>JANHFL010004643.1:4607-16066 GCA_032468155.1 Oxyrhabdium leporinum | reverse complement strand
ATAAATTGTACAATACTTTTGGGGAAAAGATAGAAAACTTGGCAGACTCAGGGGTGGAGTGGCAGCAGAAAACAGTGAAGATGGAAATAATGGCTGGGTTAAAAACAAAAGATATAAATAAAGACCTAAGGGAGGAGTATGGAAGGCAAGTTAAAAAGAGAAGAAGGGAAATTTCTAAGAGGATGAGAGATAATGGATAACAAAGTTCTTTAAAAATAAGATTGGCTGTATTAAAATTAGAACAGATTAAAAAAAATAGAAATAGGGAGAATGTTGTTATACATATCTTTATACAATACTGTCAAAGTGAAGATTAGAGGTTAAGATTAGATTTTGAAAAAGGATGTTACTAGTTATGTCTAAAATGATATTACTATTAGAATGATGTAATAAATATTGAATAAATGGAAAAACGATTGGATGTACTAAGATAATAGATTTAAAAATTAGAAATGGGGGAAATATTGTTATGCATATTTTTATCTAATACTATCAAAGTGAAGACTAGAGATTAAGATCAGATTTTGAAAAAGGATATTATTAAATATAATGCTATTATCATTAAGATGAAGCGATGAATAATTGAATAAATGAAAAAAATGAAAAAAATGAAGGATTAAGTGTTGATACAGATATGTATAATAATATTAGACTATGTAAGCTTGATAATTGTTGTAATTTCTATTATGCATGTATATATATATATGTGTGTGTATATATATGTGTGTGTGTATATATGTGTGTGTGTGTATATATATATATGTGTGTGTGTGTGTGTGTGTGTTTAGAATCAAGAGAATAGTAGAAACCCAGTGTCTTATATAAGCTGCAGCTAATAGTCGCTCCTCAGAATGTTGCTGCAGCCAACTGTCACTAACTGGAATGTTTATTCTGTTGCTAGGCAAATAAGAGAACCTCTGTTCTGCTCTCTTTTCCACTGGGCATTGATGACATTGATGACAAATTTTCCCAATGATCACGTCTCCACTATGTTGCTTCTACAGTATTACCGGAAAGGTACAATAATCATTTAACGGAAATTAATTACATTAGACATCACTGCAAAATCACAGTGACCACTTTTATCTCTGGCATTAAAGGAATAGAGTAGAAATCTCTTTTTAAGACACATAGGTAGTAGTAGCATGTGGATACAAATTAGTCTCCTCTTGTACTGCTGTGTGGGAATTTGAGATACATGCATAGTGGAAGGTGTTGGAGTGATGAAAGTCCAAAAAGGATAACCAGAAGTCAAAGATTAACTTATTTAATTTTTCTTAGTTCAGCCACCTGGCCTGAAATTTACTTAATTCATTTACTTAATTTAAAAATCCAGTTACTTGTTTCATTCAAGGCCCTCTGAAACTAGGACCACACACCTGCTCATCAACTTTGTTTAAAACAGGGTAGTTGGAGGCCAGATATATATGGATCCGGGAATGGCTTCTTAAGAAACAGGTATACATCATCTTCTTCAAGGGAAGTAGCATCACCACCTCCCTCAATGAGGCAGTAATCACTGTTTAGACCAACTAAATAACTTATTTTAAATCCAAAATAAGTTTTATTTATGATCAAAGAAATTAATTCTGTTTCCACAGTTTTAAAACAATCTTCCACTGGTTCATAGGAACAGTGCATCCCAGCTAATT
This sequence comes from Oxyrhabdium leporinum, assembly GCA_032468155.1. Lineage (NCBI taxonomy): Eukaryota > Metazoa > Chordata > Lepidosauria > Squamata > Cyclocoridae > Oxyrhabdium > Oxyrhabdium leporinum. The sequence goes on along the minus strand of JANHFL010004643.1, from coordinate 14,414 downwards.
ATTCGGATCATGTAAATTTTATAAACTTCATTCTATTTTTAATAAAAAGTACATTGATAGCTTAAAGCCTACAGTATTGAAGAATATAAGAGACAGCAATGACATCAGGACCAGAGATCCCAAATAACAATTAAGAAATGTCCAGAAATAAACTTAGATAAATCACACGTAAAGTTTAAAAATTTTAAAAACAGTGGATCAGAACTAAACTGAGTCAGAATAATAATGTTATTAAATAAAGATTAGGCAAGTCTACACTTCCTCATCCATTTTTAAACTGAGCATTTCTATAGATTAGATATATATTTTACCTGAGAAAGAATCAATTGGACATATCTTGCTAGATTTTCTCACTCATACCGGCCCACAATCTCTACCTGATTGAAAGGCAATGATTCAGGATAAGGAATTGTGGTTTGCCAGATCATGTGCTAACTGGAAGGACATGATGAGACTATCTATATTCAGCTGTGTTTCTCTTTGCAAATGATTTCTTTTCCACTGAAAAGTGAAAGCAAAGATATAGAAAGTTCAATGCAAGAGAATCAAATAAAAACTGCTTAAATAAAACAAGTTCGATCTTCTTTCTTTCTTTCTTTCTTTCTTGTTTTTTAAAATTATTTTTAATATAAACATTCCATCTTCCATTAAACACACTTTCATTAAGTGTGTTGTCTGGGTACAAATATCTCTGTGCAATTACAATCAAAATTTACAACAGTATTCATTATATTGATATTGATTTTCTAATCTTACACTTATAATATTGTATACAGTAAACCGATTGACCAATTTTTGAAATAACCATTACTTTTTAAAGATGAAAATACCTTTGAGTAATATGACTCAAATATTGTCAACAACTAGACAATTTGTGCTCTGTTGGGTCATTCTTCCTTCCATGTAATATAGGCTTCCACAGATATTCCTTGCCTCATGATCCTTTGGAAAGCCCTAGTGAATCTTTTCCTTCTAGTCCTCTTTGACTGACTCACAGAGGTGCCTGCCAGTTTGCCAGGGAGGCATAATTTCCTTATCCAATTCCTTAATGACTTCAACAATAGCAAAGCTTTTAATGTAGTGCCTGGCATGGTTCCAACTGATGAACTCAACCAAAGCAAGCATCATCGAGACAATCCAATCTCTTTGTGCAAAACTTTATGGAGTACACCATCTCGGCACATTTGAAAAGAAAATCAGATCTAGATCTTTCTTGTGCCACCCTCCCAATAGGGTCACATTGTCAAGTCACATTATCCAATATGATCTCCGGATATTGTTGTGGGAAACTCTTTTTGGCTGCTGTAAACACCTGCTGAAATGTCTTTGGTTCTCACGCCAACATCTCAATGTCTGGGCCATGCTCTGTCTCCCGCTCCCTCACCCCATAGTTTGTTGTCAAGCTGAGATGCAATAATAGTTGCAACAGCAAAAGTCTTTTGAAGCTTGACAGTGTCATCACTGGAAAAAGTCTGAAAAATTCAGAGAATTTTTAAAGATGTTTTAGCCTTGAAAATAACTCATGTTGAACTGTATAGTATAATCAGCTGGGGTTATGATATTTTGTATTATGTCATAAAATGCTTTTTAATTTTATGTCACAATGTTTTATAAAATTTGTCAAATTTCAATTCCATGGCAGTTATGGGTTCAGGATTTTGGACTCCTTCTGTAAATTAGCCTATTGGTTGGTACCTTGGTTGAAAATGTTTGGCCCTACATTGCAGTTTTATCCAGTTAAAGGTTATAGGAAATAGAATTTTTAGTAGTATATAGATGAAGACACAATTTTAGAAATACCCTCATCCTTTAAGAGCAAATGGATCTAAACATTATGACATTGAAATTGATTCATCAATTAGGGATTAGGTCTTCCAATGTTTTCTACATTTCTGTAACTTATATGTTTTATTTTCCACTATGAATATGTGGGAGAGGTAACAACACTTTGAATATAATTAGGTTTCTCAGGATTCCATCTAAGTTCCAATAACTCACTCAGCACACAGATAAGAATTAATCCAAGTAAGAGTTTATTAAAGAAATTATATTGGCACATCTGGGAAAAACTTGAATCTGAAGCCCCAGGGTTTTACCCACCCAAAAGAGAATTTCAGAACCACCTTCCTTTGCTCATCATAGATCACATTCCCCAATCATGTCAGATATCCAACATGCCATCTTCCATCTCTATACTTCTCTTCCAGGCACCGCACGGAATGGCCTTGACATTCTTGATACATTCTTTAAGATTATAATGTTCTGACTGTACCCTACTAACTACATGAGAAAGTACTCCCTTTCTGTATCTCATCTATAATTATGTGGCAGCCTGCAGAGGCCTTGAATTCACAGCTTCAAAGGCTGACAAGGTTTATATTTAGGATGCATATCGAATACTGTCCCACACATAAATAGATTCTCATTATTTTTATTGATAATACATTTAATTTGTGTCTAATTTCTTTAAAAAATCCCCCCTTTTCTCTCTGCTCCACTTTTAATGCTTTCTATTGGACAAAGCATAGATTATATTTCCATTTCTTTAAATCCTCTTTCAGAGGCCAATATTAAATGCCAAATTGTCCCAGAAAACAGAATATGGCTTTTCTGTTAAATGTTTGATCTAGAAATCACTTACTATTTTTTCTTCATAGAATTTGTGTCTTCTGCTATATTCTTTTGACTTTTATACTCCTTTGACCTAGAAGTATAGATAGTACTAAATGAATACTATCCAACTCTTATTTGGGTACAAATGTATCATTAGTTGGATGTACCTTTAGCAAGCTGATTAATTTTGTTTCCCTCAAGACTTAATTACATAGCATAAGGCCAAATAATCAAAATTAGATAAAATATAAAAATGAGCATTTTGTTAATACAATTAGCAATTAGCAGCTTCTGCTATCCATGTTCAGATTTGGATTAAGTGAGAAAATATGTGTGACCTACCTTATGTTTACTTTTACCTTTTAATATACTACATTCTTGTTAGACTTTTGCCATAGAATGAATGTGGCCTTTTGAAATTGACAGATGGAAATTTTGTCAATGTGCAGTTTTTAAGTGCCATCTAAGGTTTTTTTTATAGCACAGTGTGATGATAATCAGTGGTTTACCCAATAATATTTCAAATTTGTTTTTCAGATCACACTATTTTATGATCTTCTCTAGTTTGTAGTCTTCTATTTTTTATTACCAGGTATTTCCATATCAATTATCTTCACTTTGTTCTTTACAGCCACAGTTACACAGTATGATATGAGCTAAGACTTTATCAGTTTGTATTTGAAAATCCCACAATATTTTAATCTGTTCATTGTTAACTACTTTTTCAACTATGTGTTGCTATCAATTTTTCATTACGGGCCCATAATAATTTTTACTGATGTTCTAGTGAATCATTTTGGTGACTGTATTATGCCATTATTTATAATATAATTATTGTGATTATATTTTAATTTCTATATAAGGCTGATTTTTAATCCTGGAATTCACAGTCTCCTGGTTTCTAAGCCCAGCACCTAATTATTACAGCAAACTGACTTTCCATAGTTAAGCCTTTAGTTAATAAAGCATCAATTTATTTAATTTGTTTGAGGGTTTTCTCACAATATTCTTTCAGCTTTTCTAAAATCTCACTCTTAAGACTCCCCAGATTGTTATTGATAGTTGAATTCATACAGTGAGTGAGAGGGTTATGTCCTTGGCTTTGAATGAGCCAAAGGTATGTTCATTCCTCATAAACATATCTCTGACCCAGTACTTTTGGACAATTTACTCTCCCTTTTTGGGAAGTAGACAGACTGCCATGGTGAGCTCAGACAAAGAGACAGAAGAAGTGGCTAGCTCCAGCTTTGAATTCTTTTTACATTTTGCTAACGTGGACAAGAAGGCAACATTATGAGAATATCTATTTTAAGAACAATGGAACACCTTCATGTTTCAGTCAAAAGAATATGTTCTTACTATCGCAGTAAAAAAAATAAGAATTGATGAAGTTTCTTTATTTTTATTGACCAATCAAATACAAGTTTACAAAGTACAACAAAAACCCCATAAATATAGATCAGAAATCTCTTATTCTCTTTTAAGTTAATTTTGTGAATACCACAGTATAATTTAAATATCATTCTAAAATAATAAACAGAATATGTTGATAGTGAATGTTATCTACTCTCATCAGTTCTCCAGGTAGCATACAGATTGCATATTAATATACGCTTACATATTCAGACATGATTATGAGCAATGGAAACTTTATATTCGATAATATCCTATGAATAATTAGTATAGGGTATGATTTTGGGGGTACAGCAACATAACATGCTTATCCTCACTATAGTAATGTAGTTTTTCTGAACTCTCCTCTCCTCTCCTCTCTCATCAAATGGTCAAAAGAAGGAGCAATAATGTAGAGGTAATAGTTTCAACTAGCTGCCTAACTGAAGAGAGAACTGACACTGTGTTAGACCAATGGTATGAATTCTACAAGAAATGCCAGCATTGCAAATCTTCTCTCTGAAAGTGAGAACTGGACATACCAATTTTGTTGACAATTTTTAGTTAGATATGACAATATATCCACAGGCTGATCTAATTTAAGAAGATCAACTTCATGTCCATGCTGTCTCCAATAAAACTGATTGATCTATCACCAAAATTTAGATTGTTAAAGAAAAAACTAATCAATGCATCTGCTTCTGAAATCAAGAGTAAAAGAAACTGAAGAGATAGCACCTACTTATTTGTTCTACTTAATATATAAATTATCTTAATCAAAACTTTTCCAGAGACTGATTAATAGATTGTGTGAACTAGCTCATCTATACTTTTGGAAACTGACTTCCAGTGTCAATAATTATTTGCCGCTTAGAAGTAGCTGATCTCCTCTTTTAATCAAAATATATGCATAAATCTGAAATGTGTATGTTACATCTCTGAAGAAGCGTTATAATGGCAATTTCTTGCTATAGCATATGGGTACATCATTATTTCTAATCCCAATCATCAGTTGGTCCTCCATTGAAAGCAAGATGCAAGTATCATAATTCAACTGCCCATTTAGTAACATGTTTATGTTAATAAAACAAGTTGCCCACTTAGATGAGATGGGAAGTGTAGAAAATAAATACATAAATAAATCACATAAATAAGCAAGTTACACAGAGAAATCCCATACTAGGAAACTTCATCTATTTACATCTATTAAGTATCATTCTGCTTAATATCATAATTAGATAAATTAATACATTCAGGGAGCTTTCCATTACTTCTTGTAATTCCTTGTATCCAACCAAGGAATTTCCAAAAGGCAGCTTTGACATCTTTGTTCCTCATGCTGTAGATTACTGGATTCATTAGTGAAGGAATTATAGTGTATAGCACAGAAAAAGATTCCTCCAATTTGGACAGAAGGGTTGGCATCAGGTAAGCTGAGTGAGCCAAAAGACTACTTCCAACAAATAGGGAAACTACAATGAGGTGGGGGATGCAAGTGGAAAAGGCCTTTTCCCTTCTCTCAACTGAGGGCATTCTCAGCACAGTAGAAAAGATCTGCACATAGTTCAAGATAATGAATGTGAGGCAGCCAGTTCCTAAACATGAACTAAAGATAAGAATCCAGGTTTCTCTGAGAGAAGAATCAGAACAAACAAGCTTGATTAGTTGGGGAACTTCACAGAATAACTGATTGATGATGTTGGAGCAGAAAGGCATTGAAAAAATATTTCCCATGTGTAGCAAAGCATGTAGAAATCCAACTACCCAGGCCCCTCCAGTCATTTGTAGGCAAGAGGACCACTTCATTATGGATGCAAAATGCAATGGGTGACAGATGGCAATGTATCTATCATAGGCCATGATAGTGAGAAGAAACAGGTTGGTTGTAAGGAAAAAAAGAATGAAAAACATTTGTACCCCACATTCAGAGTATGATATCCATGTGGAGTTCATGAATGTGTTAAGTACAGTTTTTGGAATTATGATTGAAGAACAGGCCAAGATCACCAATGGATAAATTGATCAGAAAAAAATACATGGGAGTGTGCATATAATTATTGATCGCTACCAAAAGAATAATCAGAAGATTTCCCACCAAAATAAAAAGATACATAATCAGGAAAAGTATGATGCATAAAATCTGAATGTTGTGACTTCCAGAGATTCCAAGAAGTACAAAATTTGTTACACTTGTTGTATTAGACAGGACTTTGTATTCTTTCCTGTATGAAAACAAAATGTACACGCTAATGCTATAATATAATTTAATCATATTGTCTAATAAATATTATTGTAGTATACAATAATATACTGTAGTATACCATATAATATTGATCAGGTCAGCTATTTTATGACCATCAATAGTTTAACTTCATTTGAAACAGCATTATGTGTCATATATATATAATGTTTTAGAAATATGTATCATATCTTTTATAAAGCAATATAAATTTTATAATTATATTTATGTACTTAATATTTATCAAAATTATATGGTTACCCATCTCTTGGAATGTGACCCTCAGCAGCTTACAACCTTTGCAAACTCTACCTGGAGACACTGTGGGATCTTCTGTAAGCAAAGTGCATTAACCACTGAGTTCATCCTGTTTCCCTTGCCACTCATTATGCTCTCATGTATATTTTAAATATATCTTTACACTAAAAGTAATTCAATCTTTCCACATATCTACTACATGTCAGTTCTTTTCTTTTTACTGAAATTTCTTTTCTCTTTCTATCAGGTTCTTTTCTCAGTTCTCACTTTGCCTATTCTAAGGTGGATTCTTCTACCTAAGAGAAGATACATTACTGTTCAACTATTGTTGTTTTATTTTGCTGTACATTAGTATTCAACATGCTTTAAAAATGATAATGGAAATACAATCTTCCCTGTTAGGGAAACAGAAATATTCATTTTCTATATTTTTCAATTTACAATGTATTCCTTCAATGCAATACTGTAGATGTTTTATAGATTGGGGGAAAAAACTAGGTGTTAAAACCACATCCAAAATTATATCTTTTAAACAAGAATTTATTTAAAATGCTGAATTAAGTATTTTAAATCATTTCTAAATTTCTGGGGAAAATATATGGTGGTAAACCATATAGTAAGGTAATGAAACTACACAGATGAATTTAATGAAATATCAATGCATTAAATATATCTTTGGAGTCCCATGTTTTAAGTTGACTTTAACTAAACATACTGTAAAAAATATTGATTGAGGACAATTAACATGGCAGCAGAAATATCTGTGGAGCTAAGTACAAATGCCAAAATTTGGGGACCACTGATTGAAAACAATGTCTGTATGGAAATATTTAAACTGTGGCATTTAATTAAATTTGATTTAGCCTAGAGAAAAAATCAATAATTATTTTATCCGTATCTTCAAACCTTACTTTTCCCTGCTGCTTCTCTGTTTAACTTTTAACTTTTTCTATTGACTTTTTTCATTAAAAAATTAAGCAATAATTGCAATTATACTATATATTATTCCCTTCAGTCTTCAAACATTATAAATAACATTTTACCTCATATCTTCCATTGCCTTTTTCTCTTTTGAAATTGTTTCTGTTCTTACACATCTAACACATCCTCTCACACTGAACCTGGTGTTCAGAATTTTTCTTTCATTTCTCCAATATGTCAGCACTAATACGTCACAGTTAAAATGAGGGAGATTTTTAATTACAATGCAGCATATTCAAAAATTAAAACCCTAAAATTAGATTTCAGGATGATCTTTCATCCCTAGATTTATTGCCTGTGTTTATTATGCTGCAAAATTACCAAATCACTCACATATGGATTTTCTAAAGTCACCTATGCACAAGGGACTCATTGCACAATAGTAAGTTTTGAAGGTTGATACAATTTTTCAGGTTCAGTCCTAATAATTTCTCCCTTCATAATAAAGTCTGAAGGCAAGTAAGAAAGATAAATGGAAGATATGAAGCAATATTTGCTTATACTCCGTTGATTAAAAGCGGAAGGGAAGCAGAACATTGTCATTCAATTTGCATCAATTTGATTCAGTTATAAATAATATATAAATCCTTTATTTACAGGCTCAGACTTTATTTTTCTCTTTTAAGATTTCTTTATTCTTATTCTGTTTTTAATCTATCTATTTTCTCCATCATTTTTTCATACTTATTAATGGGCAATTTAAAACAAAAATCTTTAAATCTGCATTTGAGATACTGCATGTCAAGTAATTTTGATCTTTACCATTATTAGACTATTTTGTTTGCAAGTTTGTAAGGTAGCAGTGATTCTAGGTCCTGCAAAAAAAATATTATTTCCTGGGACGATCAGAGGAATGGTTAAGTTTATATTGTTTATTTTTTTGTGAAAATGGCACAATTTTATTACAATTGATTTTCCTACAGGGGACAGCTGGCACAAAGTGGCTTGAATGTCATATCTAATACAACACGTGCAACAGATTTTGTATTTGTTGGATTTTCTGGAAATCAAGAAATTTTGTTCTGCTGGGAAATCTGGGGTTTGTTTTTTTTCTGAGGCTGTTCAATCAAGGTCTGCATACCTCAATATATTTCTTTCTAATTACTTAACCTACATGCAATCCTCGACTTATGGCCATTCATTTAGTGTCCATTCAAAATTATGATAGCATGAATGAAGAACTTATTACCTCACTTAAAGTTATGGTTGCTGTAGTTCTCCCTCATGGTCCCTTGATCACATTTTGGTCTTTCCTGATCACAATCTACCTTCCTTTATAGCTGACCATAGGGATATTGCAGCTTCCCCCACCTGCTATTTCAAACCACCATGCTGGGTCTCCTGGACTTACTTCTCATCCTGTTGGGTCCTTAAAGGCCTTTGGCCTGCTTCCTGTATCACTGGGCCTCACATCCTTGAGTTTCCCTGGCCTTGTCAAGCTTTGCTCAATTTACCTCTTTGAAAGGTTGTCTTTGGAAAAGTGAAGCAGTTGCTATTTCACACAGCCTTCCTGTACACAAGCCACTTTGTGCCAGCTGCAATCCTCACAATCTAAGAATTGTAACTTTTCCCAAAAGGGCAGCCATTTCTGAGAAAGCATCAGGCAGCTTTTATATAGAAAAGCTATGAGACGCATTCACCTGAAACTTCATGATCTTGCAAGTTTGCAAAGGATGCTGTGTGGATGAATTGGGATTACCTAGATTTGCAGAGCAACAATTGAAGATGGCAGCAATGTGGAAGAAGTTAAGGAATTTCAACACTAGCCCCAAAATAAACTAAATTTCAACATTAGCCAGGAAGGAGCTAAAATAAATATTTCAACATGAAACTCAAAAGGTTATAACCTTCCATCAATTAAATAATTTTAACTAAACTTTAAATAAAAATAGGTGTTTTAAATTTTATTAAAAAAATGTTTGGTTTTTGAATTTTATATATTTTTAAAAATTTGTTATATTTTTTTTCAAATTTTAGACTTTTATATAAATGTTAAAGTTTTACAATTGTACATTTATATGATTTTTATTGTATGATTATTATAACTTAAATTTGAAAACTTTTATATAAATCTTACATTTGTTTAAATTTAAATTTAAATTTTATAAACATTTTATACCTTTTAATTCTTCAATTTTATATAATTTTTTTTTAAAATGTTTATATCATCTTTATACATTTTTAATTTTAAACAAAAAAAGAAACATATATTTTAAAATGTTTAATTACATTTTTAAAAAGCATGAAAAACTCCCAGGCGGTTTTGACTTGCAAAACATATGCCATGTGCATACTTACACCCAAAGAAGACTCAAATTGTATTT
>JANHFL010004642.1:23234-43899 GCA_032468155.1 Oxyrhabdium leporinum | reverse complement strand
TTTTTACTTTTCTGATCCCCCCCCCCCCCCGCAAATAGCCCTGGTGCTTGATTTATTCAATCATAAACTGATCCAATGCATTAAAAAGAAAATTTCAGAATTTGCAAAAAAAGGCAGAATTCTACAGAGTTATGTAAAATGGCATCTTAGCCAGACTGGGAAAAATGAAAATCAGTTGGTTGTGTTTTTTACAGATTACTCCCAAATATAGTTTGATTAACTGGGGGGATTATTCTGCTGCTAGTTAACTGCAAAAATGTTCCTCCTCCTAAAATGAGATGTGTAGGAGAATGGAGGGTGAAGTTCAATCATACTTAAGAGATACAATTCCTTCTCATAACATTTTTTAGGAGATATATTGTATGTAGCAGCTGCTGAATGAATTCCCTTGTAAAAGCACTAAAGTGCACTTGGAACATAAGAGCTGTATGATTGTAGCAGTTGCAAAATCTAATAAATAAATAAAATAAATAAACAGAAGAAAATTCCTGTGGATTAGACCCAAAGGTTTTATAATCCATTGTATTAGATGTTTCTGAGAATAAATTAAACTTCCTTGGCATTATGTGGCATTCGGACATAAATATTTGATCCTAGAAATTCAACTTCTTTTATTCTACTTTGTTCTGAGTCAACTGCCAAGCAAGTTCATTGGAAGATATCCCCACCTCCATGAAAAAAATCCTGATAGTTAGAACTATTATGGCTTGCCTTCATAAGTTCTGGGTGCTCCATCACTGGAGGTTTTCAAGAAGAGATTGGACAACCACTTGTCTGGAATGGTATAGGATCTCCTGCTTGAGCAGGAGTTTGGACTAGAAGACCTCCAAGGTCTCTTCCAATCTATTATTCTGCTAAGCCCTTTTATTAAAAGGAAGACAGGAGGATGGATCTCTTGATCATTTTTTTCACCATCTCTAAGTCTAAACACATCTATTGTGTTGCTTCTTAGTCATCCCATTTTTTTAAAAAATGAAAAACATCCCAAATGTTTCCTGGTAGGAAAGGAAATTGAATTTACATGTCCAATTATAAAAATACAGTTTAGTAGCATTACTCTTCCTGCTGGGAATGCAGGCTGCAAATATGCAGGCTGTAAGTTCTCAAGGGAAGTCCCTGTATTTCAGTGTTTCTCAGGCTTAGCATCTTTAAAATATGTGGACTTCAGCTTCCAGAATTGCCCAGCTAGCATGCTGGCTGGGGAATTCTGGGATTTGAAGTCCACATATCTCAAAGTTGTTGAAGTTGAGAAATACTGCTGTATCATAACCTCCTCTCCCCGAAAAACCTACCTCAGCTGTTTCAGTGGAACCCGAAGCCAGTCAAATCAGGGAGTTAATAATGCTCAGAAGAAAGTTGAGAGTGGCAAGATCAGAATCTGTAAGTCTCAAGAGCAACAGGAAATGTCTGCCTTGTGACAGCATGGCAGAAATCAACCCTTGTGTAGTGACGTCATAATGTCTGATAGAGGTAAGTCATGTCATGTGCATGATGGACACCTGGCATTATTTCCACCCCTTTCCTTGCTTCTCTTGTGGACATACATGCTTGTGGACATACATGCTAGTCATTACAAATTGGAATTCTTATGCTGGTGCTCTCCAGATGTATTGCCATGGCAACATTTAAAGATCTAAAGGAGAATGGGTTATAATGGCTAGGAATTTTGAGAATTGAAATCTCAACCTATTTGAAGAGAGTCACTGGCTTAGATAATTTAAGCATGAAGTCTCGTTTCAACTGAGTTTGGTTCTTGCTGCTTTCATAAAAACATCCATGTGGATTTTTGGGAACCACATGGGAATATTTGCCATTGCCATTTTCCAGGATTGTTCCTGTTTTCCCAATCTAACCTACAGTTCTGGAATATCCTGGTAGCCTCCCTTCCATGTATCAAACAAAGGTCAGTTAAGGTTAGCTATATATTGCCACAAAATGGGTCTGGTGTAACTAATACTGAGCTGAAGATATGCAAGGTCTGATTAAATTTATAGCCACTTCTCATGCAGTGACTTTTTCAAAGTTAGCTGAGCAGTTGTTAATGTTACGAAAAAGGTCATTTGGGAAATTTCTTTCCAACAGGAATTGCAAATAAATTCTTCTGCTTTCTTGTGCTGATTAAACAACAAAGTGGCCAAGGGCTGTTTTGCAAACATCCTCTTTCATTGTTCAGTCATCTCTCCTGCTGGGCTACTTATGTTGTCACTAAGCTACAAGGAGAAGACTTCAAAAGATGGCTTCTTCCATGGTTCTCCCCCCCCCCCATTTGCAGAGCTTCTGTCCTTGTAAAGAGGGAATCATAACCTTGATAACCTGTTGCAGACTTCTTTTCCCTGGAGAAATTAACCTACCCAGTTTTTCTACTGACAGTTTGTAGGACGAAATTGAAAAGCTGCTTGGGCAGATCTTATCACTTCTACAGAGTTTGGAGTTGGCTTTCAGTCATCATTTGATGATGCTTGATGGTGCCCCTGAGTGATTGGAAAGAAGATGCTACTTCCAATGCTTCCCATTGTTGTTTGGTTGCCTAAAAAGATTGCTAGTGATTATTGACCATTACTGGTAGTTGCCACTTATAAGTGCTGATCCTTTCACCACCCCTTTCTAGTCCAGGTAATCAGGACATGGAAATATCTCATGTTTTGACATGTCCCACTTTCTCCTACCTGACAGGGACTTCTGTATTAAGCCCAACACTGGATGAATTATGTTATATTTCTTCTTTGAGTTGAAATCTCTTTTCTCCACAACTTCAGCCTGGAGTACACTTATAGTAGTGAAGGTGCTGGATGAACAGCAGGGAGAGCCAAATTCATCTCTTTTGAATTGTGGAAAATTAGGTGACCAGTGTCCTTTTTCTCAGCCCATCCTCCCTTGCAATGTGGATTTTGTGTTGAACAAATGATGGGGGAACTCCTTTTGGAGCACATGTGTAAATCTAATCAAGAAATGAAAGGAAACTTCAGGATGGCACTGTGAAGTAGGTTGGGCTGATGCTGTTAGTTGGCATTGGTGGCAGTCTCCCAGCTGGCCAGCTTGATTTCTCTGGGTCTTTCTCTTGGTTGGAAGACATTGCTGTGGATGTTGTAGAGCAGGGATCTCCAACCTCAGCAAGCTTATGACTTGTGGCCAAGGAATTCTGAGAGTTGAAGTTCACAAGTCATAAACTTCCCAAGGTTAGAGGCCCCTGTTGTAGAGTTCATCCTAAAATCCATGAACTAGCCTGTTCTTCAACTTTATTTAAACATGAGCAATATAAGGCTGTCTTCCATGCTCTCATATTGCTCATGTTTCAATAAAGCTGAAGTGTACACTAGAGGCCTTTGAGGATAAAAAAATGGCAAGAGCAGAGTGTGCCATTGTGTTGTGAGCTCTGCCTCTTTTTTTTTTTTTTACATGCTCTCTTTCTTATATGGCTGGGACAAAAGAGGCAGAGCTTGTATCACAACAGCACCATCCTGCTTTCATCATTTCCCTCTCCCCACTTTTTCCTCTCTTCCCATGCCTCTTCTGATAGCCCAATTAAGTTTGCATATGGAGTGGAGAAGACATGGCATTTTGGGTTTTATTACAGATGATGGAATCTAAGTTTAAGCCTGCATCCATCTGGACCAGAAAAAACAAATAAATCCATCAGCAACATTGCTTTTGTACATGAGCAGTTGATTCCAGGAAACAATTAATGAATGTTAGAGGAGTAAGAATTGGAGCTTAGGAAGGGAGATGGGATGCTTGTGGCAATATGTTGCCATGTGATCTCACTTTCTAACAGATGTGGTCTTGGATGATGCTCCAGTAAACCATGGAAGGAAACTCCATTCCACCCTCCTGTGTGCCTGGTTTCCTGTTTCTCCCATGCCAATAACCGTCAGTCTTCTAGGGCTGTTAGTCAGATGTGGTCCTTGCTGCATCACTTAGAAATGATTTTGTAGCTCTTGTAGTTTTCCAAGCACCTTTATCTTGCATGCATCAGTGTCTCTGTTTGGACTCTATTTTTGTTGGCACCTCATTGCCCAAGGGGGAAGTAAACAACACTGCTGGGTCTCAATCCAGGTTGAAGTTCCGATGTAAAGATGGGCTTAGGACTGGAATCCAGTTGATCTAGCCAAATAATGTGTTTGAAATCAGTTGTTTGGTCTCCCTGCTGTTCTTCTCTAGATGAGGCAGTCCACATGGTCCTGGGGAAGGGATCCAGTCTTCTAACCCACGGTCACAATACTGAGCAAAGGACGTTAGCAGGAAAGGGCTGGCTGCTCAGGGGTTGGCTTCTCAGACCAGGTGAGTCCGTTCTACTGGATAAATGCCACCATAAAGGGTACTAGAACAGCTTTTGGGAGATGGGGTGCCCCTACGGTGGAACAATATCATGCTGGCTCTTGACAATATCAAGCATCCTCTGTGAGATGGGTCTGTGGTTTAGATTTCCCATTGGAGGTGACCTGAGATTTTTCTTCCAGATGAATGAATATTAACTTCCTGGTCACAAAGCAATGTTCTCCTAGTAGATTATGGATTTAGAAAAAAGTGGACAAATGTTTATTATAAACAATTGATTGCATCCACCTCAAAAAAAAATAGGAGAAAGAGAAAGGAGAAATTCCTTGAAATAAAAATATTGCAGCTATCTGAACATTGAATACGAAGATTTTATCAAATCCCCCCTTACTGAATTGCTCTTTTGAGGTCAGTCCCTCGAGGTAGATCAGACTGGAAATCCCCAAGTTGCTTTTTTCTTTTTTTCAAGAGGCAACTGCACTTTCTGCTTTTTCTTTGAAGATGTTTCGCTTCTCATCTAAGAAGAGTCTTCAGAGCTTGGATGAGAAGAGAAATGTCTTCAAAGAAAAACCAGAAAGTCCAGTTGCCTCTTGGAACAAAAAAGCACCTTTGAGACAACCAGGACCTGAATGACTGAGAATCTCTATAGACATCTGACTGGAAACTAAAGTCATTCAGGCCAATAGTACTTTTATTATAAGGTTATAGTAACCCCCCTCCATTTATCTTCATGAGAATCAGGGAGGGGCTTGTCTGAGATGCTTATTCAGGTTACAGATCTACCCCAGATTTAAATTTCTTTTATCTGATCATTATCTTGGGGCTCTTTCACCTGTCCTTGAAAGTCATTCCTTTTGCCCATTGCCTTTGATTTAACACATTGAATGGAAGTGGGTGCCTTTGAAACAATGAGCTGATTCACTATGCATCCGCGGACTGGATTTGCACGAAGACATTAGCATGTTATGTGAATGTACCCAAATGTTTTGTACAATAAATGATGGCTAGAATTCATGCTCATCCTGGAGAAGGCCCATACTAAGAAGCATGTAACCATCCATCCATCTATCCATCAGTCTAGGAAGACCCCACCCCATCGACTGCAGACAGTCCCTTAAAATTAAGTCGATATTAACATAAAGAGATAACCATCAACAGGTAGGCCGAACCATTTTATGGCAAGCCACAACTTGGACCCTGAAGGCATAGCAAAAATTGTGTTTCACTCAGCATTAAATTGCTTTGGTGAAGGCTCCCTTATTTTTCACTTAGGAAAGCGCTGCTGTTGGCATGTCAGAATTTATGGCTCACCCTTCCCATAGCTGCCCTTTGACACGAGAAAAAGCAGCGGCATCTCAAGGCGAAACCAGCAGAAATTGAAGGCCACGCCATCTTTTCACTAACCCAGCTTCAGCGATGTACTTCCACTTTTCTTAACCGGGTTTATCAGCAATGCTGGCTAGGGATAATAGATGGTCTAACCCATCTGGAAGACGAGCCACGGTTTGGAGAAAAACGAAGCTGCAGCCTGGCAAGAAGCAAGATTTTTGTTTTGTTTTTTCAATTCCTCCTTAAGAAAATACTCCTGAGAGCTTTGAGTAAAAATCTGGTGGAGTGGGGAGGGGAGAGGAGAAGAAAAGGGAAAGGGGAAGAACCCCAGGGGCTGCTTCCCAAGTTATATGTTCCCTGCTTGGTTTGTGAAAAATAACTCTTCCCTCCCTGCCTGCTGAAGTAGCACTCATTAGCAATATTAGAATTGTCAGATGCAAATGAGGCGCATGAGCCGCAGTGAACATTTCAGGAGGAGAGGAAGAGATGAGATTCGTTTTCACAGCTGACCCACCATTATGTAGCATCTGGCATCATATTCTGGTGGCTTCCCTCCCGAAGCCAAGGGAATGTTATGACTGCAACGCTTCATATATTCTTATTCTCACCAAGAAAAGGATATCCGAGCTTATGACAGATGTGGCTGAGCAGCCGTAATCCAGAGCTCATTCCAAGCTCTGGCTGAACATGATGGAAACTGTGCTTCTAATTGCAGAGAACATATATGTCAGCCTTGGAATCCCTAATTGTGAGGCCTCTGTGGCTGCCACATAATAGCACACGGGAACCAGGGAGAGGGTTCTTTCTCATACAGTTAGAGGGGTTAGCAGACAAAACAAAATTCTTTTCAAGAGAGTCAAGGCCATCCTGACCAGCACCTGGAAGAGGAGTGACAAGAAGACAGAGGAAGTTGAATTCGAAAGAGGATTGGGGAATGTGACCTTTGAGTATGGCTGGGAGGTGGATCTTTGATTTCTTTTGGGTGGGGAAAAACCTGGGCCTTCAGATTCAGGTTTTTCCCAGATGTATCAACATGGTTTCTCTAATAAATTCCTGCTTGGATATAATCGTGTCTGAGTGCTGAATGGACAATTGGAACTTTGATGGAATCCATTCACTGGAGAAACTAAAGATATTGGATTTCAGTTCTCTAACCTTAACTACTCCCTCATCACACTCTCTGAAGTATAATTTTGCTAACAATACCTTAAATCCCAGGAAGTCCATGATAGCGGCTAGAAGCGACTTAGGCCAGCTAAGAAAGAGTCCCAATCTGCCGTTTGTGATTGCTGAGAAAAAAAACAGTCTATTTAGAACGATTCCTGGGATGGTTCTGCCATTTGTCTGTTTCTCTGTTCACAACTCTCCTTCTCCCAGGGAAGACATTTGCCCCTGGTGTGAAGACATACAGATGTTGAGGCACACAGCAGACAACTGTGGTTTATCAAAATCCCACTACTGGCACTGACGGATGTCAGATTAGATTATTCAGGACTGGAGGAAGAGCAAAGGAATGTTTGGGTTTGAGTCGTGTGGGGTTTGTGTTTGGAGAAGTAAGACGTCACCTTCTTTCTTTGTTAGAGGGACTTGGGACTTCAGAGAGACAGGCATGCCTAAGGCTGTTGGGGGAAAAAAACCTCTCCTAAACCTCATGACTAAGGTAGATAATAAGGGGCAGATGTCAACAGAAAAAGAGAAAGGAAGACGGGAAGAATCGGATCATAACACCAGGAAAAACTTATGGAGCACCAAGAATTCTTAGAAAAAGGGAGACTTGGAAGACTCTTCATGTAACTGCATCCAGTTTTGGTCACCACAATTCAAACTTTCCTTCAGAAGTTGTGGGTGCCCCATCACTGGAGGCTTTCAAGAAGACTGGATAGCCTTTGTCTGAAGTGATATAGACTCTCACTAATGAAGGCGAATCTACGTGCTCCAGGATAACGTTGCAGGATCCAATCTGAGTCGTTCACCGGGACCAGAGGTTTTCTCTTCCAAGCTTTCACACTCATGCTGGAGCCCATCTTCAAGGAATTTCTCTCTAGCAGAGTGTATACTGTTCTCTGTGTGGTATTTATAGTGCCTGTTGTATGTGATTTTTTTTTTAAGATGTTGATTGGGACATGTTGATGGCTGGCTTTTAAGTTGTTGGCTGCCATTTGCTTGTGCTGCCCAGCCCTTGCTTTCTAAGTACTTGATAGGCTGGTAATAAATCAGCACTCCTATTGACTGACAAGGGGCTTGTTTCCCAGGCTTCAATCATCACTTCCCTGGCTGTTCTTGTGCCTGCTCGTCCAACAATCCTAGTAGCTACATGTAAGTGTGGATTCTCCTGCTCAAGCTGGAGGTTGGACTTGGTGACCTCCAAGATCCCTTCCAACTCTATTATTCTATTCTAAAAAAAAATATGCTGAGGCTCTAGAAAGAATGCAGAGAAGAGCAGCAAAGAGATTAAACCATAGTGTGAACAATTGAGGAAACCACATTTGTCTAACCAAATGAAAAGAAGGACAAGGGGAGACCTGATAGCCATTTTCCAAGACTTGAAGGGCTATCATTAGGTAAGAAGGGGGTTGATTTAGTCTTAGAGAATCTGTGGACAGGACAAGAAGCAATGGGTGGAAGCTCATCAGGGATCCAGCCTCAAAATGAGGAGGAATTTCCTGACATTAGGAATGATTAAACATCAGAACAACTTGTTTTCCAGAGTTGTGGGCGCTCCATCATTGGAGGTTTCAAGAAGAGACTGTTCAGCCATTTAATTGGGATGGAAGAAAGTCTGCAGTCTTGGTGGACTAAGAATTACTCTCTTATTCTGTTAAGACCTTCCAGTCCCTGCATTTCACTGTACAATTCTCTCTGGGTTTTGTTTTTTTTTAAATATTTATTTATCAAATTTTGAAGCCATCCTTCTTCCTCACAGAAGGACTCTGGGCAGTGTTTTTTCTACCTCTGCCCACTTTATACATGAAAAGGCCCACTACTCAGCAATCCTGCATGAAATATTATAAATATTATTATTAAAAGTTATTATAGTAGTATAGTATAGTATAGTATAGTATAGTATAGTATAGTATAGTATAGTATAGTATAGTATAGTATAGTATTTATTGTATTGTATTTATTGTATTGTATTGTGGTTTAGTGGCTAAGATACAAGACAGTTCTAGTACTGTCTTAGGCCTGAAACCTGGCTGGGTGACTTTGGGCCAATCACCAGGAGATGGTGAGTTCCAGTCCCAATTTAAGCATAAACACCAGCTGTTGATGGGACAATCACCAGGAGGCTGTGAGTTCTAATCCTGCCTTAGCCATGAAAGCCAGCTGGGTGACTTTGGGGCCAATCACCAGGAGACTGTGACTTCTAGTCCTGCCTTAGCCATAAAAGTTGACTGGATGAGTTTGGGTCAATCCCTCTCTCTCACCCCAACTCACCTCACAGGTCTGTTGTTGTGGGGAAAAAAATAGGAGCAGGAAAGAGTATTATGTATGTTCACTGCCCTGAGTAATCTATAAAGTAATAAAGATGGGATAAAAATCTAATAAATAAACAACAACAAAAACAAAAGGGCTGATTGTGCAAGGTCACAAATAAGGATGTTACCTAATGATTTGCTTGTTTGTCTGCTGTCCATTTACGCTCCTGAAAAACATAGCTTAGTAAATCCCGGAGTATAAGAAAGGCAGACTCATGTGCACGGTTGACTTAAAGCCAGACATCATAGTCTGAATGTGGTCAGATACAGGAACTCACCAAAGGATTTTCTCCCTGCTCTGACTTCCCATCGAAATCGTTTTGCTTTCGCCCAATTGAACCGTTGAGCAGTTTAAAAAAATAATAATAAAATAGAGCCCACTAAACTCTAATGCCCTGAGCTAATGAGGAAAACCCTTGACAGTACAAGCCACTGACTCTTCCAGATAAAGAGAGAGAAAGAGTAAGTGTTGCCACTGAAAAGCGTGGTCAAGAATCTCTGATTGCTTGCATTAATAGCACAAATTTCTCCTTGCTCCCCAAGAGACTCGTTATCCAATGATTGAAAAGCCTTGGCATCAAATGGGCTTTGGAGAGTTCCGGAGACTCTGTTTCTCCTGGGGCAGGAATCGGTATTAGAGGCTGAATAAAGTTATCTTCAGTGCTATGAAAGAGATCTAACTCACATGTTCAGAGGCTGCACTTGTCCCTGCAGCCATACATGGGAACCAGCCTTTGTCATTGATCGTGCATAAAAAAACATGGCCCCACTTTCATAGCCACAAGCAGGGCAGGAAAATGCTTCCTGCTTTCAAGGAAAGAGCTGCAGGGGAAAAAAAAAACCAAAACGGATCTTAGATCCCATCGAGTGGAATGCAAGTAGCCTTCGGAAAATGAAGCTGGGTTTGACTTTGGGGTTGTATTTTTTGGTAGCCCTGAGTATGCAGGTTTCGAGCTCTTCACCCCCCAAAATTGTCATCTCTTGAACTTAGGCGCAGCATTTTGTATCTAAAGCTACAAAGCAGGAGTGAGTGTTGGAAGTGCACCGGTGAGGCCATGCTTGGAATTCTGCGTCCAGTTCTGGTCACCAAGAAACAACAAAAAAAAAGCTGAATAATTAGTCAACAAGTTCTCTCTCGGACTTATGGGTGTTACATCGCTGGTGGTTTTCAAGAAAAGATTGGGCAACCATTTGTCCAAGATGGACAGTTTCAAGATGGATAACTCTCATATGAGCTTCCACACATTATTCTGATCCTCCTTTCTGATGCTTTGGAGAATAAATTGGGCCCCTTTTCCCTGTGACAACTACTCAGGTACTTTAAGACAGTTATCATGCCCCCCCCCCAATCCTTCTCTTTGACATGCCTTGCTTCCTTCATGGTTCATCATACAATTTAGACTCCAGTCCCTTTATCATCTTTGTTGCTCTTCTCTGCACTCTTTCTAGGATATCAACATCTTCTTGGTATCATGGTGGCCAGAACTGGACACAGTATTCCAAGTGTAGCTTTACTGGGGCAGTATAGAGTGGTATGATCACTTCTCGTGACCTTGATGCTATTGCTCTGTTGATGCAGCCTAGTACGCCATTGGTATAATTATTATTAATAATAATGATTGATTGTTAAACATTATTGATCGTTAGCAGGACATATCATAAACCAGCTTTCTCCAAGAAGGAGTTCTCCATATGTGAACGACTACACTTCATAGATATGAAAACAGCTTTCAGCAGCTGGGAGAATCATTACAATTCCTAAATGCTATCAATGGAACAATAAATTAGAATGCTGTGGGTGTTACAATGATACTTTTATTCTATGTCCCAGACCACGAACAGTTAGCCATTGAAAGGGTGGGAATTTTAGGGGTGGAAAATGCTTGAAAATGACTTTGATCCCATACAAGGAGTCCTTGGTGCTCTCAGAGCTTGGTTGTTTTCTTGCAGACATTTCATTATCCAAACAAGGTAACATCATCAGTGCTAGTCACACTAATCACTTAGCAAGTAAAGATAGGAAGCTGAGGATGTATCAACTTGGGGCATCTGGAAATACCATACCCCTGAAACACTGTACTGATTACTTCAGAGAAAGCATGCACAGATGCCAGCTTGATTAAAGACCATTTATGTTAGGTTCACACACCATGCTAAATCAGGGTTTATTTAACAATGGTATACCAAGTCAATTTCAGTCATCTGATTTCATGCAACACACAAACTCATGCATTCTGATTTAAGCTATCCTACTTCTAGCATTCCAACAGCTCTAAACTCAGAGGTTCCCACAGATTTCCAAACTAAAAATATTTAAAAATTAAAATCCAGTAAATGAGATTTTGCTCAGTCCACTGTGAATAAAGCAAGAGAAGGGCCATATATCCAAGGTACGGTATCTGGTTTAGGAAACAGCCTGTTTCTCATTTTCCTTGACATAACACAGTAGGTATTTTTAAATTCATATGGGTCATAGAAATAGGATCGCCTCTTCTCTGCGAAACATGGGGCTCAGGTACACAAACCAAAGGTATAATTCATGAGAATTCTAACATTAGCATGAATATAAATTAGAAAGATTGCTGGAAGGGAGAAAAATGGTGAGGAGCTCCTGGGAGATTAAAAAAAAAATAGGCTATATGTAGCACAGGCCCGTATGTGTTTATGAGAAAATTAATTGAAATAGAATTATATTACTTAGCACAGTAGCAAAGCATTTATTGCTAGAGTGAAAGGTTGGTAGTCAAATGTATCTTATAGATACACACAGAGACACACACGCAAACACACAGAGGGGGAGAGTGGAAAAAGCTGGCCTGATAATTTTGCGCAGGAAATCAGTGTTTAAGTTCCAAAATCTTTTAAAAAATGTCTTAAACTCTTAGGTCTGTCCTGTTCCTGCAGAAACTAAGTTGATGCTCTTCTGCTTTAGGCAATAGTTGGATGCACCATTTTTAATATTGCCATCATAAATAAGCAAACACGTTTTACTCAAACATCTAGGAATAACCTTCCATTTTCTTTGGCATAACATGTACCTGAGGATGTGTTCAGTGGGTATGGACCCACTTGAACATTATTGAACATTATTCATTGATGAGGATTGACGTGTATGAATGTTCTGCCTTTCTTTGTAAGACCATCTCCCCACCTTTCTACATCGTGCTCCATCACTAGAGATGTTGAAGAATGGATTGGTCAACCGTTTGACTGGATGGTATAAGGACTCTTGCCTTGAGCTAGAAGACAAACTTTGATGTCCTATTCATTTTCATTCCACCTGGGGAGAAGAGCTCCGAAGGGCAAATCTTCCTGTTGAGAATACTTGGAGAGATTCAGAGGAATTGCTTACCCAATTTCTCCACCTACCAATTTGATGGAGAACCTCAAATTTGAACCTTTGAACCTGAGAGTCTCTCAAAATAACAGCAGTGTCAACTCAAAGATAAAGTTCATTGGGAAGCAGAAGAACAGAGTTGGAAGGGACTTTGGAGGTCTTTTAATCCAACCTCCTGCTCAAACAGAAAACCCTATACCATTTCAGAGACAAATGGCTGCCCAACCTCTTCTTAAAAGCCTCCAGTGATGGAGCACCCATAACTTCTGAAGGCAAGCCGTCCCACTGGTTAATTGTTCTAAACATCAGGAAGTTTCTCCATATTTTTAGGTTGATTAGTTTCCATCCGTTGCTTCTTCTCCTGCCTTCAGGTGCTTTGGAGAATAGTAGCCCCATTCTATACAATCAGAGTAGCCCCCTTCTATTCTGTGCAAACAGAGGTCACAGATTACAGATTTAAGTTCTAATTTTCACACCTTCCATCCAGAATCATAGCTTGCAAACCAAATGGTCACATTAATCCTGTCACTGTTGAGCCACATGAAACATTTGCTCATTTCAGAGATTGTAGCATCATGAAGCAGAGCTGTAGTGACAGACCACTGGCTTGGGCTCCAGGCTGCTGTTGGTGAATAGTGATATTCCTTGTGGGATGGAATATTTCCTGGGTGGATACATTAAAGCCTTTGGCATCTGATCAAACCAGAGAATTGGGTAGAGATTGAAATAGCTTCAGGCTTTTCTGGTAGGGAAATTTCACTGCAACTGCTGAGTTGGGAGTAATGGGGAAGCCAAGGAGCAAATGAAATATATGAGGTATGCCAGAGACCCACAGGGATGCCTGCCACCACTTGAATGTCAAATCCTCGCAGAGCTACAGAGCAATGACGGGAAAGGCCAGGCATGGATTTGCAGGGACAAGCTAGGAAGAGCTGTTGGTTTTCAAAAATGGAAACGATGCATCTCAAAATCTGTAGGGAGAAGAAATATAACGGGAACCGAAAATACTGAGGTTCCAGTGTTGTTGCAAATCGGGCAGGATTGGTGGATCTTTCGGTATTTAAAGATGGGAATGAAGTGAGGAGAAAAGGCATTTCGGGCAAGGCGGAAGATTTAAAGGTTTGTTCTTGGACAAAATACAGATCAAAGCAACAAAACACAATGTATTTGATTGCTTGGTTGGTTGTGTGACCCACTACCTATAGCAGCAGGAAAGATGCATATTCTGGGTTTCATTCTAATGTAATATCATCACCATCATCATCATCATCACCACCACCATCCTAGCCATTGTCTATCCACTGCAGGATGAAGGCCTCTTCCACATGTTTCCAACCATTACAGTTTTTATTTTGCTTTTCTTTCTCTTGGACCCACAATACTTGCTGATTAATACACACACACACACGCCAATAAATACTGTACAATAAGATATTATGTATATGTGTCATAATATACGTAATATATTATGTATTTGTTTTCACTTTATTTTTGTTCTTTTAAATTGATGCTGGTTGTTGATTGAATAAATATTAGTGATTGATTGTGTGCTGAATTGTTTCTTTAAACATAAAACTGAAAGGATTCACAGTTTTTGATGTGCGCCCTGTTTGTCTTGAGAAGTATTTGGTGTGAATCTGCACTTAGTGAGCTATTTTTACACAGGCAGCTGGTACAAACCATGATGGTGAAAAAAAAAAAAGATGCAATGTGCATCTTGATATCACAACACAAATTGTGGCTCTTTGTATTTGCTTCCTGTGGTCAGACCCAAGTCCCATAGTTTGCAATATGTTATATCAAAATCAGCATAAAGTGATTAAACCAAACAATACCTACATAAGGATTAACAGATCAACAGAGTTGGAAGGGACCTTGTAGGTCATCTAGCTCAACCCCCTGCCCAAGCAGGAAACCCTACACCATTTCTGACAGATGGCAGTCCAGTCCCCTCTTGAAAGCCTCCAGTGATGAAGCTCCCACAACGTCCGAAGGCAACTTCTGTTCCACTGATTTGATTGTTCTCACAGTCAGAAAATTCCTCCTTATTTCCAGGTTGAATATCTCCTTGTTCAGTTTCCATCCATTATTCCTTGTCTGGCCTTCGGGTGCTTTGGAAAATAGCTTGACCCCCTCCTCTCTGTGGCAGCCCCTCAAACATTGGAACACTGCTATCATGTCTCCCCTGGTCCTTCTCTTCACTAGATTAGCCACGCCCAGTTCCTGCACCCATTCATCGTATGTTTTAGCCTCCAGTACCCTAATCATCCTGGTTGTTCTTCTCTGCATTCTTTCTGAAGTCTCAACATCTTTTTTATAGTGTGGTGACCAAAACTGGATGTAGTATTCTAGGTGTGGTCTTACTAAGGCTTTATAGCAGGGTATTAGTACCTCACTTGATCTTGATTGTATTCCTCTGTTAATGCAATTTAGGATTGAGTTGGCTTTTTTGGCTGCCACTGCACACTGCTAGCTCATATTTAGCTGGTTGTCCACTAAGACTTCAAGATCCCTCTCAGTTACTGCTATTAAGCCTGGTTTCAACCAGTCTTATATGTGTACTTTCGGTTTTTCTTGCCTAATTGTAAGATTTTACTTTTCTCTACATTGAATTTCATTTTGTTAGATAGGGTCCAGTGTTTAAGTCTTTGAGCTTCTTTTTTCCCATTTATCCAAACTGCCCACAAAAGCTTCAAAGGTATGGGTCTGAAGATTGTAAATATAAAGGTTAGACTGCTAGGAGACAGCCAGTCAAAAGCTACACAGTACAAGTAGTCCTCGACTTACAACTGGTGGTTTAATGTTTATTCAGTGTTACAACAATCTCAGAAAGGCTGTTTTATGGCCTGTAAAGCACTTCCTAATGTTGCAAAACATTGCATACAAACCCCCGTCATGTGATCATGATCTGGTTACTTGGCAACCTGTTTGTACTTACTACCAGTTGCAAAGAAATCATGTGATCACCATTTGCAATTTTCTCTTGCGGTTTCCCCAGAATGTCAATGGGAAAGCCGGCAGGGAAGGTTGCAAGCTGCTGTCACCTGCCTAGAGAACTCACTCTCATCTCTGGGAGCTGACTGAAAGAGCTGCCTGCTTAGGGGAGCTGAACTCCTTCGGTGGGGTGCAGAAACAGAGCTCAGATCCAGATGATTTGAGCTCTGTTTCTACACCCCACAGAAGGAATTCCCTTCTGTATGCAGAGAGAAGATGACATTCTTTGGCAGGAAGCTCTTTCTGCAAGTCCTTAAAGACGAGAGGGAGCTGAAATACAAGAAGAGAGGCAGCATGATAAGGTAAGCAGCGCAAGACCCTTGAGAGGCCAGGCGCAAGTGTGTCTCACTTAGGGAGACTGGTGGACTGCTTGGATTTCAGCAGGGAAGATTTTCATTTCCTGAGTGGAGCCTCCCAGGGTCTACTCCCATCCTGAGGAATCACACACTCGTTACATGGAACTGTCCACTTAATGACCTGTGCAATCACTTAACGACGCAAGTGGGAGTGTCAGGATCCTGATCCTTGAGCAAAGCAGTCACATGGGCAATAGCATAACATCTCACTTAACAACCACTTTACTTAGTGACCAAGATTTTGGGCTCAATCATGGTTGCAGGTTGAGGACTACATGTAGCCTATTTAGTCTAGTACTATCTCCTCTTAAGTGGAAAAACAGCTTTCCTATCACTTGCTGGATATGTCATGGGTTAATCTGCAAATTTCTGTGAGCAAATTCTAATTTACTGGAATTGCGTCTTTGGCTTAATTATAATAATATATTCAATTAAATTTGAAGCCTTTTATATAATTGTTTCTTCCACTTCAGGAATAATTATAAAAATGATAATTTCTCACTCATTTCTTTACTAGCAGTAGAAACAAAATAACAAAATAAGCAGCCATAAATGTCACCTAAAGTTGGGGCCATATATATATATGAGAGCACAGAGAAAGGAATGCTGCACCTGTTTGCAATTCTTTAAGGCAGCTGCATTTTCCCCCTCTAGGATTATGCAGTTGCCCACAGAAAAGGCCATATGTGATTTAAAGAATTGCAGACAAGTGCATCCCTGCACATTCTAACAATGCACAGCCCTACGCTTATAATTTTTCTACTTTTTCAGGACAGGTAGATGCACTTCTAAACAAAACATTGGCTACAGATAGCTCTTTTTCACGTTGCAAGAAATTTCAGGAATGGCTCAGTGAGTTAACTACTGACTGCTGATTTTGGGCCAGTCACTTTCTCTCAGCCCAGCCTACCACACAAGACTATGGTGGGGAAAATAGGAGGAAGGATATTTGGAATGTTTGCTGCTCTGAATTACGTACAAAAATAATGGGATATAAAGAAATAAATGATTATTCTGGAGGAGGATGTTTTGCTTTGTGGCAAGTCAGCTTCCCATTTTTTTTAAAGTTTAAATACATTTTGAAGAATATAAAAATTCAAGTGGAGTAGAGAAATTGCCAAGTAGCTAGGGAGGTGTGTAATGGCATACAATGGCCCTCTGGGTGGCACAAATGGGGACCCTAAGCCTCACATAATTAGAGCAAATAGAGATCAAGTAGTCATTAAATCACCATTCTCTGTCTTTTCTTTAATACTGCAAATCCACCCTTCTCAGAGGACCCTTTCTGCAAATTCAGGGAGCCTATCAAAATAGTCAACATGAACAGTTTATTGGAAAAGTTATCATATGAGCTTATTTAAATAATTGGAAAATACAGTATAAAGTAATTGTATGGAAACAGGGTCCAATATTTTAATTTTCATAAAGCATTGTTGCCAAAAATAGTTGTTTTCAATTCTAAGGTACTTCTAACTACTGCCATTAAATACCTTTTGCTCTCAGTCACCAAAAGTAAATACTTCCAAAAGTTTCCAAGAGCTTAATTCCAATATTTAAAATCTATAGGGTCACTAGGAGTTGCCTTAATCCATTCCAACACCACAATCTATTAAAAAAAACAACCATATTTTTCAGAGTATAAGAGACACCTAGCTTTTGGGGAGCAAAACAAGGTGAAAAAATCTGCCTCTGCCTCCCAGCAATTTGCTGCCTTGCAGCAAACAGCAAAAACTCTGTTTCAGCTTCAGCACAGCCTGATTAGCATAAGCAATTAGCTTTTGGGAAGGAAAACAAGGGGGGGAAATCTGCCTCTGCCTCCCAGGAATTTGCCTCCTTACAGCAAACAGCAAAAACCCGCCTCCCGACAATCAGCAGTTTCAGGCTGCAGGGATCGCCATTGTTGCCTCCGCATACCCCAGCACCCCATTTTCAGCCTCCATGTGCCCCATTTTCAGCCTCCAGATGCCCCATTTTCCACCCATTCTGATCCCTACCACCCGGAATGGGCTGAAAACGGGGCATGCGGAGGCTGAAAATGGGGTGCACAGAGGTGGCAATAGGCAATGGCGATCCCTGCAGCCTGAAACAGCTGATCGTTGGAGGCAGATACAAGTGAAAACCAGCTGCTTCTGCTAATCAGGCTGGGCTAAAGAGAGTGTTCTCCCAGTCAGGGCGGGGTGGGCAGAGTGGGGCGGAGCCAGCCAGGAGTGGGATTTGGGGGTTTATCAAACTCCGCAGAGTCTTAGCAAAGAGTTCGCCTGACGCCCCGTGAACCCCCAGCAGCCCACTCTTGGTGCTGTGGCAGAGAACGCTGTTCTTTCTGCTGGCCCAAGTAAGTGAGGCTGATCTTAGTGGGAGAAGTCATCAGGTAGCCTGGACCTGCCATTAAGGGCTTTAAAGGTGATAGCCCATACTTTGAACTGGACTTGGAGCAGACCGGTAGCCAATGCAGTTCGTGGAGCAGAGGTATAAAATGAGCCATCCTAGAGGCTGAAAAGACTACTCTCAGTGCTGTGCTTTGCTCCAGTTGAAGCTTCTGAATGAATTTCAAAAGTAGCCCCAAGTAGAGCACATTCCAGTAGTTCAGGTAAGAGATTCCCAGGGTTTGAGTAGCTGAGCACAGGGAATCAAAAACTAAGAAAGGTCACAAACCTGAGGGATGCAAAAGCTCTCCTACCCACCTTCTCTTTGATCAGGAGACATGAGTCCAAGAGAATCCCTAAGTTGCAAACTTCATCTGAATGGGGAAGAGCAACCTGTCCAGAACCAGAGATGATAAAAACTCAGATCCTGAGGCTCTATGCACCCAAAGCCACTCATTCTTGCCAGGATTCAGTCAAAGGCTATTCTCCCCATCCAGGACATCACGAGAGCACAGAGACAGTATCATGCGGGTCACCAAGCATAGAGATGTAGAGTATCATCAGCATAATGATGATATCTCAACTGATGATGACAGATGATTTCATGTAGATGTTAAATAGGAGAGAATACCAAGCCTTTTGGAGCACTACAAGTGAATTGTCAGGGGTTAGAACTCTCACTTTCTATCAACTTCAATTGGGTCCAACCTTGAGGAAAGATGCTGAACTTGTTTAAAACCTGGTCCCAACTCATGAAGCCAGCCCTAAAGAATACCATGATCAATGATATTGAAGGCCACTAAGAGGTTAAAAAGAGCTAGGATGATTGCAGTGGATTTTCTATTAGTTTGATATATGCAATTAAAAGAAATGCATTGCTTTGTGCTTATAAAGTAGGTTTGAAAATGATTATTGCAATTAAATTTGGGAAGTAATATATGTTCAAGAGGCTGTTCCCAAAAAAGCTTTTCAAACAAAGATGTTATCAATCATATTCTTTTTTTTAATAAGCTTGTTATTTTATTTTTAATACAAACAATCCATCTTCCATGGAACAGTGTGTTGTCTGGGTACAAGTATCCTTTGCAATCAAAATTGAGGTTACAACCATATTCTTTGTATTAGTATTAATTCTCTACTTTTATCTTATTACTAATATACATGTTATATCAAACATTATAACAACCATTATATTAACATATTTAATACTATTAACATATTTTCTATATTTCATTAATCTTCTTTCATTTCTAGCTTTCATATTTATTCTCTAACCATTGATAAAATAGTTCCCATATCATATAGTATTCAGTTTGCTCCTTCTCTTTAATTGCAAGTGTTAATCTATTCATTTCTGCACATTCTAATATTTTCCTGATCACATTCTCATCTGTAGGAATCTCTTCACTTTTTCAATTTTGTGCAAATACAATTCTAGCCACCATTAATACATGAATAATTAAATATACATTCTCTTTATTATAAGCTTCAGGTAAAATCCCCAACAAAAAATATTTCAGGTTTTAAATCAATATGCTGTTGTATCATCTTTTCCAGCCACCTATGTACTTTTGTCCAATATTTTTTGGCTTCTATACATGTCCACCACATATGATAATATGATCCAGGTATCTGGTGGCACTTCCAACATTTAACTGATTTATCTTTAAACATCCTTGCCAACCTCACCGGTGCAAAATGCCATTTGTAAAACATCTTATACAAATTTTCTTTATATGCAGTTGACATTGTTAATTTATAATTTCTATCCCACAATCTCTGCCATTTATCTAATTCTATTGTATAACCATTTTTTTTTTGCCCGTGCTATCATTGCCTCTTTCACTTGTTCCTCTTCCAATTTAATACCCAATAGATAGCTATACAATTTTTTTTAATCAATCTTTCTTCTGCTCCTGTTAGTATCTTATTCAATTCTGTCAATTCTTTATAAAAAAAAACATATAATTTAGCATCTTTTTCATATCTAGACTGTATTTGCATTTGTGAGTACCAAACCGTATCAATCCCTTGCTCACTCAGTTCTTGTTTAGGTTTGAGCTCACCCTTTTCAGGCAAAATGTCTTTATATCTAACAATATTTCCCATGTTAAAAATATTGATATATTGAGCCTGGTGAGATTCGAACTGCCAAATTGCAGAAAAAACCAACCAGATTCTTGTATTACTAACCTGAAGGATTCCATCCACTAGTTGTTGAATTGTAGATTTTAATGCTGGTTGCAAACTTTATAGTCACTCAAATCTTAGCATGCCTAAAGAACCAGATTGGTAGCTGTAAGAAGTATGTGGACAGGATATGGATGCTTTTAGTTCTTCAGGATCAATATCTATAAGTATTAATGCCCCCCAAGTTTTACTATATTCTGGTGGCATCTTCCAAATTTCATGTTCCACTTGACTCTATTTTTTAAGAAAGAAAGAAAGAAAGAAAGAGAGAAAGAAAGAATGAAAGAAAGAAAGAAAGAAAGAAAGAAAGAAAGAAAGAAAGAAAGAAAGAAAGAAAGAAAGAAA
>JANHFL010004641.1:23805-36482 GCA_032468155.1 Oxyrhabdium leporinum | reverse complement strand
TGCTGGAGGGGTGGAGGGATACAAACCGGGGAGGGGAGTTTAGCTGGTAAGGTGGGAGGGGTGGGGGGATTGCCGGGGATCCTCTGCCAAACAGGACTCGGGAGAGCAGGGCCCAGGCGACGAAAGACTCTTTATCCCTGCCTTCTCCTAGGAGGAGGGCTGGGCTACTATTCCCCATCCCCATCTGTCTTTCCGTGTCTGATATCAGACAGGCTGGACTACAACTCCCATCCCCATCTGTGCTTGTGTGATTTCAGACAGGCTGGACTGCAACTCCTATCCCCATCTGTCTAACCTGTCTGATTTCACACAGGCTGGACTACATCTCCCATCCCTGTCGTTTGTGGTTTTGGGCTATGCTGGGCTACAATCCCCGTCCGGCAACCCTGGCTGCTTCTGGATACCCTACGCTAAACAAATACTTCCATTTAGTTGTGCAGGGTTATAAATCTCATAATCTATAGGTAACATATTAAATATCTGTGATGTCTTGAATTGCAACGCCGTTCGTCCGTTTCCGCCTCCCTGGTGATCTCTGCATGCTGGACTACAACTCCCACTGGCCCATCCATCCAGGTTGGAGATGGTTGCCAAGGCCCCATAATTCCAATAAAATTGAAAAATCCCCTCCCCCACCCCCAAAAAAGAATTTTGTTGCTTCCATTCAGCTGGTAGTCTATTGTAGAAGGAATTCCCAAGATTACCAGTAATCTGCGTATTAGGTTGTTGTAACCACAATATTGTACAGTGTGTTTGTTTTTGTGTAAACAATCTCATTATAGAATTCCAGCTATTGGAAAAGCTGTACTTCGAGTTCTTGATGAATAACAAATCTTGTCGTCACTTGGTTTTAATACCAGGGCATAAATATAATGTACTTTAAAAAAACTTATTAGTGGAAGTGCTAAATCACCTTTCAACTTTTTTTTTAATCTGCAAATACAACATGAGTAGCTTTCAGAAATCATGTATTGGATTAATTACCTATGATTGTTTATGACAGATGCCTGGGTAGAGATGTGTCCCCCAAGAGGCTGCTGTTTTTTGAGTGCACGTGTAGAAAGTTTGATTTGGTAAAAGCAGCTTTCAAAGGAACAACAATTACTTATAAAACGTGTGGTTTTAATACTGAGACCGCTCACTAAAACAAATCCACATATTTGAATGGTTTTAGACCATGAAAACTACCTACCTTTAAAGTGATGCTGGTTTGGTTTTTGATGGAAGGGACCAGCATGGTTACTCCTCTGAAGTTGGGTGCAATATGGGTCGTATAATAGCTATTTTTAAAAAAAGATTAAGAGCGTCCCTTGAATTCTGCCTGTTGAGCTAGTCAAGGCACAGCACATCTTTAAAAAAAAATAAAAATTGTAAATTTAGATTCCAGCAAAGCCTGTTTTGGAAATCTAGAAAGCTCCGAGGTTTATCTAATCTAGATAAATCTAGATGTCCCTTCCTCACCTCCCCGTGTTCTCTTCCTCCTTGGCAGAGGATTTCTGCGTTGTTTACATTCCCTCCACCTTGAAGGAGTGGATCCTATATAAACTGGGTTTGGAGTACCCTCTTTTCAAACCAAAGTCTTTAATGACTCCTGTTACAAATGGAAGACTATTTGCATCTCTGAATGCTTATCCTAGCAAAAACACACACTCTAGGGCGGTAAAGTTAATCCCATGATCCATTATGCAGTATGACTTTTTGCCAAGGCCATTTTTTTTCTGCCTCAGTTTCCAATAAGTGATGTAAAGCTACAGTCCAAGATTAATGGCTTGTACAAGTGATTTTTGCATTCTCATCCTTCCCTACTACAATTCATTGATGAATCTTTGTTTTGTTGCGGGTTTCCCCCCCTCTTCGGAATAGCATAGTAGCAATCTTTTGTAATGGTCCTGTAGAGAAGGTTAAACTGCGGTTTAGTGATTGTCTGTTTTAAAATCCTTCAGGGAATTTGACGTTTGACAAAATAGAACCTTGGTTTCCAAACTCCTAATATTCTAATTCACTTAGGGCGGTAATGCTGCTTTTAGCGTGATGGAAGTTGTCGCGTGTATTGGCTACACTTGTACGGCTTCTGGCAAAAAACCTTGGTTTCCATTGATTTGTAGATAGATGTTCCAGCTGTTTAGTTTAATAGTGTTTGCAGCTTCATGGAAACTCGTTTTATTGCCACAAAATGGTGCAGAATTTAGATAATGGTTCCTGTAATGCTGTTATGCTTGGGGACTCCTGCTATTTAAAGCTAAAACTGACAGGTGATTCTTTGTCTGGTTGTAATTTCATTGTTTTGGAAGATCAAAGCGTTTCTATTGGCGTTTTAGTAAAAAAATGGATAGCCAAAGGGACTGAAATGGCATTGTTGTTAGCACAATTCCCCTAGTGTAATGCAAAGAGAGTCTGAAGGCTTTGGTTTGAAAAGAGCGTGTGGCATATTGTAAGAGCTTGCTTCTTCCATTTTTTGCTTTACACAAGCTCAATTCCCAAACCAAACCCTACCAGGAACGATACAAAACTCATTAATGATGATTTTTGGCGAAACCTTAAAATTAATTTTCTTTAAACATTCAGAACAAAAATATAGTATTGGTAACGCATGGCATATGTCTTGTATGAGGTTATGTGGCAATATTTTGCTACTTCCCAGAATCAAATTAAAATGTAAATTAAACATTGATTTGGTAATTCAGCTCCATGGTCATCAGTCAAAGTAATAGCACATATCAGCCAATGCTCTTTCACAGTTTCTGATAGGGCAAGTTAGCTGAAAACTGTAAAAATGGTAGGAGCAAGCTATGCATATGCTCATGATCTTTTATTATTTTACATTTGTAAATTAAGGAGGTTTGATAGATTTAGTCACTATGGGAAACTGGCTCTAAATTATTGATTGATAATCTTTCAGAGCAGTGGTTTTGTTTTTTACCTTGCTCTCTCTGGAATTGTTTGTTTTCGAGGAAGCAATAATGGCATTGAGACAATTACATCTTAGAAGAAAATGCCTTGTTATTCACAAGTCTGTTTTTCCTTTAAAAAAACAAAGTCTCCTACTTATATTAGCTTTCATCTAACGAGCCTTTTAACCAAACTTCATATTCCACGTTCCTCTCAGAATGGTGGAATGGACTCGGTTTCTCCCTTCTGCTCATATTTTCCCAGCCACAGAGAAAATAGTTTTAAGTCTCGGCCTAATCCTCTTTTGATTACCGGCCTTGCACAGATTACGAAAAATAAATAAATTATTAGCCCGAAGAAATACTTAAGCGGCTTACAAACACAATTATCCAAAGGGGGGGAAAAAAGTGACCAAATGAAATAAACACCCAACGTAAAACGATGACTGTGTAGTTCAGGGGATCGGAGAGCGTTTCTTGCAGAGAACCTCCTTAAATTGCACCAATGTTGCTGTTCCTATGTATGTGTGTCTCTCTATCACATAACCCAGGACTTCTTTCCTCAGCCGCATAGCTAGGGGCCGAGCCTAGCCATGATTTTACCTCCAATG
Source organism: Oxyrhabdium leporinum (assembly GCA_032468155.1). Taxonomy (NCBI): domain Eukaryota; kingdom Metazoa; phylum Chordata; class Lepidosauria; order Squamata; family Cyclocoridae; genus Oxyrhabdium; species Oxyrhabdium leporinum. The sequence goes on along the minus strand of JANHFL010004641.1, from coordinate 32,983 downwards.
GATCCAAGTTTCTTTGGTGAAGATTTCTTCTGAGAATGCAAGACTAGCAGAAAGAAGCGAGGAATTGCCCACCGTTTGGTTCTTACGGATAGGTATTTATGTACTTGGGTTTGTGTAAATGTAAGTAATTTGCCTTTGCAGGGGACAAAAAATATATATATAAAAAAGATTCCCTCTGTTACGTAGCCGTTACTTGTGTTGACCAGGGTCAATTAAAATGGTTGAACCACAAACGGTAAGGACGCATAGCAGCTGGTTCCTCTCTCTTTAGCCGGTTAGATAGTCCGCTTTTAATGGTAACCAGTAACTCCGAAAGGGGCTTGGTTTTTGCGCTCGTTAAAGGAAATGTGGGTCAGGAGTGTCTAGTCAGATTAATGGGTCCCTCCTTTAACTCAGTAGATGGTTCTTTTCCGTTATAGGTGGTAAGTATTGATAGATTTGTCAGGAAGCCGAGCCCGAGGTCCCTTGGCTGACCCTCTCCTTCCTGTTGCAGATATGATGGGCGTGGCCACTTGCACGATCTCTCCGAATACGACGCCGAATATTCCACCTGGAACAGAGATTACCAATTGTCCGAAGAAGAAGCTCGAATCGATGCTCTCTGTGACGAAGAGAGGTATTTAGCCTTGCGTACAGACTTGCTTGAGGAAGAGGCAAGGCAAGGTATAAAAAATTAGGACAATTTCCTGAGAATAGCACGCGTTGAATTGAAAAAAACAATAAAAATAAATGTGTTTTTTTTTCTCCTTTGAAAATAAAAAAAAAGTCATGCGTAACGTTTTAAAAAAAATAAAAATCGTTGTTTCCCACTCGTTATATACTCACTCTTTCTGATATTATTTTGACAGTAACCCAGTGGATTCGAAAAAACGAGCGTCTTTGCGTATCTGAGGACCTCAGGATAGTTTATTTGTAGAGCCACCCAGAATTGCTGCCCAGGTTTTGAGGGCAGGCTGAGCATTGCGCACACTTGTTTTAAAACTCTTTCTTCTTTAACAGTATCGTATCATCGAAAAGTTCACGTCTCTTTTTTTTTTCTTCTTCTGTGTCTTGAGTAGAAATGACGTTCACGCTTATCTCAGCAGGAGAAATTTTAAAAAACAAAACCAAACCCAAGATCGTCCCCCCCAAAAAAAGAAGAAAGAAAGTTCATATATCTTCTGTCTTTTTCTTTTTTTTTTTTGTATGGGCGGAAATATCAGTGTCTATACACGTGGTCAGCCTGCTGTAACGTTTGTGTTTGAATGCTAGGGCGAATTACGTGTCGTTCTTTTTTTTTTTAAGAAAAAAAGTTAGCTGTATTTAAATGTTTTCCACCCTTTTTTAATTGCGTGTTGCTTTTTTCTTCAAGAGGAAGAATATAAGAGGCTGAGCGAAGCTTTGGCCGAGGATGGGTCCTATAATGCGGTGGGATTTACCTACAGTAGTGATTATTACGATCCCTCAGAACCCACTGAGGAAGAAGAACAGCCGTTCAAGACCAAAGGTAAGGGAAATTCTGTGGGAGAAATCGCTTTCTTTATGTATCTTGGGAAAAAAATCATATTGGGTGGGCTAGGATTTTGTAGTTCTGTTGATGAAAGGCATTGAATTTCTTATTTCGGGGACACCTGCACATGAAACAAACCTCTCTTCAGCTGTCGTGCCTAAGGTGGGACTAGAACTCACCGTCTCCTGGTGTTTGGCCCAAAGTCACCCAGCCACCTTTCATGCCTAAAGTGAAACTAGAACTTGTGATTTCCAGGTTTCTAACTTAGTGCCTTAAGTACTAGACCAAACTGGCTTTCAAGTATAAAACATAGTACTTTTTAGAGGCTGAAAGAGTTTCTGTATATTTAAGTAGCTTGCAACTGGCATGGAAGTGAGTAATACAAGCAAGTGTATTAGCTTACTCGATCCTTTTAAAGCCAGCAAAAGAAAGTGAAACCTCCCTCATTCCGATCAGTTCTTTTTCGGATTCCCTGAAATAGTCTTACTCGTTGCTTCGAATACTCGGGCGTGCTTTCTCACCGTTGGTGGCCTGGTGCGGAGGGATGATTTTGTGCGAGGGGCAAGTGCGGATACGGGCGTGAACAGATCGATTCGTGCGAGCTGTGGGACTGCGAGTGCCCAGCTCCCACCACTCATGAGGTGGGCCGTGAGAGCCAGCGCCCACCGCTTGCGTGAGTCTGGCTGTGTGTGCACGCGCGTGCCGGCCTGCCACTCACACATCCCAGCTGATAGTGGGCCGTGGCCCACAGTTTGGGAACCCCTGACCTTATAGGATGTAGACTGCACGATGGCCAAGTCAAATTTTCAATTCCTTTTTGCGACTTTGTAACTGATGTTCCTCAGTGCTTCTCTGCACGATGTAATAGGCACAACGTGGTTGGTTAAATTAAATAAATAAAATAAAATAAAACACCCCACCAGTTGCTTATGCAGTCATACCGCAAGGAACATCCAAGGCTGTCATGTTTGATTACAAGCGTTGTGTTAGCCTTTTTTTTTTTTTTGGCCAGATTCTCGGCAAATTAAAGTTTAATGATCCGTTTCCTCCGGCAGTTCGAGTTGCCCAGATCCATCCAGTTTTGAGTGGAGGGAGAACGGGCAGTGTGGCAGCTATTACATAGTTCATGCGCGGAGTTTGCCCGTTGCTGTTTGAGAAACTCTAAAATGCTTGTAAGACTCGTAATGGTGAGGCTTACCTTAGTGTCAGATCACATGGGTTTTTTGATGCCACCCAAGAGAAAGATGTTTTGGGGTCAGATCATTAAAACAACTCCCCTGTAGTGAGCTTAGTTGTCTGTGAGTCTCTCTGAAAACGTGGGGTTTTCTTTTTTTTTTCCTTTTCCCAGTGACAGTGGAGGTAGAAAAACAGCATTGCAGGAAATGTTTAAAGATAAATGGGGGGGGGGGATAAGACAGTTGTTAGATCGCTTTGTTTGCTCTATGGTTTGTAGTCCCTGCAGACTTTGGGGTAAGAAAAAGGCAGTACTGCATAGAATCCTCCTTCCTGTGCAACTGACAAATCATGGTTACATTTGAGCCCATTGGTTTGCCCTAGGCATTAGTAGGAACTGTACATCGCGATTGTTGAAAGCCATTAGGACTTGCTTTGTATGGGAGAAGTGAATTTGACCCACATATCCCCTGTAGACAGACAGACAGACAGACACACACACACACACACACACACACACACACACACTGCTTGTGTTGAATCTGAGGCTTCCCTTCCCTTCCCCGTAATTGAATTACAATTCTGATATTGCTCTTCCAGATTAAATGGGGTGGGGTGGGGAGAATGCCATTAGTAATTAACTGCTGGGAATTTGTAGAAAAGAATGTACAACTCTGTTGATTCTGGGATAGATCAGAAGTAATATGCTTTGTTTGGTATTAAGCCAGGGCAGAATATCTCTCCTAGTGGATCCATCTTAATCTTCCCCTAGTCCTTTTGATGCTGTATCCACCCGCTCTGGAGAAACCGGGAAGAGAGAGAAGTTGAGTTTTAACGTGGCCTTGTATGTTTTCTTCTGGTCCCAGTTCTTGCATGTGGTTGTTTAAAAATCTAACACAGGCAGATAATTGAATTGAAGGTTAACGGAGTTCATCTAGTGATGGACTACTATATCAAGAGGATATAGTGTACCACTCTGTGAATTAATGAGCTAATTTATAGAGTTCTCGACTTATGACCGCAGTTGAGCCCAGCATTTATGTTGCTAAGTGAGACATTTGTTAAGTGAGTTTTGCCCCATTTTACGATCTTTCTGGCCACCTTTGTGAAGCCCAATCACAGCAGTTGCTCAGTTAGCCACACACTTGTGAAGTGAATGTGGCTTCCTCATTAAATTTGCTTGTCAGAAGGTCACAAAAACCGTTCACAGGACCCCAGGGCACTGCAACCGTCATAAATATGAATCAGTTGCCAAGCATCTGAATTTTGATCACATGTTCATGGGGATGCCGCAACGGTGGTAAGGTGAAAAACGATCATGTCACTTTTTTTCAGTGCCGTTGTAATTTTAAAACGGTCACTAAAGGAACTTTTATAAGTTGAGGGCTACTTGTATATCCAAATGTTTGGGCCGCCACGAAGTAAAAAAGATGTTGAGACACTAAAAAGAGTGCAGAGAAGAGCAACCAGGATGATGAGAGGACTGGAGGCAAAAACACGAGAAGAACAGTTACAGGAACTGGGCCTGGCTAGTCTAGTGAAGAGAAGGACCAAGGGAGACGGGAGAGCAGTGGTCCAATATTTGAGGAGGGGCTGCCCCAGAGAGGAGGGGTCAAGCTGTTTCCCAAAGCACCTGAAGGCCAGACAAGGAATAATGGATGGAAACTGAACAAGGAGAGATTCAGCCTGGAAATAAGGAGGAATTTCCTGACAGTCAGAACAATTAATTAGTGGAACGACTTTCCTCCAGAAGTTGTAAAGGCACCATCACTGGAGGTTTTTAAGAAGAGACCGGACAGCCATTTGTCTGAAAAGGTACAGGGTTTCCTGCTTGAGCAGGTAGTTGGACTAGAACATCTCCAAGGTCTCTTCCAACTCTCATTGTATTCTTTTCTATAAAACAAGAATTAGGCCTATCCTAAGATTCCCCCATTTGAATTCTGTAGAGAACGGACCAATTTAGGCAGTGTGATTTTAGCCAATTTTCCAGAGTTTGGGATAACTTGTGGATGGGGAAAAAGAATGCTGCCAACTTAAAAAAAAATAAAAAATAAGCTGAACGGTTTTGCCCATTTTAAGCGGCTGAGCTGTAGCTACTGATTTGTGAAAACAAGCCACCCCGATTTCGGAGAAAAGACATTAATGAATGAAATGTTATCCCAGCGGGCTCCCTAGTTACTCCTGTGAATTAATCTAGCAAGGCGGTGCAGATTATCTCGAAAACCAGAAGCTGGTTGTGTAAATACATGCATCAAGGATTTATCTTCTTGACAGCGAGGAAGGAAGAGTCTGCAGTCTGATCGTTGTAACCAAGATGGATTTCTCCCCGCTGCCTGTATCCTTCCGAAGGCTCTTAACTTCTGAATCGCTGGTGTACACTCTTCTTTTAATTGGCTCTGGTTATGCAAGCGATGTTCGCTGGTGCGTCGCTCAGGTGGAACATCTGCGAACATCTGCGGCATCAACTTTGCCGAGACGCACTAAGGCTCAGTCCCACCATGTGCTCTGGTCTCCTAAGCGATAGTTACACCATCAGGTTAGCAAAAAAAAGACATGTTCTTGTTCTTCAGCAGAGGCAGGCTTAGCCCAATAAACGGAGGTAATGAAACAAAATTGGCATTGTAACGCAGTCTGGAAATATGCAGATGGGGGGAGAAAAAAATATAGACTGCCAGGAAAGGAGGCTTAGCTCGATGTTTTGTTTGCGTTCCGTTTATACATGAGAGGCTTTTGCAAGAATAGCGTATCCTCTTCTAATTTATAGTGGCTGTAACCAAGGCAGAAAGCGTAGAAGAAAACGAAGAACCGTTTATCGCCCCTTTGGGATTGAATGTACCTTCCGATGTGGAACTGGTGAGTATGTTTTTAATACAGATCAACACCGTGGAGTATCTACTGCATCTTCCTTCCTGTAATTTTGAATAATGCAGTAAATCCTGGTCATTGTCGGTTCAGAAATTCAGTTCTGAAAGCACCCTGAATATCTTATCTGGCTATCGCGTTAGTTGAGATTGGCAGATGTAGGTTGTATAGGAAGCCCTCGACTTATGACCGCAAGTAAGCCCAGCAGTTCTGTTGCTAAGCGAGATATTTGTTACGTGAGTTTTGCTCCATTTTATGACATCTCTTGCCACAGTTGTTAAGCGAATCACTGCACTTGTTACGTTGGTCCCACGGTTGTCAAGTGACTGCAGCTTTCCCATTGATTTCGCTTGTCAGAAGATCGCAAAAGGGGATCACACAATCCCGGGACACTACGACCGTCATAAATATGAGTCAAGTGTCTAAAAGTTAGATCGTGTAACCATGAGGATGCTGCAATGGTCAGAAATGTGAAAAATGGCCATAAGTCCTTTTTTTCAGTGCCGTTGTAACTTTGAACGGTCACTAAATGAACTGTTGCAAGTCAAGGTAATCCTACTATAGTGAACTGGACGTAAACCAAGAGTAAATCTCTTCTGGGCAGAGATTCCCAGAGTGAGCTTCTCAACATTTAGCACCGGGTTGGATACTATTGATATTGTAAAAGAATAGTTTGCCTACTGCAAACAGTTGCAATAATAATGCTCTAATGAGTGGGGGGGAAACCCCTCACCATATTTTAAGAAGGTTGTCTGAAGTTTCTCGGTAAGATTTACAGCCCTGGAATAATTTTCCCAGTCTGGCTGTTCCTGGTTGAATCATTCTGTTGTAACTCATTTTTTATTATCTAGATCATCTAGTTTCTCCTGATTTGGAAAGGTAGCACACAACATTTGTCCGGTTATTGCATTTTAGATGTGTTGTTCTAGCAGCTTTCCAATCCACCATCTGCAGAATAATTTAGAACAAAATAAGAGATTCATTTGCATAGACGTGAGCCCTTTTACGATTAAAACCATATCAAATACAGGTAGCTGTCTTCCTCTTGTGACTGAACACTTTGCGATTTCAGGCCCTGTGCGAACATGAATCAAAGTCCTTTGATACGGGCAAAGCAAGTCGGTAGTTTGAAATCCTGAAAGAAGGTTAAATTCTATGAGGAGGGCACAGAACTCCTTAGATCTCAAAAAAAAAATTTGTTTTTTGCTTTTGTTTTTTTCCTTGTGCGTGGAGTTCATTTCCTTAGTTTTGCTACACCCGTATTTATGACTAGAGACTTTAAAAAAAAACCCCAAACCCCTCTTTATTAACAAATCATGGTTATCCACCCACGCTGACCTATATGTAAACTTCTAATAACATCAGAATTATTTGCTGTGAGGGCGCAGTGGTTAAGAATGCAGTGTTGCAGGCTAACACTGCCGACTGCCTGCAGTTCGATCCTGACCGGCTCAAGGGTGACTCAGCCTTCTGTCCTTCTGAGGTCGGTAAAATGAGGACCCAGATTGTTGGGGGGCAATAGGCTGACTCTCTAAACCGCTTACAGAGGAATGTAAAGCACCCTGAAGGGGGATATAAGTCTAAGGGCTATTACTAGTGTTATTGCCCTTCCTTCCTTCCTCCCCTTCCATCCATCCATCCATCCATAGTGTGCACTGGTTAGAATGAAGCATTTCAGGCTAACTCTTCCCACTGTCAGCAGTTCAATCCTGACCAGCTCAAGGTTGACTCAAACCTTCCATCTTTTCGAGGTGGGTCAAATGAGGACCCAGATTGTTGGGGGCAAGAGGCTGACTCTGTCAACCGCTCGGAGAGGGCTGTAAAAGCACTGTGAAACGGTATATAAGTCTAACAACCATTGCTGTTGCTACAGCTCCGGTGTTTTCTCCTTAGTCTTGTCACCAAAGGAGAAGTCTATCTTAGATAGGCTTCAGGTGTTTGAAAAGGGAGATATAAATTTGTATGGGTGGCTCCATGTTCTTTTTTTTTTTTTAAACGATATTGTTCCCTGATTGCCTTTGAAATTAACCGCATGATTGGAGCCTCGCGTAAGAAATCTATAAAACCGTTGCAGGATTTGTGTCCCACTGTGTAAATCACAGGATGAAGTGGCTTCATTTTGCCACCTAATTTTAGCAACTGCCTTTAAAACCGCTCGCGTGGTGCAGCAGACAAGTGGCAGACTGATTAGGACAGGTTTATTCATCTGCTTTCAGTTATGGAAGCAGCGTAGATGACTTTGGACAAGTCAAGATTCCCTTGACCAAGCCTACCTAGCTTGGAGGTTGACAGAGGACAAACTGGAGAAAGGAAAGCATGTGACCTTGCGTGGATCTCTTTTTAAGAAAAGAGGGTAGAAATTTAATAAATGGTACTTTTTAAAGAAGCCCTTAATGCAGTTAAGGGAAGCACTGACAGTGGAGAATACAAAATAAACAGTTCCCAGGTTATTCCTCTAAAAGCCTTACATGTTATAATGTTTCCTCGGAGATTTGACTGGGGGAAAAAAAAGAAAAAAAAAAGAGTCATTGATCAAAAAAACACCCCTTGAATACAGATAGTCCTCTACTTACAACCGTAATTGAGCCCAAAGTTTACATTTGCTGAGCAAAACGGTCGTGAAGTGAGTTTTGCCCCCGTGTTATGACTTTACTTGCCACAGATGTTAAGTGAATCGCTGCCGTTGATAAGTTAGTGACACGGTTGTTAAGTGAATCTGGCTTCCTCATTGACGTTGCTTGCCGGAAGGTCGCCAAAGGGGATCACGTGACCCTGGGGGACGCTGCCGCCGTCATAAACATGAGTCAGTTGCCAAATGTCTGAATTTCGATCACGTGACGGTGGGGATCCTAAGTCACTTTTTTCAGTGCCATCGTAACTTCAAACGGTCACTAAACGAACTATTCTAAGCCAAGAACTACCTGTATTTTCTTTAGATAACGTTCTTGTTGGTAAATGCTTACTATAAAAGATTCAAAGTCCCTTTTGGGTGTATTTATTGCCCCAGCCTTTCCTTTTGGCAACAAAGTGGAAAATCTGTGGTTTCAAGATGCCTAAAAACGGGTGAGGAACCCCAGTTTCCAGTTAATGCCTCAGGTTTTACAATTGCACCCATATTGGAAAAGAATAAAACTGTGATGCGGACTATTTGCGGTCAGAAACCGAAAAAAAAGGGGCAAGAAAATTGGCCTTTTTTTTCTGAGCTTTTCCCCGTTCTAATGGCCACATTTTTCCCCCCCTCCCACATCTTGCTTTGCAATCATGAGGTCCAGGAGCTTTTTTCAGAGTCTTATCACCATAGCCTGCTGCTTATTGGATGACCACGGTTCACAAGTAATGCGTTACGGTTTCCCACTTTTATTGTTGCAATTCCAGGCAGATGGAAGATGATTTGATGGCTTGCTGCTCATCCGCAGCCGAGCCGTGCTTAGTTTTTGGCATCGTAAGTCGCAAAATTACACCCCCCCATCTTTGTCTTAACCAATTTGTGTAAAATCTCTGCATCGCCTTGGGTAATTGAACGAGGGAATATAAAGATTCACTTCTAATTTTCTCTTTGGAGCGGCCAAGCTCGGGAAAGAGCAGGCAGGCATTTGGCTGCCAGGGTTAAGATCATTTGCCACAGTGTGGAAAGAAAGAAAGAAAGAAAGAAAG
>JANHFL010004640.1:282516-299252 GCA_032468155.1 Oxyrhabdium leporinum | reverse complement strand
TTGAACCGCTAGATTGAATCAGCAGAAGTGGCCTGCAGTTCAACACTCTAACCACTGCGCCACCTAGGCTCATCTTACCCTTACATTCCAATGCCTTCCCTCTTCGCTCCCGTTACTGTTGTTTGGTTGAGAGCAGGGCTGCATAGTGAGTCAAGCATAACAGTACTTTTTTTAGTAGACTACTTGCTCTACATGTTTTAATTAAACAAGGAAGAAAAGAAGAAAAACAATGAATAGAATGCAGCATTGAATGAATGAAAGGGGGGGGTGGAACAATTGGCACTCTTTTGATTACAATGACAAAGTATGGTTTGTAATTTAATTGGAATTCTATTGAATTTATTAAAATCTATGATAGAATCTAGAAGGAAGACCTTGATTTTAAGATGACGTCTTCCCTGCTCCTTCATTATGAAAGATCATAGAGAAAACAAATTTCCTGGTTCCTTTACCATAAATTCAGCAAATCATCCATTTCAAAAGTTTTTTTTTTCTTTTAAGCCAAAGCGGTACATAATGAACCAACATGTATCTATTAATTGCAATTTGACTCTAAAAAATTATGGATTGTGGGTATCATTAGTAAGCATGTACGAGTCAACTTTAGCGGGCTCCCTTTTTAAGCTATTAGACAATATAAATTATACACAGACAAAGAAAATAAGTTGCCAAGTGTTATTTTTAATACCCTCAGAGATTACTGTAGCCATTGGGTTTATTTTTAACTAAGGTTTGCTCCCTTTATGTTCTAAGGTTGTAATAAATCACTTGTGTGATAAATTACAATATATTACGCGCGTGCACACACACACACACACAAAACAAAAGCAAAATGTCAAGTGGAACAAAAGGCAGACTTGTGGACTAATAGAACAAGGATAGTTGCTTGTGACTTTGAGCTGGTTTATACACTCAAGTTACAGTAGAAACTATATTTTCTGTTCTCCACAATTACCATGGCAAGACACTCTCTTTTCCACCTTATAACCATTCGTTTAGTGACCATTTAAGGTTGCAAGAGCACCGAAAAAAAGTGACTTATGACCAGTTTTCACACCTACGGCCATTGCAGCATCCCCATGGTGATCCCTCCCAGGCCACCCTTACATTTTGTGATAAAAATTCAGGTGCTTGGCAATGGGAATTTATTTAATGACTCCTCATTTCGTCCAACTGAAGGTTACAAATAATCAGACACTAGGATTTTATAACTTAGCTACAGAAGAAGCCAGGATCCGCATTGACAGTAAGACAGCATTTTAGAGAATCAAACCCTTCTCTAACACCTATAGTCTTGATGACACTCTCCCCAAAGCCTCACCTATGCGACTCAGGTGTACAAAGAGATGGGAGTTCAATTTCTAGCTCAGAGGTGTCAAAGTCAATTTCACTGAGGGCTGCATCAGGGTTGTGTTTGACTTTGTAGGGTGCAGGGTGTGTGTGGCCAGGGGGCATGACCAGCTCTGTGGTGGCCTGAGTGCTCTGCCAGTGAAAATGGGCTCCTGAGCTCCATTTTCGGCTGCGATGGCCTCCTGCAACCCTCTGACAGTGAAAAATGAGCTCGGGAGGGCCACACACAGCCCTCCTGAGCTCCATTTTTGCTGGCAGAGGCACTGCGGGCCAGTCCTTCACTGTTTCCAGGGCGGCCCCATGGGTCAGATCTAAGCACCCTGTGGGCTGGATCCGGCCCCCGTCCTTGAGTTTGACACCCGTGTTCTAGCTATTTTCATGAAAAGATGATAGATTACAAGGCTGATTCCCTCTAACTTTCCCATTTCAAAGGGCTGAAACCTTGTAGAACTTTTTTATCCTATCTCTTTTAATTACTTTTCCTTAGAATTACTGGTGAGTGGATATCAGCAACCTCTCCACCTTCATAGGACAATGAGGTGATAGAACTTGCCATGCTGTTCGCTCCGTTTTATTAAGTTATTTTCTGGGACATTGATTACATGTTTTATTATTATTTTCTTTTTTCAAGCAAAGTCTGGGTTGCTGTCAGTCAAGAGGGGCCAATTTACTCTTCTCTGAAGTCTAAATTAATGTCATGCTGGGGGGGGGGGGGAGGAATTCCTGCCAAAAATTTTACACCACCAAGAAAATTTGAAATAATTGCTCAAGCACCTTGAAAATAGAATGACCTAAACAAATACCTCTTTTGCAGAGTAAAAAGAAAAGAACCTGAAAAATTGCAAAACACTCAGATTCAGCATCAGTCCAAATTCCTTTCTTGCAGAGGATTTTGGAAATTGGTGGAGGGACTATAGGTTGCCCATCCATCTTGTCATGAATGTAAATTCATATTTCTGCATGGTTTAGAATTCCCATGAAGATTTGGGGAAAGGTAAAGGTAGCAATCACTTTTCTGATATGCCAGATTTTGTTTGGAGGGGATCTGATCCCCCCCCCCCCACCAGTGATTGCTACACAGGAGATTGATATGTTTTAAAAAGCAACTCCCAGAAAACAAGTTTAAAACAAGAAAAGCTTAGTAAAGATTTAAAATAATATGGTGGTTAGTAGGCCTAACTTTATAGAGAGCCAGTTTGGTATAGTGATTAAAGCATAGAAACTGTTAGTTCTCATTATCAAGATCCAGCTTAGAACTAAGGAGAAATTTCCTGTCAATGAGAACAATTAACCAGTGGAGCAGTTTATCTCCAGAAGTTGTGGGTGCTCCATCACGGGAGGTTTTTAAGAAGAGATTAGACAGCCATTTGTCCAGAATGATACAGTCTCTTGCTAGCACTGATGATGTTAGCTAGTTGAATAATAAAATGTCTACAAGAAAACAACCAAACTCAGAGAGCACCAAGGAGCCCATAACACACTATTTCCACTTAGTGGATGCAAAATAACTTGAGTGAAGCAGAGACTCTGCTTCCCAAGGCAGATTATTCTGCTGTTAAATGATTCCCATTCTTGCGGATTCCTCAGTGTATGAAAACTATTTTAGATGTTAAGAACCAGAGGCGTGAGACAAGCTTGCAGAGTTCTTCCCTGAATCTTCAGGGAAGCTGAGATATTTAAGGGTCTCGGGAGATGCGTACATTCTCTCTGCAACCCAAGAATAAAAAACAGATCTATCTGTGTACTTTCTTCAGATAAGTATCTGAAGTGATGCTAGAGCATAGGCAAGTGTTGCAATCACATGTCTCTACTATGTTTTGTCTTAAGGTTCAGGTCAAGTTTTAAAGCCAGCTCCTTCAGGTCCCACAATTCCAGAAGTGCAGCACAAATGTAAATCATTTAAAAATGAATCAGTATGGTTTCTAGCCCTCCAAAGACTAATATTATATTTATGGATTTAAATCCACTGGGAAATGTAAGCAAGGCTTGTTCTAGCTGATTCAGGCAGAAGAGATGGCAAATGTTGTATCTGCAACTTATCCTTCTGCACCAATTGCATTGCTGTTATTGCTGTTGTTGTTATTATTATTCCTGAATCTAAACATAGTCCCATGTGAAAATATCCAAGTCTTCCAGGCACATTGCAACATCATTAAATAGTCTGCGCAGCGCATCTAGATATTCTCCAAATAATAACTATCCCCATTTTGCCCTCCTTTTTTTCTTTCTTTATCTCTATTTACGTTAAAGACTGGGACAGCTTCTCAGTGGACTGAAATAAATACACTGTATGGCATATATTAATCTCTGTGGAGGATGGAAAAATAACTTGATTTTCCAAAGATAGCTTAAAAAAACATATGGGAATTATCAGAAGCAAAGCAATTGTGAACTCATTTGTTACTTCAACTGGATTCCTTATGATTTATTTCCTATAATAGATGTGCAACTTTAGAATGATATCAAGAGATATTTCATTTTGTTTGTTTTAAATGCCACCTGGTGTTTTTGTACACATACATGTGTAGCTCATGGAAATCATGTAATGCCAGATTTTGAAATCTCATTTAATGTATTATTGAGAAAGAGGCGGGTCAGAAATTAAATGTAGAGCTGAAAAAGTTGGAAAGAAATAAGAACTGGAGATTTGTAGTCAGTCAGTGGTAGAGATAATGTATGTTTTTGTTTTATTATTAGTGTTTTTTGAAGACGTTTCACTTCTTATCCAAGAAGCTTCTTCAGCTCTGACTGGATGGTGAAGAATGGAAGGAGTGGGGCAAAATTCACTTAGCAACTATCTCACTTAGTTAACAGAAATGTGGGGGCTCAATTTTGATCTTAAGACAAGGACTACCTGTACTCACATATACAATGGTTGCTTATAATAGAACTCATACTCAAGGTTACCTTTCTCCTGTTTATGACAATGGTTCTGGCTTATGTTCATTAATACTTCAATGTCTTTTTACCCCACCTCTAAATATAAGCCTAACATACCATTCATTAATTAGCCTGCCTCCGGAAATCCATTCTAAATATTATCAATATGTGGAATTATCCCACTGGCCCAGGTGTATGTAAAGAAATGACATTTATTGATATTATGGATATAAATTCAATTGACATTTATTAGCATTAGCCAATAAAAAATTAATTCGGAAAAGCCTCAATGAAGCACCTGGATTATTATAGAGATACTAACATTAGGGAAACTATGCTGGCATTCTTACCAAGCACCTTTTCCCAATAACATTTAAAGCCTTTTAGATGTGACTCATTGGATGTTCATTGTGGAATATATATTTTTTCATTCTTCCAACCATTCTTTTTCTTTCAAATATGCATAGCAAGAAATCCAGAGGTTTGGTCTCTTAAGAAGAGTATAGATTATCTTATTTTATTTTTCCTTACCGTTCTATGTCTGTGTACATGAGAAAGAGGGGGGAATTGTATATCTGGGTGCGTATATATTTATCTTTCTGTGTTATGTACATAGGATATATGTATATACAGATATGACTACAATTGAGCCCAAATTTCTGTTGCTGAGACATTTGTTAAGTGAGTCTTGCTCCATTTTATGACCTGTCTTGCCGTGAGTAACACGGCTGTTAAGTGAATCTGTCTTCCCCATTGACTTTACTTGACAGAAAGTCGCAAAAGGGGATCACCTGACCCCAGGACTCTACAACCGTCATAAAAATGAGTCAGTTGCCAAGCATCTGAATTATGATCACGTGACCATGGGGATGTTGCAAAATGTCATGTGAAAAACGGTCATATGTCACTTTTTTCAATGCTGTCGTAACTTTGAACGGTCACTAAATGAACTGTTGTAAATTGAGGAGTATCTGTATGACTTTTTTTTTAGCGCCGCCTTCTAAAAATAGTGCTCATTAAGCTCTTTGTAGCTATTGTCTGTGTGTCCCAAAGGTGTTTTTTCAAGAGGCAACCGGACTTCCTTGTTTTTTCTTTGAAGACATTTTCGCTTCTCATCCAAGAAGCTTGTTCAACTCTGACTGGATGGTGGGGAAGGGAAGGATTTATACTCCTTGCAGACAGCTGGTCATTTGCATCCTTTTAGAGAGTGACCTTAAGGTCACCTGGAGGTTTATCTGTCATCAGGGTCACCTGAGTGGTGCAAATATATGTGGAGCCTTTTTGGAACTGCTGAAAGGACTGTGTTGTAGACTGGAGATAGATGATGTTGTATCCCTCCCCCTCTCTTGAGAGAGGCTGTTCAATTTTGACATAGATGGCCTCTTTAACCCCTCTTTCACACCAGTGGTCCTCTCTGTCTAAAATGTAGACTGTTGTCTGTGTGGTGTGTGTATGTGTGCGTGCTTGCACGTGCATGAATAGATAGAGACAACATAATTTGGGAAAAGAATGCTCAGAAGAGTATCATAAAACTGCTGTGATCAATGCTTATCGGCAATAGCTGTATAATTTAAACTGTAATAATCTATATCTATTTAGAGATATGTCTAGTTGGATAGGAGGACCATCAAAGGGACAAAGGCATCAGGGATGTTCCACATGAGAAGTAAAATGGCTACTAAGCAGTAGCAGTAGAGTTATAGTAACCAAAATGTTAACTTCTGTTTTCAAATTTTGAAAGTAAAACTTTAGCAAGAGCACCCCTGAATGTTCCTTTCTCTAAATAAACAAGCAGCAATCAACAGAGGACATTTTCAGGTCTATATAATGAAAACTACTTTATCTGCTAGGCCTAAATTAAAGACCCCGACTTTGGCTGCTGATTCAGGCCAGAGGCATGTCTCATCAAGTGTGCTTTTTAACTCTGGTATCCAAATAGTAATTTTGGATAGAAAATTACTCTACATTTACCCATTGGGTCAAGAGTATTGGGGACTTCTGTGTTATTCCTTGGTTCCTTCTATGGATTTTGGGACAATTTCCTGTTGAGACAGGCAATAATTGTTTTAGACATTACATTCACCCACCCTCCAAAGACTCATCATTCTCAAAGATACTATTTATAAAAAGTGGGCTGCCCTATATGGAGACAAGCATGAACAAGAAGGCTATGAATAAATAATGGAGTCTAATTTTCCGTTATTACAGCTATCATTTAAAAATGCATGTCTGGCAGGACATTGTAATGATTTTGTATTACTTAGGAAAACTTCTATGGTTCTTCTTCTCTCTCTCCTCCCTCCCACCTCTAACCCAGTTCCTTCATTACTACTTCATTAGATTTGATTTCCGTTAGTGTTTGCAGAGTTTCTGAAGCAAACAATCAAACAAATATAGTGGCTTTAAAAAATGCCTCTGAGATTGCCAACACTTTAGATGCTTCGAGTGCCCCTTTCTTCAAATGCTCTGAACATGTTACGTTTTGGCATCCATAGCAAAACCCATTAGCTGTGACAGGTTAAGATGCCTCTGTAGACTTGACCACAAGGAAGCTGAATGCATGCCAACCATTCCTCCTCACCGTTGCACACAATGTTGCCATGTAGCAAAAAAAAAAAGGCCAGATCCATAACTTTCCTTTTAGGTTTCTTGACCTGGAGAGTGGGCAATTTTCCGTGCTCTGGATAATGTTTGTCATTTGGGTTGATTAAAAAGGTGGGGGGAGGGAAGGGAAATGGACAACTGGGACATTCTGCGAACATTTAGCTGACCTTGTACCTATGTTGCATAGGTAATTGTTATGGGGTTAGAGAGTACTTGTAGACACCGCACACTGGTTAAATTAAAATGCATTGATCACAGAAACTCTGCAATCAATATATCCCAATGTGTAGTTTCTAAAGCTCCAAAAGGCCCAAGGTGTATGTTAACAAGTCTTTACTCTCTAGCAAGCAAATATGCACTCCCCAAGATGCATTGGAACTTTTTAGTTCATGCCGAGTTTTCATCAACTCACAGTTCATTCAAAATTAGAGTGGTATTATCTCTCAATTAAAAATAAATAAATAAATATTGCAGTTAGTAAGCTTATCTGAACTGTGAAGGTTGGATGGGATAAAAATTGATCAAGTCAGTAGAATTTGAATTGGGAATGACTATCAAATATCCAAGGCTGGAGTCATAGCCAAGGATTCTATAATAATGAACCAATAAGGAGCAGGACTAATTATTTAAAATTTTGCTGCAAAATGACCTAGTTCCTCATTTTTGAACCCACAAATCAGAATATATAGATACACATCTATATTTATATACACAGACTCAACCATAGATTCAACTGGAAAACTGGGCTTCCTAAATCAAGCCAAGTCCAAAACACCAGAGAACTGCTGGGAATTTGGCTCTCAGTTAAATTGGCCATCAACAGGCACACAGAGATAAACAACATCTACATAAATCTCAAAAGAGCAATCAAAAAGCCCCAAAGGGGGAAAAAAGACTAAAACATCTCCTCACCAGCAGTCAACATCCACCTGAGCTGAGATTAATACCAGATTAACACCAGACCCACAATCAAGAAGTAAACAATACCCCAATCAAGGAACTAGGAAGGCAGACAACAATCTAACAAAGGAGTGTTTGTGTGTTTGTGAATATATGTATTTCTCTCTCTCTTTCTTTTTCTGTCTCTTTCTCTCTCTCATGGGTGGGAGGAGGAGAGAGAGAGGAATGTGTGCCTTCCATTGAACCACTGTATTTTAAAGGAAGTGATATTTTAATTATCTGTCCTACAAATATAATTAACAACCTTCTCAATTCTAATTCCAACATCCTAGCATCACTAAAGCTCCAGTTAATTTTAATTCAATTTTTCAATGTTAATAGCACTATGTTAGCTGCCATAAAAGAATTATTTAGTAGCATTAAAATTATACTGCTCATATTAAATTCCTAGATATCCTCCCTCCCTCCTTCCCTCCCTCCCTCCCTCCCTCTCTAAGCGGTGTGCAGAGTCAGCCTCTTGCCCCCCCAACAATCTGGGTCCTCAATTTTACCAACCTCAAAAGGATGAAAGGATGAGTCAGCCTTGAGCCGGTCAGGATCAAACTGCTGACAGTGGGCAGAATTAGCCTGCAGTACTGCATTCTAACCACTGCACCACCAATAGCTCTGCAATGTGTGCAAAACCTTAGAAGAAAGCCCAAAAGTGGGATTCACAAGTAATTGTAAATCAGGATAGTATTAGGCTTTGCGATGGGTTGAGAGCAAACTTTGGAAACGATTACTAATGTCTGCTTATTGCATACTTCTTTAATGTATTATTTAAAAAACAACAACAAGAAAACATTAGGAACTTTCCTTTTTGATTTTTCTTCATGCCAATAAATTATAAGGATAGAATGAAGCATTGACAATAAAAATATAATAATGTACTATGGGGCTTCCAGGCAGAAAAGAAAATGTTACTTGTTTTTGAACCTAGTAATGTTCTATCATTCTTTCAACGAGTTCACATACAGTTCTCCTCTGTTCTATGTAAAAACGTGTTGAGGAGGGAGCACGTATAAATATATACAAATCAGTGGGCATTGCTCTCCCTAATGGCCTCTGTTTCTTGACTGAACATTACTACACTTTTTTTCCCTGAAATGATGCATGGGCCCAACACATGACTTGGAGTGGGTGTAAACAATAGTACATAAAAACAGACATTTCTTAGAATGTTCACGTGTCAAAGCACATGTAATTTCAGGGGGAAAAAGCTTGGTATCACAGCATTATGGACTCAACAAAAATGAATCAATTTACAACCCCAGGTTGCTTTGTTTGAGTCATAAAGCTGTAACCGTGCAGGGTTTTTCAAGAAACGAACCTTGCAAAAATGCTTAGATCAGACATGAGCACCTCCTTAAGTTCTTTCGTTCTTTCATCCATTGTTAAAAAGCCATGATATTTATGTAGTTACTTACCAAGCACGTCTAAATTATAGTAAAGTAACCAAAATATATTTCCAATCCCCAAGGCATGTCACAACTTTTGAGCACCCCTAATGTTTGGAAATTGAAAGATGAAAGATTTGACATGCCCTAGCAGAGAACATAAATGTTGTCCATATGGAATAAGGGCTTATTCCTGAATATAACAACTCCTTTCAGAAGAATTGAAAAGGGCGATGAGAGATGTAGCCTAACTCTCTACATAAAAGAAAGGAAGGAAGAGGTCACAGGAAAAGGACTGAGAGTGAAGATATTTTGAAATCCAAGGGGATATTTCCATCCTTCCTTCTGCATTGTTTCTGTTTGAAGGGCTCCTGAAAAGTAGGGATCCAGTATGTCCAAAATGGTATGACCCATAAAAAAAAGAGAGAGAGAGAGAAAAAAGAAAAGGCAAGTCCATTTCAGAATGAGTATGAGGTTGTGGAATATCTCAATATCCCTTTGCCTGAAGCCTGTTCTTCTAGAGCATACTAGCATACTAGGTCCGTACTAGCATACTAGGTCCAACCATCTGAAATGTACCCCATGGAAGAAAGATGATCTCTGTAGACAGGGTGGAATTACGCTGGAGAGTAGGAGAGGTGGAAAAATATCAAACTTTCAGTAGAATCAAACTTTCTTACAAGAGTGACCTTTTGCCTCCTTCAATATAGAATTCCAGGTAATCTTCAACTTACGACCACAACTGAGCCCCAAATTTATATCGCTGAGTAAGAAATTTGTTAAGTGAGGGGTTTTTTTTTTCAAAAGCGACTTTTCTAGCCACATTTGTTAAGCAAATAAAGCTGTTGAATTAGTAACACTGTTGTTAAGTGAATCTGGCTTTCTGATTAACTTGTCAGAAGGCCACAAAAGGGGATCGCATGACCCCCTGGGACACTGCAGCCATCATAAATGTGAGTCAGTTGGCAAGCATCTGAATGTAAATCACAGGACCACGGGGATGCTGCAACGGTCATAAGTGTGGAAAATGGTCATTCAGCGCCATTGTAACTTCAGACAATCACTAAATGAACCGTTGTAAGTTAAGGACTACCTGTATTGAGAAGATGGGTTGAATGAGTTCCAATCAGTGATGGGGAACACAGTCTGCCGATCAATCCCTATTATGCCGCTCGCATCCCCTCCAAGATTGATTTACACATTATTTATCCGATCGGCCATCTTGGTTCGGCCATCCCATTCCTCTGTCACAGAGTGAAAATAATAATGTCTCCAATTAGTTCTTCGGGAAACGGTGGGTTTGTCTGTTATTCGTGATCATTAGCATTATAATGCAGCATGGAAATTCAGAGCAAATTAGTCACATATGTAAGCTGGGGAGCACATCTGCAGTTAATCAAACTTGTACTGTTTCAGTGGGCAGAAGATTGTGCAAGGGTTGTCCAGGAAGAATGCCTTTATTTATATATTTATCGCGAGGAGGGGAGGAGGGGAGAAGGAGCCAGACAGATAGTGTCAGCTTTGTTTTCCTTCCGCTCTTCGTTTTCCTTAATCTGGCACTCCCAAATGAATGTTTATTCCAGAAGCTTGTCAATTGCGGAAAGCAGAAAAAAGAATTATAGCTCAAATTAAAATACCTTTTAATGCTGTTGATTCCAGTGGACCAAATCTTTAAAGCCATAAATAATGAAGAGGCAATGCGGAGAATGATAGTCCATCTTCTGAAGCTTCCATTTCTTCCCGTCTGTGACCTTTCTTCTACAATAATGTAGAATGGGATCAGATGATGACACACTCTGGTGATCACTTCCAGTCAGTGTTGTTTTCCTTAAAAAAATCAGGCCTTCCAGTTAATGAGGGCTGATGTAAATCCATGTTAATACCACTGAGATTTCTATTTTTATGATTATTCTTTTAAAGATATGCCTTGCTTTGCCCCAGTCGAAGTAATCTCTTTCACCTGGAAGCTGCCGCAGTTCTCTCCAGATTATCTCCATAGCCTCCAGAACCAGAAAACTCTTTTCACTTGAATCATGTAGCTATTAATCGGGGCTAAGATGAATATGGTGTCATAGCTGAGTATGCCCAACTATGCTTTTTGCCTCCATAGCTGGACCAGATTGGTTTAGATTTGATCTGTGTGAAGCAGAATCACAATATCTTCACTGATGGATGGATTTAGTGGTAGAAGCAGAAGCAGCCCCAAGTATGAAGTATGACTTTTTTTCTACATCGGGTAGAAACGACCTCTGAAATTCTCCACCAACTTTTAGTGGAAGAGTCAGATGTCCAATCTCTCTAAATTTTTCCAGGTTATGCATCATTTAATATATTAGACTAGGAGCAAGATGTCATTCCCAACCCAAGAACCACATAGAACAATCCATCCAAAGTTCAGTTCTTCATTTTATTTATACCATATAGACAGAATCTTGCCAGACTAAACCTTTATTATTCATAACGTAATAGATGTACCCTTGGAAATTCCAGGGAATGGCTATCCTTATTCTCTTCCTCTGTCTCCTATCCTATCCAGTTCCGGGCTGTGTTGCCTCTTGTCTCACATCAGGAGCCGTGGTGGTGCAGTGGTTAGAATGCAGTACTGCAAGCTATTTCTGCTGACTGCCAGCTGCCTGCAACTTGAGCCTGAATCTCACTAGGCTCAAAGTTGACTCAGCCTTCTATCCTTCCAAGGTCGGTACAATGAGGACCCAGATTGTTGTTGGGGACAAGACGCTGACTCTGTAAACCACTTAGAGAGGATTGTGAAGCATTATATAAGTCTAAATGCTGTTGCTATCCCACCTTGGAATGCACTCCTTCCTGGGAAATTGTCACTTCACTGTAATCCATCACACCAGGTGACCCATACTTAAGTTCACCCTCAGCCTCAAAAGCTCACTAGGTGCTTTTTACTCAGTCAGTCTTTCTCAGGATAACCTATCACACAGAGCTGCTGTAAGAAAATTGGAGGCGGGAATCTTATGTATGCTGAGTTGAGCTCCTGGCGGAAAAGACAGATATAAGACAGATATAAATATTACAATAATCCTTCAAAAGTTAGGGGACAAAAACGTAGAGTTGTCTCTAAAACATGCATCCTGTAGCATGTTTCTAATGTCATAACAGAATAACAGAATTGGAAGGGACCTTAGAGGCCTTCTAGTTCAACCCCCCGCTCAAGCACATTTTATTCCTTCTACTGTAGTTCATAGTCCATTGACTATAGTTCCATGCCTGTGGAAATTAGACTAATGGACAAATAAAACGATTCAAAGAAAACATTTTAAAATAGCAAAATGTACTTAAGACAAATTAAGAGATGTCCTAATTTGCCTATAAGTCCTTGGACTATCTATATATGGATCTTTTCTTCTTTTCTCCATTTGACTGGCTGAGGGGAAGAGGAAACTGCCAAGATGCAAGGACATCAACAAGCGAAGGATTTTTAAAAAAGGCAAGATATGCTGTGACCATATCATTAAAACCTTGGACTCTCTATACATTTAGTACCGTATACAAGACATGCATAAAAAAGAGGCAACATTCCATCACGTGTGGTCACAGCTGCTGTCTTGTCAAATGTATAAAAATGACAGTAGTTATCAGAATTTAAGACAAGGCATTTTTCCAGGATATATTTATTATACCGCTTTATTATTTATTACAACTGCCTTCAGTTGTGGCAGTGAGGGGATTTCTTCCCACGAAATCCAGACAGATCAAGATGTTCATTCAAGGAAGCAAATTTATTTGATTGAGTATAATCCAAGAATTTTTTCTAATCATCTTGGTGTTTCCACACACTCCTGTTTCCTCAGCCACCAACTTGAGTAGACAAAAAAAAAATGGAAGGCGAGGTGGTGAAAGGACCTGTATTAAACATCTCCCAGCATCTTAAGATCCTGACAACTTTTATCCCAAAGGATTCTTAGAATAGTGCAAACATATACACATAATATTATGCTGTAAGAACAATAAAGCTGGAAGAGTTAGGGCCACCTAACCAGTCACTCAACTATGATGAGGATGACAATCCCGGTGGAGAAAGGAACTGCTTGAGGAAAGCTGTTACTTACAATGTTTAAATAAAAGAAAGGGCTGTATTCTCTTGTGGTGAAAAAAAAAATGACAACACGAACAAAATGAACGCAGATTTCAAATCTCTTGTTACTTGTCTTCTATGAGGAGAGACGGTTAATAGATACACTTTTCGGTAGACCTTTTTTGAAAAACATCAACTATTTAGAATTGATGATTATTTTTTTTATGCCGAGGCATAAAATCCAGAGCTGATCGTATGGATGGAGACCTTTTGATCCTCTTCTCCAGTGTTTCTCTGCTCACATGCTGGTGCACCTGGAAAAGAGATCTACCTGTTTACAAATTACCCCGATTTTCTACTTGAATCAGCAGTAACTGTTTAACCTCCCCCGTGATGTAATTAGGCCTTCAGAGTTCATATGTGCTTATTATGATCCCTCCTGTGCTTTGTTCTTCTACTTCTTTTTCCTCTCCTCTCATACCTGTAAACATATATCTTATCGGTGTATGTATTAAAACATTGTACCAGTTCTTTGGCTAAATTATGCACAGTGGGCCTTGCTAGCCCACCATTAGCATAAAGTATGCTAAACAAAGTGTTTTCTTTCTGATAATTATACTCTAAAGTGTCTCCTGCTTATTAATTCTTTTTTCCATCGAGGTTGCCTCCCTACATTCCATTTCTCCAAACTTTTGGCTACCTTCACAGAGACTGACGCAGGCCAAATCTGCCTTTGGTGATTTGGAATCATTCTTGTATTTATTTTTATCCCCCCCCCCCCCTTTTTCTCCTGCATGCCATTCCTGGATTTCTGTGCAAGCAGTCTTAACAGCGTTGCTCAGCAGACAAATCAACTTTACTCCTGCAATGCTGGTTTATTTTTTATGTATGTTGTAGGTCCCAAATGAAGAGGAGAATGCATGATACTTTTTAAGCAGTATTCTAGAAACTGAATTTACAGTAACCAAGTAAATTAGGAGCCGTGATGGTATAATAGTTAAAATGCAACATTGCAGACTGACTCTGCCCATTGCCAGAAGTTTGATCCTGACCGCTTCAAGATAGTCGCAGCCTTTCATGAATCCTTATATACTGCTTTATAGCACTTAAGAATCATGGTAGTGCAGTGGTTAGAATGCAATATTGCAGACTAATGCTGCCCACTGCCAGGACTTCATTCCTGACTGGTTCAAGGTTGACTCAGCCTTCCATCCTTCTGATGTCTATAAAGTGAGGACCCAGATTGTTGAAGGCAATATGGTGACTCTGTAAATTGCTTTACAGCAATAGCAATACCACTTAGACTTATATACCACTTCACAGTGCTTTACAACACACTCCGAGTGGTTTACAGAGTCACTATTTTCCCCCCAACAATCTGGGTCCTCATTTTACCGACCTCAGAAGGATGGTAAGCTAAGTCAACCTTGAATCGATGAGGATCGAACTCCTGACAATGGACAGAGTCAGCCTGCAGTACTGCATTCTAACTACTGTGCCATCAGGGCTCATAAGCACTGGCAGTATAAGTGATATCGCTATGGTTATTATTTGTTATTTACCCTATGATATAGAACAGTATGATTTCTCAAAGGTAGATAGCTATAGAGATGAATCGAAAGACATACTTTATAATTCCTTCAAATTATAAGGGGTGTGTGTGTGTGTGTGTGTGTGTGTGTTTACTCAGACACATCTATACAAAAATTGAGTTTTTAATTAACCAGAATCACCTAAGATCTTCAGGGAAGAGCTCTCTGAGAATCCCTTCCTTTCTAGGCTTGAGGAAATTACAAGAGAAAAAAAATATTTATTAAAGGCATTGTGGGGAATTAGAAAAGAGGTTCAGATTCAGCTACTTATTGCTCAAGACCTCAGAGAATGCAGTTCTTGGACAAGCGAAAATTCTGGAACTTCAACTTAACTCTTCTAATCAGACTGAATTGGATGCACACAAATATGTCCTGTCTTATTTGCAGATTCATTTGTGAAAGGAAACATGCTGAAAAAAAGAATCTAGGGATAGAAAAAATGTATTTTCTGCATATTTTTAAAGGTCTTAGAATATACATTAACTTACACAGAGAGAGAGACAGAGAGAAAGCCTTGAGTTGTACAAAATGAAAGTGGGATATAAATCAAATCAAGGAAATGAATAAAATATCATAGAAACCTGTAGCCATTTAAAGCCAAATCCTGCACTGCAGTCTTGGGAGAATTGCCAGATTGAAACAACATTTGTATTTTGATATGCGTAAATCAGATCAATCAGCTTTGAGATAGATTTTTTATTTTTGAAATTATACTCTGCATTTCTGTTTGTGCTAATTCAAAGCAGCTTACAACAATGAAAAAAAAAAATACAAAACAGAAAATATAAGACCAACCACGCAGTTGAAATTTGAAATTTAAGATTGGTAACATTGAAATGATTTCCAACTGAAGAGCTTGACAAAATATATATATTCTTTTCCTTTCCCTAAAATCTGTGAACAAGACAAGATGTGGATTAAATGATATTCTGAAACCACTAGAATTGTGATTGCAGTTCCATTATTTGTTCTGGATCTATGTGTAAAGAATATTCTAGTCCTAGGGCCTGTTTTTAAAAGGGCTGGGTATACATCCTCCAACTGATAATAGAATTCTAAATGCCATTATTTTCAACAGAAAAGATAGTGAGAACAATTAATCAGTGGAACAGCTTGCTTGTGCTTCACCACTGGAAGTTTTTAAGAGAATGGACAGCCATTTGTCTAGAATGGTATAGAGTCTCTTGCTTGGGCGGGGAGTTGAACTAAAAGACCTTCAAGATTTCTTCCAATCCTGTTATTCTGTATTTTGTAAATAGATACATAATATTTCAGTTTCCATCAAATTTCCAGTTACTGATCCCTGCTGGCCATCATCCTTCCTAAGTTCCTTCCTTCCTTCCTTGGCTTTTCAACATGAGTAAATATGGAAAAAAATAACCTTCTTCAAGGCAATGTGAACAAATGAAGGATCACAGCAGTGTGTCTTATCCTTTGTTCTTAATCCATACTTTTGGTGTATGTGTGTACACACACACACACACACACACAGAGTATATACTGATTTATATCAGATAATGTGATATGTGTCTTATGTTTCAAATTTATATCCTGCCTTTCCTCCAAAAGCTCAACACAGCGTAGGGAGCACTTCATGTTTCTTCTCCTTTGTGGTAGGTCAGGCTGATTAAAAGTCACTGGCCAAAATCACCCAGTGAACTTCCATGGTTGAAGGTCGACTTGAATCTGGCTGATTCCAGTTCTTCTCCAGCACCTTAACTACCATTCCACATCATCACTCCTAGAGGAAAACCTGGGAGATTCTTAATATTTGTGGATATTGCTAGACAGGCTTCTGGAAATCCACAAAAAGGTCTAGTTTTTATTTTCCACCCAAAAAAAGGAAAATCATCTAGGTGGCGCAGTGGTTAGAGTGTTGAACTGCAGGCCCCTTCTGCTGATTCAATCTAGCGGTTCAAATCCCACTAG
>JANHFL010004640.1:245398-274639 GCA_032468155.1 Oxyrhabdium leporinum | reverse complement strand
TGATGATGATGATGATGATGATGATGATGATGATGATGATGATGATGATGATGATGATGATGTTATCCATTCAGTTGCGTCTGACTCTTGGCGATTCTATGGGCCAGGTCTTTCCATGTCTTCCGATATTGCACTACTTCTTTGAGTTTTTCTATGCTCTGACTGGTGTCAACTTTGATGGTGTCCAGCCACTGAATTATTTGGTGACCTGGTTTCCTTTTACCACTTAACTCTTGCAAACGTAATTGCTTTCTCCAGTGAATTGCCCCACATGACAGGGCCAAAATATCAGTTTTGTGATTTTGCTTCCCAGTGACATGTCTGGTGTTGTGCGCTCCAATATTTGCTTGTTGTCCAAGCGAAATGGAATGGAACGGAACTTAAGAATACCTTGTCCCAGTCTCATTGACACAAGGTGCTATATAATGGAAGGATGTTTACCGAGGACTGCTGTAATCTCCCTTGCCACTCAACGCTGCATCGTATACACCTCTTCCTTTTTATTCCTATTACGAATATTCCTATTACAGGTAGCCTTCAACTTACAACCATTCATTTCATGACTGTTTAAGTTACAACAGCACTGGGGAAAAAAGTAACTTTATTACTGTTTTTCACACTTACAACCATTGCAACATCCTCATGGTCATGTAATCAAAATTTGGATGCCTGGCAACTGGTTCATACTTATGACGGTTACAGTGGCCCAGGACCATGTAATCATCTTTTGGGCAAAGTCAATGGGGAATCTAGTTTCACTTAACAACCATGTTACTAACTTAACAACTTAGCAAAGTTTCATTTAACAGCCATGGCAAGAAAACTGGGGCAAAGCTCACTTAGCAACTGTCTCACTTAGCGACATAAATTTTGGGCTCAGTTGTGGCTCTAAGTCAAGGGCTGGCTTTACTTGGAATGTGTCTTTCTACACATCAAACTTTTTCCAGGTTGGATCTTTCTGGCTGCTTGGACATCAGATCGAAATTTCTGAATGTAATTCTGGCTGAGAATTCCAAGAGCTGAATTCCCTGATATTTGAAGAGTACCAGGCTAAGAAAGGCCACGAGATATATAACATAGCAAGGATAGCCAGCTAGGTGGCAGCACCTGGCTGTTCTTATCTATAAACCTAAGCACAATTAGTCAAGGTCACTACCTGAGTGGACAGTCATCTTGGAAAACCAGAGTTGTAATTTAGACTGGGAAGTTTCATTTAAAAAATAAAAAATAAAATAAACAAAACACTAAAAAAGAAGGCAGGGACAAACCACTTCTATATTGTCACCAGGAAAACTACACTTCAAGTCCACTGAAGTACCAGGTCGACTGAGAACACAACTCGAGTTTACTTCTATCATAGATCCTGGCTAGAAGAAAGGAGATTCTGAGAATGAAAAAGCCTTAAGAATCTACTCAGCATAGGACTTGAATCTGTTCCAATCCCTAACAAATGCTTGTTGGGACTCGGAAATTACTGTTGCTGTGATGCTTCCCCAAGCCTTTCACTGGTCCCTGTTTGAATGCTTCACTGGAGCTTACCATTCCTTATCCCTTCTACCCTTTTACCCAACAAATGAAAGTTGTGAGTTTGAGAAGACACTGAATGAGAGCAAACCAAAACTCTGGGCAAATTAGCAGTTTCTTTGTTGCTTTACCCTATGATTAAATTCTGCATTGAGCCGTTTGGTGTAAGATTAGCATAAAACTTGGTTTCCAGAGAAGAATGAATGGAAGCTTTTGAAAGTTTAGGACACTCACCAATGCTACACCACATAAATCACAGTGCAAACTGTGTGATTATACCCTGCAGGGAAATAGACTGTGTGTTTATGGGGCTATTCGCTGAGCACTTAGGAATAATCTGATATAAAGCAGCAGGGGAGGAGAGTAATGACAACTTCAAATTAGTTTAATGAATGTTTACATTAAATGGAGAAAGGGGGGACCACTTTTCTACAAACATGCCAACATAAAAGTGACAGTTTTCTTTCCAGATGAGAACATTTTATTTTATTTTATTCCCTTTAAAAAGAACAGGAGGAGGAGAAGGAGACCTGTGAAAATATTAACCCTTTCAGAGTCATCCCACCTTCCTCTTTCCATTCCTTCAAGAATATTCAGATGCCTGTTTTACTATCCGGTTTCTCCTTGCTTTAACTGGAAGCACATCTGGTCAGGTCATCTGTGCTTTCATATGTTCCTGAATTTTCTGTGAGTTTTCCCCTGTCCCACCATCACTACCATTTCTCAGCCATTTTCCAATTTCCAACGTGTGTAATGGTTGACATTGGAAAAAGACTCTCTTTTTTCCAATTTCCCAAAAGTTTATTTTCCCCCCCTTGGAAATCTAAAACATCAAGATAATGATGATGATGATGATGATGATATACTTTGGCTTCATCAGTTTCATTCTAAGAGTTATTTAGAATGTCTTTGGGTGGTACTTTTAGTTCTCTTCATTGTTTGGTTATGTTCTTCCTGTTCAGTTGCCTCCATTTCATTTTCATTCTATGTGCAGCCTCCCCAGCTGTTAGCTCTTTCCAACCCAAGAAACCCTCATGGGATTAATTCCCTTATAATATGTTCCTTTGGGATGTAGCACAAGATTGCAGATTGCTGGAGAAATGGGGAGACCTCAAAAACAGGATACTTGCAAGCCACCCTTTAAACTAGGGACATATTCTCGCAACTAAAAGAGATTTTAAAACAACTTGTAACCAGTTTATGAGAATTTCATGCAGGGTCCCCCTCTCCCCCACCCCCGCCCAGCTTCTGAGGGGTGGGTTGGGGGGGGGAAGTCTTTGAGTGAAGTGGTTGACTTTTTTTAGAAGAAGCTTTTGACAGAACCTTGGTGAATACAACATGTATACACATGGTTGTAATAGATTATATATGAAAAAAAGAAAAATGAATCTGAACAAGCTCGTTTTATCTTTCCAAAGTCTGAATTTCAAGATTTGGGGAATGAACAGAATTGACCCTTCATTTAAAAAAGCTTGAGGGTCTTCCTGAAGTTACCTCAACATGGATCTTCATTAACCCTGGCTGATAAATCAGTTGTATCTTTACTTAGAGAAGAGGGACTTCATATCAGTGACGTGTCTAGGCAATCCTCAACTTACAACCATTTGTTTGGTGACTGTTCAAAGTTACAAACGGCACTGAAAAAAGTGACTTATGGCCATTTTTCACACTTAGGACTGTTACAGCATCCCTGTGGTCACATAATCAAAATGGTGACTATCATGTATTTATGATGGTTGCAGTGTCCCAGGGTCATGTGATCACAGCCTAACAAGTAAAATCAAGTCAGATTCACTTAACAATCATGTTACTAACTTAACAACTGCAGTGATTCACTTATCAACTATGGCAAGGAAGTCCATATAATAGACCAAAATGTACATATTCTGACTCGCTTAGCAATAGAAATTTTAGGCTCCATTGTGGTCGTAAGTTGAGGACTCCCTGTACATGGGTGGTCCGTATTTGAACCTGGATCCCAAAGTTTTCAAGAGAAGACTAAGATGTGCCAGGGCCGAAAGAGATGTTTACATTCATAGTCAGCCTCTTCTTGTCCCTACCTCCTGTCCAATTTGATGGATGTCCTAGTGAACGCTTTGGATAGCCTGTATGCTTTGCATTAATTATGGGCAACGTTTGGTATAACCAGTTAAGGCCAGAAATTGTGCCAAATGATTCAGAACGTATTCAAGACAGCTTCATTTATGAGCAGACAGGTTTTGATTTCCCCCTTTTAAACCAATTTAGAAATACTTTGCATCTGTCTCCATTAGTCATTCATACCCCTAATGATTCATAATTATGTAAACCTGAACAACACAGTGTTGGATTATTTATAACATCCTATCAGCAGAATGCGATCATTTAAGAACATGATTATTCTCAGCTAATGAGAAATAGGCTATTATCAACTGTGAGTGGAATTCTTGTTTGTGAGTGGATTCTATTTTAAAAACAGAGAGAGGCGGGAGTGGAGAAATCAGATTACCTCTTAAAATTTGAGGTCTGATGTTAGCCAATGTAGATCAAATCAAGAAATAAATTCCACAGAAGTCTAAAACTATTTTTTTTCTTTAAGGTAGACTATTGTTAAAGAGTCTTGCAAGTTCTGTTTATCCATTGCCTCTTCTCTTCCTTATACATAGGTGAACCAGGGGAGTATATGAAGTGTTTATATACAGATTCTTGTTTTAGACTCCTTGGTTGATACAGTAATATTTCTCTCCTATCTTCATTGAAATCATCTTCTCTATCTTTACACCTGATCTCCAGAATATATTTATTTAACATTGTGGATCTCATCCTTGGGGAGGTTGGGGGTAGAGAACAAGAACATGATAACATGGCTACATTTATATAACCCACAATAACCTACAAACAAGGTGACAACTTTTTAGCTTGCTGCTCTGCAAAGTATACTTGTGTCTTTAATGGTTTGATGTGTTGATCAAAACCAGATTATTAAGTTAACCAAGTATATACATTATGGTTGAGGTAACTAAATACTATGTTCTCATGCTCTTCATGTCTCCATGGAAGAATTCAAATATCCACACAAAACTGATAAAAATAGCTGAAAGTCATCTTTATTTTTCACTGCCAGCTCTCACTACCTGGTTAGGTAAAATTTCTTCGGTCTGGAATGGTGCAGGATTTCCTGCCACGGGCAAAGGGTTGGCCTTCCAGGTCCCTTCCAACCCCATTATTCCTTGTTCTGTGTTTTTCTGCTGAACTGCAAGGAAAATGCAAGGAAATGTATTCAAGACTCTGTAGAGAAATATTGGAAAAAATATGTTCGCCTTTTTCCTTCCTCCCAAGTATTTTATAGCGTGCCACTCTCTTTTGTAAGAATTCATATTTTGAATTTTTGGCAGAGGGAGGAGGAGCAGTCCTTCCACGCTTCTAGTAAATGCTGTGGTGCCAATCTCTGACCTTAGCGAAACAAAAGACTAAATGGTAATATAGCACAATACTTTCTCTGGTGTTTTCAACATATCCACGCACGAAGGAATCAAACTATATATACCTTTCCTATCTTATTGGAAAGGAGGCTGCCCTTAAGTCACTTTGTGACTCCTGTCAACTACCTAGACTAGTCTCGGCTGTTTCATTGGCAAGGTTTTGTAGAGGTGGTTTGCCATTGCCTGCTTCCTAGGGCTGAGAGAGAGTGACAGGCTCAAAGTGGGCCTGTTGGCTTTCTACCTAAGGTAGGACTACAACTCAGTCTCCCCGATTCTAGCTCAGTGCCTCGTATATTTCTGAGCTTAGTAGAACTTGGGAATCTTCTCCACTAGGTTGTGAATTTATTTATTTTATTCAGTTTGTGTACCATCCGACTCCCATTTACTGCATGATGATAAGGGTCCATTCTTTTTATTATTTTTTATTAGGGAGTCCGTAGCAGTCATAAAAGCTGTAACAGATATTGCCACAATTAACCATACTACAGGTAGACCTCGACTTACAACCACAGTTGAGTCCAGAATGTACGTTGTTAAGTGAGGCATGTGTTCAGTGAATCTTGCCCCATTTTAGGACCTTTCTTGCCCCGGTTGTTAAGTGAATAGCAGCAGTTGTTAAGTCAGTCACACAGTTGTTAAGTCAATCTGGCTGCCCCATTGATTTTGCTTGTCAGAAGGTCGCAAAAGGGGATCGATCCCATGACTCCAGGACACTGAAACCGTCATAAATATGAACCAGTTGCCAAGTGTCCGAAGTCTGCCCGTGGAGATGCTTCAACAGTTGCAAGTGTGAAAAAACGGTCTTAAGTCACTTTTTTTTTTCAATGCCATTGTAACTTTGAACGGTCACTAAACGAACTGTGGTAAGTCAAGGACTATCCGTACACAACTCCTGGTAGTCTGGGCCAGTTGACCCACTTGGTTGCATCCAACCCTGAATACAAAATTTATTGGCAAAAGGAGAGAGGTGTTAACGAAAATAACAAGAAAGGGTCACCTGAATGCTGAGCTCTGAAGATCTCTTTTAGAAAACCTGATTCTAAAATTCCCTCAGGAAGAGAAATGCCTTAGTCAGCAATAACAGAAAACTAACTTTGGCCGCCTCCTTTAGACTTTGCAGGCTGTTTGGTAGGTAATGTGACACTTAGAGCTGAATACCAGTGCATTTGTCAGAGTTGTTTAAGGCTCCAAAATTGTGCAAAAAAAGAAAAAAGAAAAAAAAAGAACTCTGTTTTCCCAGTAGATCAACAATGTACTTTCCACTAGTGTTCAGCATTTATGAGAAGACTCCTAGTTCTTTCCTCAAAATAGTTTCCAGTTTTTCACGTTTTCAGTCAAGTACTTAGAATAAATCCTGCAAGGAGACTTCAGCTAGCCGTATTTACTTAATTGCAACATTGATCTCAATAAATCCACCATTGGCATCGATCAGCATGGATCCAACCTTGTATGTTTCTTAACACCAGTCGGTTTCAAGTCTTACAAAGAAGATGAAATTCTCAGAAAGGACCTACAAGTCGTAGTGTTTAACCCATGCTTGGGGTTAAACTAACCTCAGTCAGCTGTATTATTTCAACTGATTAAAGATCTACCCTCTGCTCCTATAGCCAACTATAAAGATTATAAAGAGCCGTGGTGGTACAGTGGTTAGAATGCAGTATTTCAGTCTGACTCTGCCCACTGCCAGGAGTTTGATCCTGGTTGACTCAGCCTTCCATCCTTCCGAGGTCAGTAAAATGGGAGCAATATGCTGACTCTGTAAACTGCTTAGAGAGTAATGTAAAGTACTATGAAGCAGTATATAAGTATAAGTGCTATTGCTATTGCTATTTCCTGGACCAGACCCACAAAGCTGAGGCCTCTCTAGGAATACTTCCACTCAGTCTACTTTG
Organism: Oxyrhabdium leporinum; assembly: GCA_032468155.1. Lineage (NCBI taxonomy): Eukaryota > Metazoa > Chordata > Lepidosauria > Squamata > Cyclocoridae > Oxyrhabdium > Oxyrhabdium leporinum. Next base: position 267,762 of record JANHFL010004640.1, on the reverse strand, counting down.
TTTTTTTAATCCTGCCAGTGGGGCGCTGGTGAAAAACGGAGACATGGAATATATTCAGATTACTTTTGAAACTTTTAAAGTACTGTGGGTCAAACTCAAGTCTTGTTTCTCCTGATGGCTCACTAAAATCAGTGGAATTTGATGTTATTAATTCACCATTTGGATATGTCATACTCAGTTAAAGGAAATTCCAAAGCTGTTAAAAGCAATGCAAGAAATGCAATTTAAAGTCTAAAAACCATTAAACAACCACTAACAAATAGGGGCAGTTGGTGAAAGGTTGGGAAGAGAAATCAAAGGGAACTTCTGTCCAGAAATATACATTTCAAATTTATCTTGGAAGAGCATCACAGAGTTTCCAGACTGGGCCTATTCTAAGTAGAACTAAGTCTGAATTGCATCAGCGTAATCACTTCTGCATGGTGCTGAAAAGCTATGTTGAGAGCATTTGGGCTTATTATACCAGGCTGCTTCAAAGAAGCCCCTGATGGCTTCCTTCTTTCTTTGGTTTTTCATCTCATTGATTTCAACAGCACCTCTGGGCATCATCCATGTTCCAAATACTTTGCTATGAACTGTTATTCTACCTTGTCTCTCGGCTCACATCCCTGCAACTCAATTCCTGGTTTCCCATTTTCATCTCATCCTCTCAAACTACATTTCCAGCTCGCCCCTGAGACTTGTCAGTGACTCAGCCCTATAGTCTCAATTAATTTTTGAACGGCATTTTTAAAACATGTTGTCTTGTGGGGGTGGTCTTTAGCAGGATGAAAGTTGTGGAGATGGGTAGATCCTATTCCATCCATCTCCCTGCTAGATCTTTCAATACTTGAAGGGCTGCCATAGCAAAGAGATTGCTTTATTTTCCATAGTACTTGAGGACAGAACAAGAAGCGATGGGTGGAAGCTTCTCAGAGGGAGATCTAACCTGAAAATAAGAAGCAATTTCCTGATACTGTGAACAAAAATAAACGGAACAGCTTGCCTCCAAAGCTGTGATTGCTCCATTACTGGAGGTTTTCAAGAAAAGATTGGACAACCTTGTGTTCAGGATAATATAAGAATTCCTACCTTAGGTAGCAGGTTGGACTAGAAGACCTCTAAAGTTTGTTTGTTTTTTTCCCAGCATTGTGATTTTTAAAAAATATATTTGAGCTGTATCAGTAATTTCATAGAGTTTCCTTTTCTTTATGATGTTGCTTGGAATAAGTCAATGAGATTTGAAATACAGGCAAACGCAGGTGATAAACAGGTTAATTGTTAGTGCCTGTAATGATAGCTCATTTAACAAGGGGTCAAACTAATGTGCATGGAGAAGACAATATGAATGACACTTTTATAGTAATTTAATATTAAGGAACAAGGGCTGCAATTTCACTACCGTTTTTATAAAAAGTAAAAGGAAACGAAGATATATTTTGCCTATATGATAAAAATATGATTTCCCCTCTAGTAACAGGAAGCTATGAATATTAATAACTGGTGTTAATTGTTATAGATAAGTAGAAATCCAGATTTAATAAATCATTGCAGTTTCTAGGTAGAACCATTGGAAACAAAACTTAGTGATTTTCTAAATCTTTCGTTTTACTTTCCCATCATTTCCCAATAAGAGGCATGTTATGTTTTTGGGGTTTTTTCTATATATATAATCCAGGGAAATATATAAATGTACCCACTCTTGGGTGGACCAGGATAGACTAACTACAGGATTAGACTAAGTATCTAACAGAATAACAGAGTTGGAAGGGACCTTGGAGGTCTTCTAGTCTAGCCCCACTTGTCTCTGTGTTGTTGCTGAAGATTCACGGTCCTTTTATTTCAACCAGTAGTTGAAGAATGTCCACCAACTGGAAGACTTGGTTTCAGATCTGATTTGGGGCTTCAGAAAATGCCTTGCTTTAACTCAGATTGAATAGGAAGCTACTGATTGTGGAGCTAAGTCCAAAATGAGATTTAAGAGGTGGAAATCAGTGATGGGGCAACTATGAACAGAATTGTAAAGGAATTCACAACCACACCTCCTCATTTTGCCCTGAAAAATACTATTGGATATATTTGAACATTGGTCAATCGGTCCTCAGAGAGAGGTCACCATGTTTCCAAGGGTAAAAAAAGAGCTCTGTATGAACAAATATAGCACAAATTGTGTATTTTTCCCCTTTTTGAGAACTGTTATCTTCATTTCTATTTTGTTATCTACTCAGCTGGCTGTTTGATTCATCTTGGGTGGGTTTATGTAGTGTTACTTTCAGTTTGCGGGTTCCTCGAAAGCAGCAGGCCTGCCTTGGAAGCCCACCTTTTTTACTTTCTGGGGAGTTCTACTGGTTAACCACTTGTTAGAAAATACCACATGTGTAGCCTTGATCTACATTATGGTGGGCGAAAGCCTGAAACAGAAACTGATGAAATGCGGAGGTCTTCAATGCAATGACTGATGATTGTGCTGCAATCTCTTCCTTTTTTCCTCCCCTCTAAATTGGCAGAACAGCTGGTCTTCAAGAAAGATCTGTTCTCACCCTTCCTACTATCTACGTCTGGCAACCTTGAGACTCATTGTTTTGTTTCATGCAGCCCTCTTAACGTCCAGGGTTAAGGATTCAACAACTAGCTGAACATCTAGTGAATTAGGTGCAAGAACATGTACATGAAACAAGGTAGTTATTTTGTTTGGAGAAATTAACCTGTGATACAGTAGGCCTTGTTTGTTTGTTTGTTTGCAATCTTCAGCTTTCCCCTATGAGCAACTAGTGAGAATGGCTATTATACAGATGTGTCTGGTAGAGGTCAAAAGGTCATAATGATGAACAATCAAACTTTATGAGAGTCTCCGATACTGTACTTTAAAAATGCCTTTTCTGGGAGGCAAAGGAAAATTTTGATCCATGTTCAACCTTGAATTAGGGAACATCTCCCTGGGTCTGAATGAAGAAACCACAATCGTATTTTTCTCCTTTGTAAAACACACACATTTTGCTGTTTGTATATCCACGTTGGCTGTTCCATCCATCAAGTTCAAAATGAATAACTAAAGGAACTACAAAGCACAGACTAAATCTTCTCTTTCATAATCAGACTGAAATGTCTGTGGCCATGTTTGAAGGTCAGAACAATAGCATTGTCATTCCGACAACTTCCAATCAGTTAAATACAGAATGTTGGAAGAGCCAAAATGTGAGCCAAAGCCAAGCTAACCTAGCAATTCAGAAAAAAAAAGAGGAGGAAGTCTGACCTAGGATGGTTGCTTCCTGAAACAGAATAAGGAGTGATGTTCCATTTACCAATGTGACAAGATCAGAAGTTGTTGTATTTATATCCATTTACTACCCTTCAGACAGGGTAAAGAATTAACATCTCAACAGATTCAAGAACATTAAGCTGGTAAAATGCAAAGATTATCTTTATATTGGAGGATATGTATCCAGCCCAAAAAACCAAGAACAATATGTGTAGTTGCTTCTGAGTAGTTCCTGTATTGCTATATACCTACAGACAGAATCTTGACAGACTAAAGCAATTATCCGCAACAACTATTGATATACTCTGTGAATTACTGGGCAGGGTCTGCCCTTGCTCTCTTCCTGCCCATCAGATATTCCAAGCTTCACTGTCTCTTTGACCTCTAGGAAAGGGCCCTTCTTCTTGAGATTCCAGACTGCTTTCCACCTCACTATGTCCAGTAACAAACAGAGAACTGAAAGAGTGGATTTCAGCTGGATACCACTTTTCTAAGCTCCATGTCCATTAATTTGTGATTTCTTCTCATCCGATCCAAATCATTTTTAAAGCTCAGCTTGCTATCCCATCTTGTTGAGGGGTGGATTTATTTGGTCAAATACAACAGGAGCAAAATAACAGCCAACTTTGTAAAAAAAAGCAACAGAACAGTGTCTTCTGGCTAGGTTTTACGGTGTAGTCTCTTGGTTCCCCTTTGTGCGAGAATTCAAGCTTCTTTTTGGCTTCTTTAAATAATATTCTTCCTTTTGTTGTGAGTCGTTTGGTTTCTTCAGGTACATTCTGCCATCAAGGTTAGGTAGCATTGCAAAAATTATTTTCAAAATATTCCTTTACTTTGTTTTTCTTGGGTTTCAAATAAAGGAAACCATATCCCAATAGTTGTATGAGTCCAAACCCTTTTATGTAAGTCATTTTCTTATTCAAGCTGAAAATATGGATTTTATGAGGAACAGATATGAAAAATAACAAAATTTATTCCAGAAAAAAAAAATATTAAAGTCAATTTCAAACCAAGGACACAAAGTACTTCATATTATTCTTTGTTGTTGTTCTTGTTGTTCTTCATAATTTCAAATTTTCATTTCGTATCTTCACATTTTTCAAGAACCTTTTTTTCTCTTCACACTTCTTAAAACTATATCTTTTTTAAATGTAAACATGTATACAAGCTGAGAGTTGTGTTTCTAATTAAGAAGGAGCTGCTAATATTAGACAAACAGAAGTATTAGTGGTGGTTAATCTTTATGTGAAGGTGGATTTATGGCTGAGCTTCTTAGTATTTGAATTCATTGCTACAGCTAATGGACATCTCAAACTGTCTTAAATCACCAGCTCTTTAGTGCGCCAAAAAGTAATAGAATGCTTAGAGCTACCATAATTTGGCACCTATGTTTAGAATTGGTTGCCAGAGAAGCTTATGGAGAAAAACGATCAAGGCAAATGTTTTTTTCAAGTTCTTTTCTTTCTTTCTTTCCTTCCTTCCTTCCTTCCTTCCTTCCTTCCTTTCTCTTTCTTTTTTCTTATTTGGGTGACTCTGTTGCTTCAAGTGCTGCTCTAGCTGCCAATTGGCTTTTGGGTATGATTCAAAATATTAGTTGACATCCTGAAGTCCCACAAGGCACTGAAGCTGGATTGCCTTCTCCTCCCTTCAAGGAGTTGCCATCTAAGGGGTCTTAGGAAATTGGCATTTTCTGCCTCTGTTTGCATCCATGCTTTGGATGCATAACCCCACTCAACTGTTCCTTCCTGGTTTTCAGGAGAACATTTAAGAAGTGGATTTTCCATCTAGCTGAGGAGGAAGGGTTGACTAAAAACTGTATATAAATGTAATACGTAAATAAATAAGTAATATGCAATAGGTGGCTAGGGTTATCAAGTTGCTGAAGCATCTTTCCATTCATTGAAATCTCCTGATGAAATCTGTTTTTTCTTTGTCCTTTGTATATCCTTTTTTCTCATCAACATTCCCAAACAAAAAAAAAAAAAAGTTTTGTTCCATCCTTGGAGTTCAGATTTTCTGTGTAATATTTTCTATTTTATTGAATGAGAGAGAAACTTAGAAGGAAATAAAACCCAGAGCCTAAATTCACCAATCATTTCATTGGGACTATATACATAAATGACACTTCAAGCAGGCCTCCTTCATCATTATGACTAATGTTTAAAACCATAATTTGCTTCCAACCTGTTGAATGTTTAAGAGCTTTTCTGATTCCTTGCAAAATTCAGTTACTCCCCATTATTGACCACAAAAAGGGGGGAAAATGAAAGACTCTCTTTGCTTAAAAAGACCCTATTAATCTTCTGGATTTTGTAGCTCTGTATCAGAGAAAACATTTTTTGGAAAGATGCTGCTCTCCAAAAAAACCTCAAAAACTTCCTGAGTAAAAAGAGAATAACTAGCTAAAATACTACCCAGTACTTCTGTGGCTTAGGTCAAACCGAATTTGGTCCTTCCTGGTCTTCATCCAGTGCCTTAAACCCTATTCTATATTGGCTGGGTGCTTCATTGCTATGGAGGAAAGTAGAACTTTATACAGAGCTGTAATCAAAGGTAAGCTACTGCAATAGTAAATCATACCTAGAAAAAAATGTATCAGTAATAAGAGAATGTGAAGGAACAGAGCAAGAGTTCAGGTAGAGTCAAAACTGAAATGGTTAGGATTGCATCATAACAGGAAGTGGGTTAGAGTTTGGTTTCCATCTATTTATGGAATTCAGATTGGAAATCTAGAGAGTGGGAGAGTGACAGTGAAGTTACTAATTATAAATACCTATGTTTCTGTGAAATATGATCAGCATCTGTATTACTTAAAATCATCTAAATTTTCTCCCTCCCTCCCCCTCCTCTCCTCTCCTTCCTTCCTTCCTTCCTTCCGACATGATCGGATCAGAATCATTTCACTTATCAAGTATACATAAACACTCTAGGTAATTTACAGTGCTTAAAACATGAATGCAAAGTTTAAGAATACCATTAAGATTGCCATTACCTTTGGTCAGTTGAAAACTCAAGTACCATTTACAAAAAAAGCTTAGTGGAAAAAAATCTCTCTTCACCATTTGGTGGAAGCTGAAGGAGCAGAATCTAAAACCTAAGGAGAGCATTCTATGAACTGGGAGCTACCCAGGAAAAAAAAAAAGAACCTCTCTTGAATCAGACTGCCAAGCTTCTGGCATCAGGGGAGTCTTCAAAAGGACGTCTTCTGCTGATCTAAGAGAGCAGGTTGGTTCATAGCAGGAGGAAGAAGGCCCTTAGTCAGGACTTAAGTCATTTAAGGACTTCAAGGCTATAAAGCTCAGCACAAGCTTCCTAAATTGTTCCTGATGGCAGTTGGCAATTAACTCACAACGTTCAGGACAAGCGTTGTAGCATCCTTGTACCTGGGAGCAGTTAGTAGCTTGGTTGCAGCATTTTATAACAATTGAAATTTCTGGATACTTTTCATTACTTTGAATTGACCCTTGGAAACATACTAGAAACTAATGTGGTTTTTGTAATAAGTGACTTTAGCATACTTTATATTCAGGTCAGATCAATAGTCTTAACAGCAGCATTCTGAATCTGGTGAAACGCATCCGCACAGAAGTAGTTTTGTCCAAATCAGATGTTTTCTTTCCTCCACTTTATCCAAAAGCTAGCAAATTGAGAGCTACGTCATCTCCTTCAAGGGTATTTGTCAGTGGGGCTCCAACATTCAGGACAGACAAACATCTTTGATCATCTTTGTGGAGAGAAAGGAAACTTGGAAGCAAGGAGTGATGGAGTTGTATTGCATTGTGGGGTAATACTGATAGATAATTGTAGTATATAGATAGTCTTCAATTTACAACAATTCATTTAGTGACAGTTTGAAGTTACAATGGCACTGAAAAAGTGTCTTATGACTGTTTTTCACACTTGTGTCCATTGCAGCATCCCCATGGTCACGTGATCAAACGTGGCCTCCAGACTCTTGGCAAATTACTCATATTTAAGATGGTTGCAATGGTCCAGGGGGGTCATGTGATCACTTTTGCAACGTTCTGCCAAGCAAAGTCAAGGCGGAAACCATGTTGCTAACTTAACAACTGCTGTGATTCACTTAACAATTGTGGCAAGAATGTAACGTAAAATGGAGCAAAATGCACTTAACAACTGTCTCACTTAACTACAGAAATTTTGGGCTAAAGGACTACTGTACACATTTTTAGGAAACCAAAGAAGCCATCTGTTAAAACACAGGTTTTGCTTCCTTCCTGGAGGGAGGTAAGGCTAGCAGTGGTTGTCTTCTATGCCAAAATGGAAGTGGTTGGGAGAACTCCAACAAAGTGCAGGCATTAGTCTTTGGTTCTTTTACAAGCTCACTTGAATTATTTTTAACTTGCTTATAGTAGAGGTCAGACTACATTCCAAGCCACTTTAATAAGCACCGGCTAAACATATGGCTGAACTTTGCGTATTTACTGTAAACGAGCTCCTTCCAAATTGATCCATTCATTTCCATGCATATTCATGATTCTGACTGCTGACAAAAGAGATTGATTGGCATGCCTTTAAATTTTCCTCCTTCCTTTCCACTTTTGAAGAAAGAAAGGAAAAAAAAAAAGAGTTGGAATTTTGGAAACCTTTCTGCCTGAAAGTACCTATGCCAGTTGGTGCTAAATTATTAGAAAAGACTATATTTCTAGGAATAGGCAGGCAATTTTAAATTGTTAGCTATAATTTACTTTGATTGGGTCAAAGTTAGCATTACTTTTGACCACTGAGTACATTCTGCAAGGAATCTCACTGATGTCAGCCAAACTATTCAAGACTGATATACTAAATTACAGATTTAAAAAAAACAACAACAAAACTCTGGATTTTCCACCCAGAGATACATGGAAAGGAGATAATCTTTGTAGTTGCTTCTTCAGCATCCTGTAATTGGATTATCCCTTTGTGCTCAAAATCTGAGCATGCTGAATGTTTGTATTTCTCCCTGCCTTAACAGTTTAGTGGTCTCTCAAATGCAGAGAAACCCTAGATCCATATTCAGTTTGTATAACAGTAGGCTTTGAAAAATTCATTGGTGGAAAATCATGTTTAGTATGTACATGGAAAAATGCCTGTAATGGACTTTCTTTGGGGCTAATTTATGCCCCACCTAGCAACAACAAGCACTGTTAAAATTTTCACACAAGGTTCCAGAATACACTATTTCCAAATCCCAATAAAAAATAAATAAAACAACCCATTTTTAATTTTGCATGATGCTTCCTTACAAAGGTACTTTTTCAAGAGGCAACTTCCTTTGTGTTTCCTTGAAACGTTTCGCTTCTCATCCAAGAAGCTTCTTCAGTTCTGAAGAACTGGACAGAACCGAAGAAGTTTCTTAGATGAGAAGCAAAACATCGTCAAGAAAAAAAACCAGAAAGTCCAGTTGCCTCTTGAAAAAGCACCTTTGGGACAACCAAGACCTGGATGACTGAGAATCTCCACAGACGTGATGTTTCCAAGTGTCATCAGAAGTCATTGTGGGAACTGAAATTGATGTTATTTAGTGGTGCTGGTTGAAGAGCTGCAATAATTGGTGGTGGACCTTTGCTAGGAGGAAGTGAGGCTAATAATCTTCTGAAGATGCTTCACTTCAATCAGACAAGGCAGTGAAATTCGAACCCCAAATTCCATACTTAGATTCACTACTTTTACAGAAATGAGATATTGAACAGAGCTCAAGAATTAAGTGATAACCAAGATGCTGTATTTGCAAAAATTACAGTAATTACCAGCTCAGATATCGCAATCTGATACATAACCTGACTGGGAATAAACCTGTTTAGTTTCACACAGGTTTATGAGAGTAGATCATATAGTTTGGGTACTCTTTGACCTTCTCTTCCTTATAACTTCCCTATCCTTTTTGTCTGTCCACATCATTCATGTCAAAATACCTAGCCTCACATGCCAGGTTTATTCTCTACACTCATCTATATATCTTTCATAAATAGATATTGCAATAATCCAAGAGGTTTATATTTATTTTTGATGGGAATAACATGTTCTGGATTTTTTCAGCCATTCCTCTGGAAGTAAGGAGAGAAGGGGCGGAGGGAGGGAGGAAGACAGACAGACAGACAGATGAGAGACAGAGACAGACAGACAGACGAGAGAGAGAGAGAGAGACAGACAGACAGACAGACAGACAGACAGACAGATGAGAGAGAGAGAGAGACAGATGAGAGAGACAGACAGACAGACAGACAGATATGAGATAAGGAGAGACAGACGAGAGAGACAGATGAGAGAGACAGACAGACAGACAGAGGCAGATGAGAGAGAGACAGATGAGAGAGAGAAGAGAGACGAGAGAGACAGACGAGAGAGAGACAGATGAGAGAGAGAGAGAGATGAGAGATTGATTTATGAAGATTAAGAACTGATTGCATAAACCAAGTTTATTTTAAATATTTGATTGTTTTTTTCCTATTAACTGATCAGTGCCTCTTTTGTGTGAAAGTAGGGCTATATGTTACATAAATGAGCTAGTTAAAAGAGTGAATTAATGGTTCATTAACCTCTACTGAACTTATATTCTTATTAGTGGAAACACACTTAAATGAGTGCTCAGATGATGATGTGAAAATACTTAATAGAATTTCAACAAGTGCATTTAATCAGAGGGTGTTAATTGAATGAATGGGGCACATGGTGGAAATGAAGGCTTCACCCTAAGACACTAGGCCTAAAAGATAGTTTGTCCTCTGAAGATAAGGATTATGTGTGTGTGTGTGAAATATATATATATATATTTCTACAAATAATCCTTATATTCAGAGGAGATATATCTGTCTCCACTGTGGTTCGTGACAAAGGTTATGAAATGGATATGCGCCTTATCTTACACGTGCATATTCTCAGTCAGTGGAAATTCTGGAGAAAAGTTCCTCTATCTGTTTAAAAATATTAATAGATTTGGAGGGATTGAAGTACAAATATTCAGGGACCGTCTTCATAATGGCCTCTTGTTTTTGGAGTTTCCTTCTCCAGGATAAGCAATGATAGAACACTTCTCGTTGAGGATTTGGCTGCTGTTGGAGAATTTGCTTACTATGAATAGTTATGTCAGGTGCAAAGGATCGAGGCCATACTTCGAGTTGCAGTTCAAAATATTTCTTTGCATGATTCTTGCACAGGTAGAAGGGTCGTTTCAGGATTGAAATAAAATAAATTTCTTGTTTCAGATGCAATTATTGTTTCCAGTGAATTACTGCTCCTAGAATCAAGGAAAGTCTTCTTTCTTTCCCCCCACCCCCATGACAATTTACAGGAATCTTTTATGGATTTAATTCTTAAGACACCTCGGGCTTGTTTTGCTACCCTGATAGAATATCCTTCTCCAAGTTTTGAATGTGGCCCAGGTCTACCTTACAAGCTTTAATCAACCGGATAAAGATTAGCCAGCAATGGGCGATGAGCCTTCCAGGGACAGAATTGGTCAAAACTACTTGAGCATCAAGAGTTTTGTAGCTTTAAACAGGCCTTTTTATGAGCCTGGCCATAAAGAGCAAACTGCCCCAAAAAATATGACTAGATTTTTGTGGTTGTTGTTGTTCTTGTTGTTGGCTTTGACCAATGGAGTAGAACAGGACCTCTGAACAACCCATTAGTTCCAGGGCTGTGCTTTGGTGATCTGCATCAGCAGCTCTTTTGCTATGTAAACTCCCTTAGCTTTACCCGCGTCTCTTAACAAATACCATTGACAGCCACACCACTGCCATTTTTCTGCCTGTTCTGACAGTTTAATTCAGCACCTCCTGGCTAAGCAGCCCGAGCCTGAGGGGGTAATTCAGTGCACTGGCATTGGGCTGCTGCAATTAAAATAATTAACGGAGCAGCAATGGGCTGGCAGAGAAGGAGAACGAGAGAGCACTTTTCAGTCCCCGCGTGAAATGCCTGCTAGCTCTCCCCTTGGAAACGAGGGCAATCAAATTTATTATTGCCGCTATATATTTCCTTCCAGGTAGCAAATGGACTTGCCTCTTCACTGCTGTTTCCCCTTCTTTTGCGTCTCCTGTTATTTCTTTTTCTGGCATCACCGATCGTTGCTTTCCCACCTGGTCTTGTCAAACAAAATGGATCTCCTTAGCCTGGGGCTGGCAAGCCAGGGAGTCTCCAGATGGTGCAAGTGGCCACTCCCAAAAGACCCAACCAGCATGCCCAGTGGTGAAGAATCCTGGGCGCTGCAGCGCTGCGAAGTCTGCCAAACTTCTTCATGATCTGGCCAAAAGAGGTTTCTTCTGGGGTCTGCTTAAAATGGGAGAGCTTCTTTTTTTTTTCCCCTTCAAATTATGGCGATGGTTATGCTAGAGGGATCAGAATTAAGATTTCTTGCTGCCTTTTCTTTAGACATAAGCAACTAGCGGCAGAAGAATACTGAATGGATCTTCTTAAAGCAGAATGGCAGACGGGATCTATAGATCAGAAGGTGTAATAACAGAATAAACAGAATCGGAAGAGACCTTGAAGGCCTTCTAGTCCAACCCCCTGCTCAAGCAGGAGACCTTATGCCGTTCCAGACACGTGGCTGCCCATTCTCTTTTTAAAAATCTCCAGTGATGAAGTACCCACACCTTCAGAAGGCAAGCTGTTCCACTGGTTAATTGCTCTCACTGTTAGGAAGTCTCTCTTTAGTTCTAGGTTGCTTCTCTCCTTGATTAGTTTCCATCCATTGTTTCTTGTCTTGCCTTCTGGTATTCAGCAAGACTTACTAGTCTAGTTTTCCTCTTGTTTAATCATTGCAACACCAGACTCTTCCCGTTAAATTAAGACGTTGAAATCAATAGCATTGGGGAAGAGAAAAGCAAAAATGGATACTTATCTGAAAGGACTGGACTTTAATAAACTAGGCCCGTTGTGTGATTGCTTCCGCAAGACATGGTGGATTTTTTTTTTCCATTTTGGGTTATTTTTATTAGATTGTCAAACAGTCAGCCAGATGTTTTGCGTGAATTTGGCATTTTTGGTCACTATCTAGCCCTTCCCAAGGACCCGAGTTAGGCAGATGTTGTTTGATGGAGTTAAATATTATTGGCAGTAGTAGTAATAATATTAGTACTATAGCCAATGTAGTGTTTATTAAGTTTCTATTTTAACAGTGCCAATGCATCGTAATATGTGCAAAGGGATGTTTGAGTTTTTAGAATTGTCTTGTTTGGAATATTTTCTACTTAGTGGTTGTGTTCAGATGTTTAACTTACTTACAGAATTAACCTTTGTCTGTGTTTGAACCATCAATTAATCCAGCAAGCTGGGTTCATATTTTTCCCTGACCCATGGAAAAAACAAAACAAAACACTAAGTTTAACAAGGTGTCAGGCTAGAAACTAGGAGGCTGTGAGTTCTAGTGCCATCTTAGGCACAAAGCCAGCTGGGTGACCTTGGGCCAGTCAGTTCCTCTCAGCCCTAGGGAGCAGGCAATGGCAAATCACTTCTGAAATATTGCCAAGAAAACTGCAGGGACTTGTCCAGGCAATTACCAGGAGTCAACACTGACTTGAAGGCACCAAAGGGGAAAAATGAATTCACCTACCTGGTTTGTAGCTGACCCGGTTAAATATTTGTAATTAACATCATTCCCTCCAGAATTAAAGCATGCACCAATCTTATTACAATTCAGGGAACTGCTGAAAACAACATCCAGCAATTTTCATGGCCAAGTGGTTTTATGGTTTATATAGTTCAGAATGTTTTAATCATATCATTCATATGTGTTGTCGCATGTTAATCCGTAGAACAGTAATTTTCAGGGCTGCGCTGCCTAGAAATGCATGGCCTGACTGGTTTTTCTTTCTTTTTGTTTTGGGGGCTTTTTTTTGGCTTGTATGTTTTTCTTACTATTTATTGCAGAAAAGTATCCCCTTACACAAACGGAAATTGCAACTCTGCCTTTTAAAAATGCATTATTTTGATCCGTCCCACTTCATTAAAATTGCCCATCAAAGTGGCAACAAGAACGGCATTTCTCCCATGGCTTTTCCGTCCTAGATAAACATCAGTATTTCTTATCTTGCCCCCTAGCTAATATCAGACTTTTGTGGGATTATAAAATAATGCAAAAGCATCCTTTGATCAGAAGGAATGAGGGTGTGCTTTTATCCTGCTCCTTCTTAGCCTTGGTATGACTTCTCTTTCTTTGGGAGAAAGAGGGAGCATTGAGTTTGATTCCTGTGATGTGATTTAAAAGAAGATGTTTTTTAAATAAAAACACCAATTTTCTTTAAAAAAAAACAAAAAAAAACCCCTAACCTCCCCAGATTTCTAAAGCACTATTTATGTCCTCAGTCACTATTGCTCTAGAGAGAAACCCAGCCATTTTACACATACCGTTTTCTGCAGTGTGAGCATTTCAATTCCAGGCAGGCTACTGTAACTTTAAAAAGATTTAACGAACGTACCTCCAGTAGCTAAGCTGAAATAAGAATGTCTCATGAGTTTAATGGATCAAACAGCCGTGATAGTTTTTATGGGCTCCTTTTCACTTTAGGGCAAAGGGAAGAGAGAGTGAGGCAGGTTGGTTTTAAATTCAAGGATTTATGTTGTTAATCCTCCTGGCTAATTATAATTTATGGGAATCCTGATAAATTAATATGCAGTTGCTATTCAAAAGCAGAAGAGGCAGGCCTAAACAAGCCTTGTTCGTTTTTAATTTATTTCTACCAATGGAGAATATTAAATTAAATGAGCACTGGGGTATTTTCAGGGGAAGGAACATTCTCATGCTTTATGGGCAGGTCTGTTGGTTTTCCATAACGGTTTTGCAAAGTTTCTCTGCCTATCTGCAGCAAATAACCAGCCGATTTAGCAAGTTGGCGATCGTTCCCGATTCAGGTTGCTGCATTTCTGTCCGAGGGAGAAAAACAGAAGCGGAATAAAATTTGGAGATAGATGCAGATGCAATGTGCAGATAGAGGGAAACCTTGAGTGTGCTGCTTAGAGGGAAAGAAAGAGAAATCTTCTCCAGTCCTGATAATTTTTAAATTATTATTTTTTAATCTTTCAGCAAACTGTCTTAACCAAATGACTCCTGCAGGGAGAAAGTCACAAGGAAGAAGCACTGTCTGCCTTCATGTCTGTTTACAAAATAATGTTAAAAATACCTCTGATAATTTGCAGTTGTGTGTGTGTGTGTGTGTGTTTGTGTTGGATTTATTTAAATCTTCATAATGCATAGGTCCATTAAGAGAACACAATGGACATTTCTAGCAGAGGAAACAATAGAGCACTGCAGAAACGTGCAAAAGGAGAAGCTACAACTTCTGGAGACTATCCGGTCCACTGGCTAATTGTTCTCACTGCCAAGAAATGTCTCCTTAATTCTAGGTTTGTTCTCTCCTTGATTAGTTTCCATCCATTGCTACTTGTTCTGCCTTTAGGTCTTTGGAGAATAGATTGACCCCTCTTCTTTGTGGCAGCCCCTTAGATAGTGGAACCTTGCTATCATATCACCCCTAGTCCTTCTTTTCATGTCACCTTTTCATGAATCTTTCTCTCCAGATTCACTGGAGACAATTTCATCTTCAGAAGTTTCTGAATTCTCATCTTCATGTAAGATTTGGTGTCTTCTGAGATTTCAGAATTTTCATTTTAGAAGGTTGCCAAGTCACGTGTTAATGTTTTGTGATATTTTGTGGAGGTTCTGAAGATGCCTTCTGGGAACAATCCAATCACATTAGCACCCCTTCTAGTAGAATGGAGATGTTGTAGCTTCTGGTTTAGCATGACAATTCCTTTCAGTCATCTCTCTATTTCTAATTTCTAATTTTTATCTGACACTTAACAGATCATGGGTACTTAGCAGATGTAGCTAAGATGTTGACATTTTGGAAAAAGTGCAGAGAAGAGCAACTAAGATGATTAAAGGCCTGGAGAATAAAACATATGAAGAATAGTTGCAGGAACTGGGTATGATTAATCCAGAGAAAAGAAGGATTAGAGGTGACATGATAGCAGTATTCCAGTATTTGAGGGGCTGCCACAAAGAAGAGAGGTCAACTTATTTTCCAAAGCACCAGAAGGCAGAACAAGAAACAATGGATGGAAATTAATCAAGGAGAGAACCAACCTAGAACTAAGAAGACATTTCCTGACAGTTAGAACAAATAATGAGTGGAATGACTTGCCTCCAGAAGTTGTGAGTACTGCAACACTGGAGGTTTTCGAGAAAAGATTGGACAATGTTTTTCTAAAAGGGTACGGGGTTTCCTGCCCGAGCAGGGGGTTGGACTAGAAGACCTCCAAATCCCTTCTAGCTCTATTCTGACTCTGATTCCGATTGGATGTGAGAATTTGTTCATTTGTTTGTTTAAGGTAGATTCCTTTTCCTTGAAGAAATCATTTGACCCAATTGTTTGCCAAGATGTATCTGTCTTTTAAATTATGCCTCGCAAATTTTGTGAGAAAATGGTGGGAATAACCAAGGGATCTCTTTTTATTTTTCATTCCCTATTCAGTAAAATGTAGATTTGGTTCATTTAGGTTGGTGTCTGTTTCTTAAAATGTTCTCCCATAAGAACTCTCACTAGTGGTGCAGGAAATTTAAGAGTTACTAATATCCCTGCAGTTTTATATCCTCTAAAAGAGATAGCAGTGTAGCAAATATTATATTTGGAAATAATCTGCTTGACTGTTCTTTTGAAAGAAAAGTCTCCCAGCTGTGAATTGCTAGATGAAGCTCAGCTCATAGCTTTAAGAGAGTTTTGAAGATTTAAAGCAATTTGATTTTACACATGGTGTGGGATTTTTCTACTTTTCAGACAAAGCGGCCTTCAGATTCTGGTGGAGATTTCTCTGTGATTGTAATCACAGAAGTTTCAGAATATTGTTAAATCCTTCTCAATCCTTCCAAAAGCATATGCTTGCTTAAAGCCACTTCTCCCTTTGTAGTGAGATGATTCCCTGCTTATATATCATAAAACAGGGGGAATCTGATATCCAAAATACAGTTTAAGGTTCTACACAACTTTGTTTTTCTTCTGATTGACAAAAAACTTGTTTGATGAAAATGTAGAAAATTAGCTGGATGGACCTTCTTCATCTAGTGAGTAAGCGATAAGGATCTTGCTAATGGATTGCATTGACTTTTTGAGAATGCGTATTGACCATCCCAACTTCGTTGCTAGAGGCTAGGGGTTCAAAAAAAATCCTGCCACAGATCTAAACCTTTGTTGTTGTTCAGTTTTCTAAGCTGTGTCTGACTCTGTGCGACCTCATGGATCATGCATGCCAGGCCCCTCCTCTGTCCTCTGTTTCCTAGAGTTTGCCCAAATTTATGTTCATTGCGTTGATGGCACTATCTAACCATCTCGTCCTCTGGCGTCCCCTTCTCCTTTTGCCAACATCTTTCCCAAAATCAGGTTATTTTACAATGTGTCCTCTCTTCTCGTTTGGTGGCCAAAGTATTTGAGCTTCAGCTTCAAGATCTGTCCTTCCATAGATCAGTCAGGGTTGATTTCCTTTAGGATCAACTGAATTGATCTCTTTGCAATCCAAGGAGCTTTCAAGAGCCTTCTCCAGTGCCACAATTCCAATGGATCAACTCTCACTGCCATACATCACTATTGGGGAAACCATAATTTTGATATAGGGACCTTTGTTGGCAATGTAATGTCTCTGCTTTTTAATATGCTGTCTAGGTTTACCATAGCTTTCCTCCCAAGGAGTAAGCGCCTTTTAATTTCACAGATCTAAACCTAGGAGACAATGAATTTGGAATTTCATGTAGATCAGATCTACAGCTGGATGAAAACTAACATCCTCTGAACAACTGGATATCTGTTTTGTCTTCTTCTTGGTCAAAAGGAGCAGAAGAATAGATAAGCATAAGACTTCCCTATGTGACATTATCAAATTCACATTTACCCAAACAATCCATCATATATTTCAGTATTAGCAAGTTTAGAAATCATCTCTCCACATCTACCAGTGTTGCCTTATTTCTTTGAGTTGTTCTGTGCTCTGGCTGGTGTCCGATTTGATGGTGTCCAGCCACTCTGTTCTTTGACAGTTTGGTTTCCTTTTGCCACTAACTTCCAAACATAATTGCTTCATCCAGTACATTCCCCCACATAATATGGCCGAAGTAAGTGAGACACAGTTTCGTGATTTTGCCTTCTAGTGGCATGTCTGGTTTTATGCATCCCAGTGCTTGAATGTTAGTCACCTCTGCTATCCAAGGAAGTTGATTTCTATGTTTCCCAAATTCTTCACTACAAACTGTGTTTTATTTGTTGTTATGTGTCTTTTTTTGGCTAATTTGGAATGGTTACTGGGCTAGAATAGCTGATATTCCCCTTGAGGAATGCTTGATTCCATGGTGTTGGATTTATTTTATATGATCCTGGCAGCATTATACTTTTAACTGACTCATTATATGGTGGACTGAGTTGGGCAGCCTAAATCTGTAATAAATAAATAAACCTGAAACAAAATAGTGGAGATTTCACTTCAGGTAGAAGGAAACACATTGGCTTTGCCTGGAACAATATTTCTATTAGTTCTACAACAGTCTTCCTGGAGGAACTAGAGAACAGGTAGGGCTGAGCTGAGAAAAATAAAGCTCAGGAAAAATACTGTAGAGTTTTTGGCTTAGTGTAATAGAACGGTAATCAGGGCCAATCAAGGAGTTTAATGTAAGCATCATTTTGTCATGCCCTGAAGGAAATTTGGCACAAGCTAGCAAAGTCAATGAAATGACAAATTACAGGACGCAAGGGCCGTATTATGAAAGCTTCCAAGAGATGAGAAGAGAAAATTGGTGCAGGGAAATATTGTAGCAGTACAGAGAGAAAAGAAAGGATTTTGCATTTTCGGTGGGAAAATGATATTTTTGTTTGGATCCCCTCGGAATATCCCTTCTGAATTGGCCCTTCGTTTCAATTGCCAAGCCGTTTAAAGAAAATAAGCTCTGGTTGAACGTGCAGTGACTTTTTATTAACTTCCTTTATTTTCAGCAAGTAACAGCCAAATTATAAATAAATATTGCAAGCATCCCTTATACGCTTTATTTAGAGTTGCATAGTATGGTTAAAAATCAAAATCAAAACAAAACAAAACAATAAAACATGCATGGTAAATCATGGAAACACACAACCATGGTTAATTTTGGGGACAATAAAACCAACAGATAGTCTACCCCAATTAATTCCCAAAGCATTTAAATTAATTTTCAGAAAGGTAATTGAGTGGGAATTAATTTAATTTCCAGAGGAAGGCTATTCTACAAAGTAGAGGCCACCACAGAAGTTAAAGTATCAGACACCTCATAAATGGGGTAAGCCATAAAAAACAAGCACATGTTAGGTGAGTCAATTGTAGTGGAAAGCAATCTTGGACAACACCATGGAGCCCAGCCATGTAGCACTTTATTAAAAGGAACTCTTTAGGAGATCTAAAACCATAGAGAACTATAATCATGTACCTCATAGGTGTGGAGGAACAAGGGACATAGTGCTCAGGCTCCTGAACCACGTCTCTGGTTGGGCAATGGAGTAATTGTATTGGTCCTTATATCTGCAATCAGTGAAATATTGTAAAGAACAGATTGCAGACATATGTTGTAGCTGTATGTATAAACTTTATATTCAACCATACTGTTTCTAAGGACGGGCAACTATGGACCTTTTATGACCTGTGGACTTCAACTCCCAGAGTTCCTGAGCCAGCGTGGTTCACAGGTCATAAAGAGACCATAATTGCCCATCCCTGTTCTAAGAATCAGTCAGCCCTGATTGACAAACTGGGCACCTTGCAAATGTGTGGGCTTCAATTTCCAGTATTATTAGCAATACCTAACAGCTACAGCATTAAGGTCTTCCATGTGATTTTGAGAACTTTCTGGAACAGTGATAGAAATAGCAATAGCACTTAGACTTATATACCACTTCACAGTGCTTTGCAGCCCTCTCTAAGCAGTTTACAGAGTCAGCCTATTACCCCCAACAATCTGGGTCCTCATTTTACCCACCTCGGAAGGATGGAAGGCTGAGTCAACCTTGAGCCTGGTGAGTTTCGATCTGCCAAGTTGCAGGCAGCCGGCAGTCAGCAGAAGTATCCTGCAGTACTGCATTCTAACTACTGCACCACCACGGCTCTATACTGAGCCACCCACCCTTTTCTCCCAGATCCTAAAGGCACACCTATCCTCTATTCTCCGACCCCAAAAATCCACCGTAGTCCAGTATGTAGATGACTTTCTGATAGCCTCCGAATCAAAAGAGGACTATCAAATCAACACCTACCATCTACTCCTCTCTCTAGCCGAGAAGGGGCACAAAGCCTCACCAACAAAATTACAGTATTTACAGCAGGAAGTGACCTATTTGGGCTATATCTTTGCCCCTGGGATCCATAAGCTAGCCCCAGGATGGGTTAAGACCATCTTGAGCATGAAACCGCCCCACACAAAGCGACAGGTCAGGGCTCTTTTGGGGGTCCTGGGCTTCTACCGCCCCTGGATCCCCTCATTCAGAGAACTAGTAAAACCCCTGATCCGACTGACAGCCAAAGACATGCCAGATCCCATCTCATGGACAAAACCACTAGCTCAGACTTTCCAAAGAATAAAACAGATATTAACTTCAGCCTCTGTGCTGGGTCTACCAGACTACCACAAACCCTTTTGCCTTTTTATTCATGAAAACCAAGGGGTGGGCTCGGACATGTTAGTGCAAAGGTTTGGCCCCACATTACGGCCAGTGGCTTACTGTTCTGTCCAGCTAGATCCAGTAGCCCGGGGAGCGGTTCCCTGCTTAAGAGCTGTGGCAGCCAGTGTAGAAATAGTTAAACGCTCAAGGGATTTGGTCTTAGGCCACCCGCTAGTTCTAAAGGTTCCCCACAATGTTTTTGCCATTCTCAAGTCCCAGACCCAGGCTTTTACCCAGCAACGGCTAGCCCAGTACGAGGCTGAACTGTTCACCTCAGATCACAGCTCTTTCGAGTGATGCATTATGCTCACCCTGCCACCCTATTGCCCATGGAACATTCCAATGTGGTTTTACATGACTGCCTCTACCTGGTACATAATGCAGAGCTACCCCAGCCCGACCTAACTGATGTACCTTTGCAGAATCCAGATGTAGAATTCTTTACAGATGGGTCATCCTATATACACAAGGGGGTGTGGGTTTCAGGGGCCACAGTCGTCTCCTTCCATGAAACTGTCTGAGCTTCCCCACTGCCTCCCTCCTACAGTGCCCAAGCGACTGAGCTACTAGCCTTATCAAAGGTGTGTGAAGCCACTAGGAACCGGTCTACTAATGTATATACAGGTTCCAGTCATACGTTTGGGGTTTGCCATGCAACAGGGGCTTCATGGAAACAACAGGGGTTCTTAACCTCAACTGGCCACCCTATCGCCCATGTAGCTTTGGTTTCTGAACTACTGAAACTCCACTGGGAGACCATGTACCCTAGGACGGCTGACCATGGTCATGCCTTCACTACAGAGATGGCAGAGGAGGGATCTGACTCGCAAACCATGCTGCTATCAAAAACAGAGTATGTGGCACTAGCAGTCTCGCTAGTGGAGGAACATAAACAGCCTGGCATGCACCCTGGCCAAAAGCCTGAATTCCACTTCCCAAGCATTAGATGCCTTAAACAGAGAACTGAGACAGGTCAGAGAAGCAACACTTGAAAATCGAGCAGCCATTGATTATTTATTACTAAGACATAACCATGGCTGTGAAGAATTTCATAGTATGTGTTGTTTTAATTTGACCCAAAACTCAGAACTCATAGAAAGCGACATCAGGTGCCTAAAAGAATTACCACAAGACATTGGATACAATAAATTTCCCTTTGATTTATCTGGACTCTTCTCATGGCTACCAGACCTCCATTGGCTAAAAATTACCATCTTAAGGACAGTCACAGTGGCCACTATAGGACTCCTCCTGTACTGCCTCTGTCAGTGCATTACCGCATGCCTCAGCTGCCAAAGAACCTGCCTGTCAACCATTGCAAAACCTAGCAATAAGGCAAATCAAGTCTCTTTAATGATGAGCCAAATAGACAGCAAATACCAAGTCTACTGAGACAGGACCTAAATTGTGCAATATACATATATTTCAGGAAATATCTGTATTAGCACAAAATGGGGGACTTGTAGGAAGAATCATAAGACACCCCCCTCCCTTTATTTCCATGCCTCCAGAGAAGGCAAAGAGAAAACCACCATAGAAGCTCAAGCAATCCCTGCCTCCCAGCCAGATGGAATGGCCTCAAGTAACCCCAGTTAGAAAAAAACCTCCGTCAATGGATACATTGTATTCATTAATGAGAAACAAAGCTGCTAGGAAAGTAGCAAGAAGCAGCTTCCGCATTTTAGACTGAGACAGGCTGAATTGACAGGATTAAGTCAGAAAACACAAAGTCACACAGAATTTACATTCCATACCGCGCCCCAAGGCTAGTCTTGACCCCGACCACCCCCCAGGAAACCAAATAGGGACAGTTTGAATACAGAAAGGCACATTATTAATCTAATCAAATAACTGTCATAAAATTCACTCAAAGTGAACTTTTCCAATAGTTCTTTTATTCTTGTGTTATTCAGACAAAAAGCAAGGCAAGTGTCATGGCCCCGTCGGAGCCTGGGTCCAAGGAGGAGGATGAGACGGAGCTAGGGCCGATGGAGGAACGACCGGAGGAGCAGGTCCCTCGGGCCTGGGAAGGGTCGCCAGCAAAGAGAGAGGGTGCAGGATGACCAAGCAAGGGTGGAGGAGAGGGCAGGCAATGGAGCAAAGGAGCAATGGTGCTCCGGCAACGAGCAATTACCTCCCCGATCCCCGAGCACGGAGAATGGAGAGGAGGCGGGATCAGCGCAGGGTGACCCGATGACTCGGGAGGAGGGTTCCCCACCCCTCTTCGCAAGGCTCACCTGGGGAATGAGATTTAAAGAGACGCCGTTGGGAGGGGCACTTGTTGGGAACAAGCATTGCCTTTTTCCAGTCTCACGTGCTGTTACTGACGTATGGAAACTTTGCTGTGCTTTGCCCTGCTTGCCTTGCCCTGTTTGCCCTGCTTGCCTTGCCCTGCTTGCCTTACTTGCCTGGCCTGGCTATGTGCGAGTTTGCAGCGACACAGTACTGCTCCGGGTTGTGCT
>JANHFL010004640.1:233803-245298 GCA_032468155.1 Oxyrhabdium leporinum | reverse complement strand
ATCTGGGTCCTCATTTTACCCACCTCGGAAGGATGGAAGGCTGAGTCAACCTTGAGCCTGGTGAGATTCGAACTGCCGAACTGCAGTCAGCAGAAGTGGCCTGCAGTACTGATTCTAACCACTGCGCCACCACGGCGCATAAATAGCTTGAATAAAATGATCACCAAGCTATGAGCAACACTTTCTAGGTTTGAACAGGCCCATCATACACTAAATTCAAATGTGCTACTAAGCCTATTTCGACCTAAGCTATGACAAATAAGCATGCAATAAAAGTTGATTTCCTTCTAGGCAATTAACATGAAAATCTAGTCTAAATGCTTAGCGTGGCAGAACTGACTCTCCTGCCATGGGCAGAGATGTAAACAAATACTTCTGCTGAAACAATGCAACATTTATTAACATGATTTTTTGGGGTGAGTTTCCTAAGAACCTTCCAAGATGAATAAACCAGTGAGGGCCAGAGCCAGGTCACTTTCAACAAACGCTAGAATTTTACAATGAAGGAGGGTGGGCGGGAAATAGGTTAAAAGGAGAGGAGAATCAGTTACTCACCAAAACTCTATTAGACTATAATGATAAATAATGTTGAATGTTGGGGATATTAAAACAATTCATTATTGGTAAAAGAAATGGAGGCTTCTATTCCCCTCCGCACCACTGCCTTTAGCTGCACATGTCTTCTCCACTGTGGATTTTTTTAATATAGCATCATGTTCCTGCAGGTATCATAAAAATAAAAAATAACTTAAGGAGTATTAATTCCTGTAAGAGCACTGATTAATCCCAGATGTGAGCCGGGCGTGTAACTCAGTGTTAAGCGTGTGCAGGTGCTGACAGAGGAATTCCAGAGCTCCGCACGTGTTCCCAGAACACAGCTGTTTTCTGAGCCCTTCTGCCGGTTGCTTCAACTTCTCCGTGAGGTTCTCCTGCCTCTGGGCACAATTAAAAGCTTGCATGCTGCATTTGGTTGGGGCAGCCTTAGGAATTGAAGCTGAGCAAAAACAAGGCAATTGAAAGCAGGAGAAAAGGGTGGGATGAATGCACAGGAAGGAGGCTCTCTCACCAAACTGGCATTAACCTTGCTATCACCTCAAGGAAAATAATGCAAGGTTGACATGTCATACTCAGATTCCAAGACAAAAAGAAGAGAAATGTGGATACCAACATAATTAATATTAGCCACGTAGGACCTCTGGGAATGGACAGCAAATATACGACATGCATGTATGTATATATGCTATGTATATATAGCAGGATTCCAATATCTCGGGGTTGCCACAAAGAAGAGGGGGTCAATCTATTCTCCAAAGCACCTGAGGGTAGGAGAAGAAGCAATGGGTGGAAACTAATCAAGGAGAGAAGCAACTTAGAACTAAGTAGAAATTTCCTGACAGTGAGAACAATTAATCAGTGGAACAACTTGCCTCCAGAAATTCTGAATGCTCCAACACTGGAAGTTTTTAAGAAGAGATTGGATAACCATTTGTCTGAAATGGTTTCCTGCCTGAGCAGGGGGTTGGACTAGAAGACCCCCAAGGTCTCTTCCAACTTATTCTATTCTATATAAATAAATAATAATAAAAAATGTAATATAAGTTTTCATTTTTAGGAGATAGGCTGAGAGCTCCAGGTTTCTGAAAGTTACAATTAACAGGATGAAGGAACATCAAACAACTCTCCTTACCTACAAATATTATCCACTGCCACCTCTTTCTTCCCATTTCTTTCTGTGATGTGTGTCATTTCCAAACTTCTACAAATAATTGTCAGTCCTACCAGGTAGCCCAGATGAAGAAATCAATGCTATGTGGGTCATTACTACTATTATTGTCCTAGCTATAGTAACAGAATCTTGAAAGTCAATGACTTACATTTGATGTCTTTTAATGATACAAATATGTAGAGAATGAGTATGTATTCCTTGACTTATGACCAGTGAAATCCAAAATTTCTGTTGCTAAGGAAGACAATGTTAAACTGAGTTGTGCCTTCTTCTACAACCTTTTGCCACCATTGTTAAGCAAATCACTGCAGTTGTTAAAGTGAATCTAATTTTGCTTCTTGGAAGCTGGCTGAGAAGGTTACAAATGGTGATCACATGTCCCCAGCTACTGCAACCTTCATCAATATGTGTCACTTGCCAAGCGGCCAAATTTTGATCACATGATCATGGGGATGCTGCAATGGTCCTAAGTGTGAAAACCAGTTATAAGTCATCCCAAAGGTGCTTTTTTTCCAGAGGCAACTGGACTCTCTTGTTTTTTTTTCTTTTGAAGACGTTTTGCTTCTCATCCAAGAAGCTTCTTCAGCTCTGACTGGATGGTGGGAAATGGAAGGATTTATACTCCTTGCAGACAGCTGGTCATTTCAATCCTTTTAGCGGGCCGTTAAGGTCACCTGGAGGTTTATCTGTGTCACCTGAGTGGTGCAAATTGGTGTGGAGCCTTCTTGGAACTTTCAACAGTCTGCAAGGAGTATAAATCCTTCCCTTCCCCACCATCCAGTCAGAGCTGAAGAAGCTTCTTGGATGAAAAATGAAACGTCTTCAGAGAAAAACCAGAAAGTCCCATTGCCTCTTGAAAAGAGCTTCTTTGGGACAACTATGACCTGGATGACTGACCATCTCCATCAGTCACTTTTTCAGTTTGTAAGCCAAATTTTGTAATCACAATATTGCTGTGGTCGCATCATCACATTGTCATTTGGCTTTGTGATGGATACTGCCAGTTGTGCTCAGTGAGTCGTCTGATGTGGTACAAAATAGTTAATAATAATCCAGCATTCTGTCTTCTGAGCCACCGTCACCATCCCAGCGGACTATTGGCATTCCCAAACAGTTCGCTTTCTTCCATAGAGAGGTTTTATTTCAACCTGTCTGTGCGTGTTAAAGGAACGAGGACAAATTCATTTGGTTCCCATTTCAATGTGAACTTCTATGTGCGGTGAATTAAGTTGTGCTTTGAAATTTGCTCTTTGGTGATGCTGTTCTCCAGGTATATTAAAATATACGTATTAGGGAAGAGCGCCCACAAAATATTGCATTCTGTTAGTGAAAAATAATGTTCAAACACACTTTGCATTAAAGGGAATTGCTGGCTGAAAAAGAAAAGTGTATTAGGCGACATGACATTAAAATGCATATGCTAGGAGAAATAGGCAGAAGGATGAATGTCAATATTTTCGTGCACTAAAATCATCCTTAATGTGGAAATGAGACCAAGCAAGTTAAGATTGGGGGAGGGGGGGCGAGAGAATCAGATGGATGAAAGTCTATGAAGATATATCCAGGTGCATAATGTCAAATATTATTAGGTCTTGTACGACTTTCACATCAGAATGAAGTATCTGTCACTTCCTTGTTCTTCTCGTTCAACTTGGTGACCTAGTGCGGTAGAATTAACCAAAAGCTGTTTTAAACAGGAGCTGTATATTTATATATATTTATATACTTACATACAGGTAGTCTTTGACTTCACAACTGTTTGTTTAGCGACCATTCGAAGTTACAACGGCACTGAAAAAGGTCTCTGACAACCTTCTTTCACAAGACCCCTGCAGCATCCCCAGGGTCACGTAATCAAAAGTTGGACGCTTGGCAGCTTTCTCGTATTTATGATGGTTGCAGTCTCCTGGGGTCAAGCGATCCATTTTTGCACCTTTCTGACAAGTAGAGTCAAAGGGGAAGCCAGATTCACTTAACAACAGTGTTACTAAGCAAACAATTGTAGCTATTCACTTAAGAGCTGTGGCAAGAAAGGTTGTAAAATGGAGCAACACTCACTTAACAAATGTCTGGCTTAGCAACATAAATGTTGGGCTCAATTGTGGTCCTAGGTCAAAGGCTATCTGTATATATAAATGTCTGTGTGTGTGTGTGTGTGTGTGTGTGTGTGTGTGTATTATGTAAATATATATATATATTCCTGTATATATTTATATTTATTTATATATATGGAATAGCAAACATCCTATTTCTTAGAAAAGAAGAATTAGTAAGATATGGGCAAAAATCAATAGTCAGCTACTTGACTATCAGTACTATTGATTACAATCAATCTCCTGTACAGATGGAACTGATCAACACAGATGTTTATTTACAGTTCTGATACTCTGCCTGCTCCCATATATTACAATGATTGTGCAACTTGGGTGGAAGTCTGGACTAATAACCCTTTCAAATCTCTGGTTGGAGATGATGAGAATTGGGGGGTGGAACACGCTAAGATGAGGGAAAAATAGATTGGAGAACTGCTTTTGAATGTGCTGTTTTATTTCTTATTCCTTTATCTCTAGCAACTTTCATCCTGTTTAGCCTTGACTATCCCATCAAAAATAATGCAGCTCGTATTTATAGATTTCCTATATAGACATTTACTGAGAACACCCACAAAGGAAAGACAAATCCATTTTAGCAGAATATCTGAATCATGTGAACTGAATATAGCATTTGGGATCTTTGCACCCTGGAGTTCTCAAAAATCTGCACTAAGAAAGCCATCAAATTCTATTTCTCTAGCACTTTTTTTGCTAATAAACTTGTTTATTATTATACCATATGCAGTCACTTGATTATACCCAAAAGGCCAAGATGCAACACTGCATATGGTGCAATCCAAAATGTTTCGTTCATTTCTGGTTTTTCTGAGTGAAAATTTCTCTTGCCTAAAGATATAGGAATGTTTGCAAAGCCCTCTGTACATAAAGAGAGCAAAGCTTTCAATACTTTTCTTCAAAGCTTGCAAAAAGTCTCAGATCCAAAGCAAAGACTTGTTTTTGCTAAATGGTATTTGCCAAATTATTGAA
This sequence comes from Oxyrhabdium leporinum, assembly GCA_032468155.1. Classification (NCBI taxonomy): domain Eukaryota; kingdom Metazoa; phylum Chordata; class Lepidosauria; order Squamata; family Cyclocoridae; genus Oxyrhabdium; species Oxyrhabdium leporinum. Next base: position 240,492 of record JANHFL010004640.1, on the reverse strand, counting down.
AAAGGAAAAAAAGCAGTCTTGGGATAGAGAGCCACTTCTCTGTTCTTAGTTGGAGTCGGGGGAAAGAGATGTAGATTTCAAACTATAAGACAGGTTTTGCCATCATTCCTTTGCAGTGGAATTTGGAATTTGTTTCTGGTCAACCAGAAAAAAGGGGAAATTTCCAATTTGGCATCGTTTTACAGGATATTTTTTTTCTTCCTTTTTTTTTCTGAAGCACCCCATTCAGCCAGTTATCCCAATTGATTCTTGACAAGGATTGGCAAATTTATTCATGAGTTCTAAGCAGCATGAAAAAATTACATATTTTCAATGAGAATTAGGAATCTGAAATTTGTTATTCCCTCCTTCCTTGTTGAGTCACGCAGGGTTGTATGCTATAAAAGTCTTATACAAACTGCCAAAAACCTCTCTCCAAAATATATGGGGCACCATGAGGAATCCTGCCAGTGATAAAACTCTTTGAGCTGAATTGATCTTGATGGCGGAAAAGGAGGAAGATGTTAAGATTTTAAAGCCTCTTTCAAGGGTTAGTATTATTGTTCTTCAATTTGTCTTGTTTCTTACAGAGAATGTGTGGCCCAATGGCTTAGTCACCAATTAGCTTCTTTTACCTAGTTTCAGCCTCTGGATTTCCGTGCAATATGCTATCGATTGAAGCAGAAATTGGAGGCATTCCTGTAAAAAAAAACCTTACGTTCTCACAAAGCAGCTGTAAATATAAGTATGCAGATAGGGGCTATCCAGCCAGCAGCTCTATTGACGTTTGCAGAGTGCTATCGACTGCAGATTTGATTGCCTAGAATACAGCTTAAAACCTCTACTAATTGCTTTGTGGATTTCAAATGCCACAATAAAACTTTAAATTGTTTCCAGGCATTCCACAGTCTTGCAGATGGAGAATCGGGGAGTGAGAGAGAGCTGGGCTCAGCCCTCCAACAGAATAGGTTCCTTCCTTCCTCCCCTACTCGCCCCTCCTCAGCTTTCCTTTTTAAAAAGGTCAGAGCACTCCACCTGTTCACCAAAGCCCGAATACCAGCAGCCGTTTTGATAGGGATAGAGAGTTGGTGTTTGTACCCAATCCAGTATTTAGGACCTTAAAATGTGCACGACATTATATCGGGCATAACAAATGGGGGAGCAGTTATTCAGCTTCCTCATGATCAGTTTGATAAGGTTTCTTTTCTTTTTTTTCTTTTTGCAACAACCAACTCAAAAGATTCTCTTTGAGGGGATACAGATCGATACGGAAGGCAAGTGTACGCTGACGCATAGGCAGAAAGCTCCCAAAAACTCCCTGGTGAAAAGAAAATGTGGGACAACATTTAGAGGTTGGTTTTCAAAAGCCTGGTAGAGACAACCAGGCACATAAATAATGAGAGCCAGGACTGGTGTGTGTGAGTATGAAGGTGAGTGTGTGCATTTAGGCATATGCAAGTTTTCTATGCTGTTAAGACAGTTTTACATCCACAATCCATCCAGGGAAATATTTCTGCAGAACTAAATGACTTTTGTGCTGCTTGTTTTGGAATTATTATTATTATTTTTTACACAAGTATCTAGTGTGTGCATGGGCTCAAAAATATCTCGTGCTTCATGTCCTCCTTTCTAATGTAGGATCAGAACATGGAGGAAGGTCCTGTTAGGAATTAGTCAAACGTGGGTTGAAAGCAGTGCTGGATGTGCCTAAGGGTGTGTGTGTCTGTGTGTCTGTGTCTGTGTGTGTATTTACATGTGAATTTTGCAGGTCATGTAAAAGTCAGAAGAGGACATTTGTTAAATATTTTATATAGCCATAAAAAAAAAAACACACATCAGCTAGCAAGAAATCCACTGAATGAAATCCCATGGATGGTACAACAGAATTTCAAAGGAGCATCAGCAGGGAAATTTTCACATCAGAGGGAATGATTGAGATTACTTATTGCTCTATTAAGCTCATCCAGACACAGATATTTTCAGAACATCCTGAAGAGAAGGTTAGCCTTTTCCCCCCACACTTAGAAATCACTTGTTCCCTCCGTTCTGTTCTGAAACTGAAACCAGTAAATTGTCACATCCGAATGGTAAAGAGTCTCCTGCTTGAGCAGGCGTTGGACTAGAAGCCTTCCAAGGTGCCTTCCAACTCTACTATTCTATGTTCTAAAATGCGACCATATTTTCAGTTCCTTTTTTTAAATAAAAAAAAGTTGAATGAAAAGATACAGAGAGGGCAATTCATAGGGCCATGTGAAAAATGAAGCCATTCAGAAATTGACCCATGGGGGAAGAAGAGAGCAGGAATCTAGGATCTCGAATATCTAGGAAAACTCTGAATGACCGAAACCATCAATTGCTTGGGGAAGGGAACTAAGGAAAGAGAACAGAATGGATTGGCTTCGAAAAGAAAAAAAAAAAGGCTTGGGTTGGTTGATTGCTATCCAATGCAATCTCTTTAACTTTCAATACTTCTTGAAAGTTCATTCTAACCTTCCTTTACATACTGATCCATCAGATAAGAGTCAGATCTTTATCAGATAGGTCTTTCCACAGAACTAGTGGTGGTGCTGAAACTCAGAAAAGTTCAGTACAGAAGCTGAGCATGGCCGAGTCACATTTCCAAAATAGGTGAAGAGTCATCACACAATGTTTCCTACGTCATCTGATGAGCTGCATTTCTGTCCGTACCACATCTGCACGGTTCCTGTAGTGGAGGAAACAAATTCTGTCACTTTCATGCATGCTTTGTTGTTGGTAGTTTTAACTCTTAAGGTTTTTTTTGGGAGGAAATGGAAAAAAAAAATATCGTTGGTAATGCACACCTGTGGGATTACATTACCTTAGTATGGAATCTGCAGGTATCACGCTTGGTCTTTTGATGGAATGGCAGGAGGTTTTCTCCTAAAAGCTGTAGGTGAGATCAGGATCAACATGAACACTGAATTCATTTTCACTTACATTTCAATTTCATCCTCCTTCTGCCTCATCCCTGGTTTGTTAAACATTCCATCATGGAACATCGTGACCACAAAAATAGACTGTTCCAATCTTAGAATGGCTTTTATAAATGATCTGGAAGTGGTTCAACTTTGAAATGCGAGGGAATGCTCAAGATGGCCTGTTTTGAATTGGACCACATCCAGAAGATTTGGAATGGCCTGTTCGAAGTCAGAATGACCCATACAGAGTCAAGATATTATATGATGGAATGTTTGGCATACTCTTAATTTTTCTCTTCTATTAAACTAAACATTACAATTTGGTAACAACTTACAGAGCTCATGTAGGGCTCGTGGAAGTCACATGATAAATTTTCATCACTGCTTTAACCCTCCTTTACTTGGCTTCAACCAACCAACCAGTCGGTTTTAAAGTTCACATCTGAAACCTTCCACAATTACTAACAAAACCTGGATGTCTTTGTTGCAAATACTACAGTATTTGTCCTATTTCCACTGTCTATACTTGCAAGTCCATGCCAATCAAACAAGGTAAGCAAAGCACATTATAATGGCTTATTAAGCAAGAATAACTATGACAAATGACAGTGTGATGTGGACAACAGAAAAGAACAAAGAATTATACATGTCACATGCTGCCCAAGATGCATTATCAACACCCTAAAATAAAAGGCAAAAACAACAGCACAACTCCCTACTTTGAAACATACTTCAAAATCTCATAATAATAGATGTACATTGTTTTAAATCTAAAAAATCCCAGTGAATATTTTGAAAAGGTGCACAAGAATTTTGAAATCTTTATCAACAATCTTGATACAAATTATCAATAATCAAATGATGGATTATGGAGAGGACTGTCCATCAGTACTTAGAATTAACTCAGTGATATGACAAAGACAGCAAGCCAATACATGACTATTCAATTTATCTACAAAGCTCTATGGGTCTCTCTATTTTCATAAAGATTTGAAATGTACAGGAAATCTGAAAAAAAAATACTCTTTTAAGAGTCTTTCCTGGATTGGTTTAGATGGTTAGATTCTGTTTCTGTTTCAATTTTCACATTTGTCTGACTTAGATGATAATCATTCAGCCATTACAGCTTCCATTGACCACACTGATTTGCCTTCGCTTCTACACAGAGCTCAAAGTGAAACTTGAAATTTCAGTGTAAAACCACAAAGGTAACTGAAATTATATAACATTATTTCACGCGTCTCAGGATGAAGCAGGCAGGTTTCATAGGGAAGAGAGTTAAAAATGCTGTTCCAGTGCACAAAGATCAGATTCAGAGGTGGAAAAAGGAGCATCTTCAGACAGAAGAATCATCTTCAGACCCAAAAGTCCAGGAAAAAACCTAGAAAAACAGAATAACAGAGTTGGAAGGGACCTTAGAATCTTCCAGTCCAATCCTCCACTCAAGCAGGAGAGTCTATACCATTCCAGAGAAATAACTATCCACTCTTCTTAAAAGCCTCCATTGATGGAGCAACCACAACCTCTGAAAGCAAGCTGTTTCACTGGTTAATTGTTCTCACTTTCAGGAAATTTTTCTTCAGTTCTCGGTTGCTTCTCTCCTTGATTAGTTTCTATCCATTGGTTCTTGTCTTGCCTTCTGGTGCTTCTAGTAAATAGGTTGACACCCCCTTGCTTGTGGAACCCCTCAAATATTGGAACACTGCTATGATGTCACCCCTAGTCTTTCTTTTCACTAGACTAGAATTCCATAGAGGCATCCTCTCCTATTGTAAAGTTAACGCTTCCTTGCAAATATACTGTGTAAGTATTGGAGCATCTACTATCTACTGTATAAGTATTGGAGCATCTACTATCAACTATCTTAGTGGTTATGAGCTATAACGGCTAGATGTTGCCACCAGAATCATACACATCAAGATGATAAATCTATGATTGCTATATTATATTTGCCAACATCCTAGAAATCTCTAGTTAGCCATTCTGGTGAAATGGTCTTCTGCAAGTATCCTGCTATGTTCTTACCACCATCCTTCTTATCTATTCTTTTTTTGCTACTATGTGGTATTTATTCTCCAAAACCATCCTTAAAAAAGAAAAGTCCTCTTTTAGTTAGAATCCACAGCAACATTCCATCTTTGCCTATTCTGTTATTCTGTTATTATATTATTAATATTCCCCCCACTCTTTTAACCGTCTACTTCCTTAAAAAAAAAAGAGGTTAGATTATATGCAGCTGCATATTTAAAATCTGTGAAGGGATGACCTTGTTTCTTCTTAGGGCATAGAAGGTTTTCCCCCATTAAAATATAATCTCTTGCAGTATTATAAAGAATAGAGTTTCAGGTCGGTGGCTTTTAAAAAAAAATCTAGTTACCATGTAACTTTCAACCACTTTCCTAGGTGGTGATGAGAAGATCTCTCTTTTTCACCAAATCTTAATTTAGTTGAATTTAACCACCGGATAAACTTCTCTTGTTTCCTCATTCAGTTAAAAGCTATACATTGGGTAGAAGCCGGCTGTAATGCAGATTGCAGTCTGAGCTGCACATGTTGCGGGTTGATTTGAATGAATCTGACAGTTGCACATGTTCCCTGTTTGTGAAACATAGTTTGCAAAATCACCATTATTCCCACCTGCCATTTTTCCTTAGTATCGGAGTCACAGAGCAGCCGGCTTTGCTGGGGGAAACTGAGCTTTTCAATGCAAAAGCTTTAGATAATTTTTTTTTACATCTCGAACTGTTGATCAACAAAGATTTATACTACTGTATTTTTGTTTGAAGGATTTTTTTTTGTCTGTTTGTGTGTGTGTTTTCTACAGTCAAACAAAAAGGGTAACTGATAGGAGTTTCTGACTAGAAAGTGAAATAATTGAAGGTGCTGTAGATGCTACACACTTTAGGCTGGGGCAAGTATTGAATTTGAGTTATTTGTAAAAAAAGTAAGAGAGCTGGGAAACAAATAAATAACTTTGGTGGGCTTCTGGTAGCAAAATGTTCTCAGAAATGTCTTCTAAATGTTGTAAAAGCAGGACGGTGTTTCTGATTACAACACCAGAAATTACACACACACACACACACACACACGATCTTTTTCTTTGTTGAAAGCAGACAATAGAGGCCTAACACACCTGTCTTACTTGCCTATTCAAAAAGAGTCAGAGATCTGTGGCACTGAATTACCGTTTCAGTTTATAAGGGGGAAAAATGTAGGGAAAATTGTTATGACTCAGTGTGGTGCTGATGTGTTCAGTAGTGCACTATTGATGGATATCAAAGAGTTATGAGAGAGTCCCTCAACTACCACGTGGGAAGAGTAAAATATTCTACTAAACACAATAGGACTGTGTTACTCCATGTTGGCAACTTGAAGATGTGTGGACTTCAACTCCCAGAATTTCCCAGCCAGTACACTACAGTAGGAAGGATCTCTGGGAAATTGTGTTCTGTGAAAATCTGTACATCTCCTACTTAAAAACAACCCCAAGAAAATATGTATTGTCACGGCAAGGACTTCCATCCTGTCCCCATACGTCTTTTAAGAAACTTGATGGTGGATTCTTCTCCTTGCCTCATTGTTTCTTCTCCTTTTCTTTCCTGCTTTGAAGTTCTGTTGTGCGCATCCCTCTGCGCTTCAGTGAAATCATCCGAAACGCCATTCCATTCCCATCTATGAATGGTCACACAAATGCACACCCGTTTGCTGCGTGTTTTTCCTCTTTCCTCTTCTGTTGCTTACAGTCTTTCCCCCCACTCCCACCCCCACCCC
>JANHFL010004640.1:200695-216023 GCA_032468155.1 Oxyrhabdium leporinum | reverse complement strand
CTCTCTCTCTCTCTCTCACCGTACTTTCCCAGATGTGACACGCTGCCCTTGTGGCTACACGCTTGACTTTGAGATTCTCATTATTGTGGCTTTAAATGAAGGGTGTTCATTCAGGCACAGGGAGGGAGGTGTGCGTGCACGTTGGAGGGAGGAGTAGGCTGGTGAGGGGGGAGGGGAAGGCAACTGGACCGCTATCTGGTCTTTCTATCAGTCCAAATGACAGACTTTGAGGAGAGAGAGAGAGAGAGAGAGAGAGAGAGAGAGAGAGAGAGAGAGAAGGGAAAGGGGAGGGGAACCGGTGGAGACCTCGGGCTGACACAGAAGGTGACTTTCATGACTCTCACCTTGAAAGGCAAAAAAGAAAAAGAAAAAAAAAGTTCCCACTTTATTAAAATGAATTTCAAAAGGACTGCTCTGACAGCTGCATAATTAAATATTGGAGTGTCAGGGATAATTTATTCCACTCGCATTTGGTGGTCAGAGTCTGCCTGCGATAGGGTCAGCAAGCAGGATGACAGAGCCAGGGAGATGTAGCCATCTGGGCTCTCCCGAACCCCTGGAGCAAAACCGGGTTTGGGGCGGGGGGGGGGGCTCACGTTCTCCTCCTGTCTCCTTTAAATGCTTGGAGATAACGCACGTGTGTGCCCTCTGTATCCAAGCCTGGAGATGAGAGACTTGCTCTTTAACCGCTTGATAAAACGCTGATGGGCCCAAATGGCTTATTAAGCAGGGCAGATGATAAAAGCCTTTGGCTCTTCCCTACTTAGGCCTCTGATACCAAAGTCATTCCTGACAGAAGTTCTCCCATCCCTGGGATACCAGCCGCCCATCAACCTCTGCAATCTCTGAAGCTGCTCTTTACAAACGGCGTCTCTTGCAGCTCTGGCCCGGAGCTGGTCTACAGTATTGACTACTAATAATAGCAAAGGATACACAGAAATAATAGCCACTGTTGAAAAAAAAATAAAATTGGAGGGCAGGTTCATTTTCGTTTTTGCTCGGCATTTGGCTGGCGGTCCCTGCTGCCCCGACTTAATTATGGGGTGAGCAAGTTTAACTCAGCAGTTCTAAGTTCTTTATGTTTGGCAATAAAGGAGGAGGTTGCCTGTAGCAACTCACACCCCCTCGGACTGTTGCTGGATGAAATCCTGTCTGTTGTCCGCTACACAAAATAGGGTTTGGTTTTCTCTACAGATTGACATTTCACAGCAGGGAATCCAGATTTATATCCCATTTCCTGGGCAGCTTGGAAACAGACGGACTGCCCTTTCCTGGAGAGTATAGCCCCCGGGGTTGGATTGCCATTGTAATGGGCATTTTAAGTTCTTATGATGATTTAAAACAGGCTGGCTAGAGAATTATGGGAGTTGAAGTCCACAAATCTTAAAGTTCCCAAGTTTGGAGACCCCTTGATTTAGAATAAGGGAGAGGACCAAGGATGATGGTTGCTGGGAATAGTAATTCAGTATTCTCTTTGGGGGAGCACGGTAGCTCATGTGGTTAAGATGCTGGGTTGGAAGTTAACAAGCCTGCATTTGAGACCCGAGTGCTGCTCGAGCTCCTGTTGGGGACATAAAAGAACTGGATGTCACTTGGGCAATGGCAATGTCACCGGCTAATACTTTCAACCCGGAAACACCTTGATACTCCCAACTCAAGTGTGACACAATTATCTTTGGGCATAGGGAAAAGAGGCTACTTATTGCAATTTTAGAACAATACTGTAGAACAGAGGTAGAAAACAAGGGTCCCATTGCTGTTCCTCCTCTTCCTTATCTACTAACTTAAGAGAACATCTACCTAAGTGATCTAGCAAACTTAACAGTTATGGAATGACACATAAGTGAGTGTCATAATGTCACATAAGGGTACATAATGATTAGAGTTAATCATGAGAAAGGCCACCCAAGTTCAAATCTACTGTCAGCTGTCAGAAATTTATTTGGCGCCAATCCCTTTATTTTTTATTCAATTTTCTTCAGTCCTTCCTTGTCCACAACATTGTGTATGTCACATTAAGTATTTAGAGAACAGGTAGGTGAACGATGTAGGTGACACAATGTAAAAAAAGATGTTGAGAATGTGCAAAGAAGAGCAGCAGGTGATTACGGGTCTGGAGGCTATGATGAACAGTTGCAGGAGTTAGGACTGTCTCGTGTAACAAACAGAAGGACTGGGGATGACATGATAGTAGTCTTCTAATATTTGAGGGGCTGCCACCCAGAAGAGGGGGTCAACTTATTCTCCAGAGCACCTGAGGGCAGAACAAGAAACAATGGATGGAAACTTCTCAAAAGGAGATCCAGGTAGAACAAAGGGGAAATTTCCTGACTATGATAACAATTAATCAGGGGAATGACTTGCTTCCAGAAATTGTGGGTGCTCTAACACTGGAGGTTTTTAAGAAGAGATTGTCCAGAATGGTTTAGGGTCTCCTGCTTGGCAGGAGGTTGGACTATAAGACCTCCAAGGTCCTTTCCAACTTCCTTATACTGTATTCTGTAAGTAACAGGCTACTAATTTTGAGTTACACCAAAAGTACATAATATATTGGGTGTCTGCAGGCTATCGTCAAAAGCATCAAGATGGTGACTGTAACAATGGCATCAAATCTTAACCTGTTTTTATGTGTGTTGTTGCAGACATGACACCCATTAAAAAACAGGTGAAGATTTGATTGTACTCTACTGGTTGCCATCTTGACTTTACTATACACCGAGGACACCCCTGGAAAGTAGTTATTAACTAGATATTATAGAAATTTAGCCTAATGTGTTTGAGGGAGAGAGAGAGAGAAATTAATCAAATTTGAAAGGATTGTTTCGTATAGTTGCTTGCAGCTCAGTGGGACAGTATATGGCGGTTAGGAGTCAGGATGTAAATAAATTCACTGTGGATTCCTGGATTATGGATTTTCGAGACCTACAAAACAGGTTTCACCACAGCATGGGTCATAACATTGACTGAAACTTGTTCCCATCTCCCTTGGCCAAAAATCGACCATCCTAAAGTCTTCGACTTGAGAAAGATGTATCTGAAATAGAATTCATGTTTCTGAAACTTGCATAGGGAAAGTAGTGCAGTAAATTTTTGAACAGATTTTGTAGGGAGGAAAGGTAAGCTTAAGAAGCAACCGTTGAGAAATATCATAAAAAATAACGCTATCCCAGGGAATTGTAAAACATTGTGTTTCTCCTGGAATTTGCATTAAAAACTACATAACTTGGAAGGAATTGTGAGGAAAAGACACATATGTTAAGAAAGGCTGGGAACCAAAATAGACGTAGTTGATTTTCCTGTGGGTTTATTTTTTCCATACTAACGTGGCTACCAAATTGGACCAGACTTACATAGACATTGGAAGGGGAGAGCCATGGTATTCTACGGTGTTCAAAAAGAAAAAAAAAGGAGGTGTCTGGTAGCATCTTTTTCATCCTCTTGTGCCTTTTAATAAATTTTATTAGTCAGAAAACATGCCTCCAAATTCTTTCAGACCTACTTAGGCTTACATATGTCTACTTGGGGAAATCTGTACTACCAAAAAAGGAGAGCAAAAGTAAAGAAAGGAATTGTCCCAAAGAAAAAAGAAATCTGCATTTCATAGTACATTTGGGAAGCAGGGATTCTGTTCCCAGAGTCAGCTGCATAATGCTACAGAAGAGACTGAAAAGTCTGAATTTGAATTAGGAAATAAAGTTCTACTTCTCTTGCTGTCTGTTTCTCCTGGTGTCAGAATTAATTGGCTGTCTGATTCTGTGTTTGCACTGTAGTTTTTATCATACATTTGTCATCCAACCCCATCTCTGCCTTCTGCATTCCCGAACCCCAAACGCGAACCTCAAATATCTTAGGAGGGTTTGGGTATACCAAATTCAATCTCTTGTTGAAATGCTATTGGAAATCAGTCTCTTAATAGTGCTCTAGTGTCACACCGAGAATGGAGATGTCAACAGCCACTTAATGAAATTCTTTCTTGTAAGGTCTCTCAGCAGATGAGAATTTGCTTTGAGACCTTTCTTTTTTTTTTATAAATCACATCCTAAATACGTGGCCTCTGCTCAGTAGTTTGAGGTTTCTTCTTGAGATTAGGGTAACGAATTACTTAGGTGGTGTGTTTTGATTTTGGGTATAAAAAGAATTCGGGTATTGCACTTAAGCATTGCCTATAGGTCTTAAAAACAATCTGGTTGGATTCTCTGCGCTTTGCTCTATGGAAACAAGTGGCAATGATGTTCCTGAATTGTTGATATTTGTTTAAAAAGACAATTACTTACAAATCTATTTTGGAATATTGTGCTCTTGCCGCTGGAAAGCACTATTGTCAAAAGTACATTTTGGGTAACGCCTATGTTCTTCAGACAACTACAATAGTCCTCAACATATGACCAGAATTGAGCCCAAATTTCTGTTCCTAAGCGAGACATTTGTTAAGTGCGTTTTGCCACATTTTATGACTCTTCTTGCCACAGTCGTTAAGTGAATCGTTGCAGTTGCTAGGTTAGTAAGACGATTGTTAGGTGGCTCTGGCTTTCCATTGACTTTGCTTGTCAGAAGGTCACAAAAGATGATTGCATGACCTGCAACCGTCATAAATATGAGCCGATTGCCAAGCGTCTGAATTTTGACCATGGGGAAGCGGCAATGGTCATAAGTGTGAAAAACAGTCATAAATTGCTTTTTTCATTGCCATTATAACTTTGAACGGTCATTAAATGAACTGTTGTAAGTCGAGAACTACCCGTATTAGATATGCCAGGAGAATATGTTAAAATATTTAAGTCGAATAGAAGAGAATCAATGTAGCTCAGGGTTGTGGAGTCCTTCTTGATGCTCTTTGACAACCACACATAGGGATGTGTCGCCATTTTAAGCATTACTCCTTCCCAGATAATTTTGCATGAGGTCAATATATTTAATCCGCTGATCTTTCGTTGCAAGTGGTCACTTCTCGAAAGTTTCAAAATGGCCATAAATTGCCGCTTGATTGTGTCAAATAAAATTAAAAATAGTCTGCAACGTAGGATCAATCTCAGCAAAAAGAAGCATGGAGAGTTAAAAATATAGACAATTTTCAACTGCTAACCAATTTTTTTTTAAAAAACAAAAACAAAAACCTCTCTTCATAGTGAACATTTTGACCTCAACACGCTCAAAACAGGAAAGGCCTGGGAAAAAAAAAAGCCTCCCGTTGACTTCATAGGTGAAAGGAGATCCTTCCTGTTGTTCGTTTTGTATAATTCTCACTGACAAGCAGAAATTTCTACCGGAAAAAAAAAAAATGCCACACTGAAATGCCAGGGAAGAATACAGTTCATCATTTTCTCCTTTGTCCCTGCTTTTTTCTTTTTTTTTTTAAACCCGGTTAGCTTTGAAAAAAAAAACCCAGCAGGCCTACCACACTAGTTCTGAATGCCTTTTCACAAGGAGGCTTCTTAAATTTAACTCAAGCAAATTACAACCTCGACTTGGGGGTGGCGGGGTGGGAAAGAGGTTATAACTCAAGTCTAAGCACCATTCGCTCTTCTATTACCTTCATAACCAAGGTCATCCTAATCAACTCAATTACCAGTTGTCTTGGATATTTTCATAATGTTTTCTGCTACTTGCTCTCCTGTGAAAATCTTTCCGCCTAAGCAAATTAACGCTGCTTTTATGTGTTTTCGGTATAGACGGTGTTACTTTTCCTTTCTTTATTCGTAGGGTTTGGGCCACGTGTGGAAAGCTGTTTAAGGGCAACAGTGCAAAACACTGCCTTTTAATGCCACCTTAGAGCCACACCGAGAGTTGCTGGTTTGAATTGTTGGTGATCCTTCAATTGGGAAAATAGATTCAATTTGAAAAGAAGAGGGGTTAGGGTTTAACTTTAGCTACTTTTGAAGATCTTAAGAGACAAAAATAATTTTGGAATCAAGATGAAATGAGAAATGCAATAATTCTTTCAAATGGGTTCTTCTCTTTCCGTTCGTATGTGAGATCTGACAGACACCACACTAGCAAAGCTGGTAGAGGGAAGGTTAGCAGAGTCTCTCATTGAAAGGGAGGAAAGGGGAAAAACTCCACGAAGATTTTGCAATCTGGATCGCTGATGGGCAATTTCAGAAGGCAACAAATCTTAGAAAAGATTATCAACTGGGCTGCAGTTCTGGGTTCTTCCGAGAAGTAGCCGCTGTAAATCATAAGCTTATCCTAGCTTATTTTGATTAGAGAGAATTGTATAGTAGTTTGACTAATATTCCACAGCAGCCTTAAATGAATACATGTCATTTGCTAGATACAATCAAACGTAATTGAAATAAGTATTAGAATGGGAGAAGGGTGGTACTTGCTTCCTGGAATATCTGAGGTAGCAATTGATGACTGTGACAATGGTTAGAGTGTGGAAGACAGAAGTGAAATCTTCACCTTGCTTGTAAAGAAAGATCTTTCTGGGATCCTTGGTGCTTTCTACGCTTGGTTGTTTTCTTGCAAACATTTCATTATCAAACCAGGTAACATCATCAGTGCAATATCAAAAACAAGTTATTATTTTTATACTGTTCGGATTTAGCTTTATTAGTATCTGTGTGATGATGTCCTCAGAGGCATTTGGGTTGTAAGTACCATGAGTACCACAATCAATCAATGTTGTCAAAGAGGTTGTACTCCATTTTATGTAATCTTTTGAAGCTATATTTTTTTTAGGAACCCTGTATTAACACAGGATCTCTTGTTCATATATCTGCTAAACTGATTGAGTTAGGATTATCCGCTGAGGTAGCAACTAAGAAGATTTAAATCTAGGGCTTTTAATTTGGATTTTCTCAAGGTAGGGATACCAAAGTTTACCTCCTAAAAGAGAAGAAAAATGTGAGAAGGGAAGAGAGAAGCAAGCAAGCATCTGAACAGCTCGACATGGTCCCCTTGGTGAGGTGACAGAGACCAATCACATTATAATCCATCACAGCCTTTCTTAACCTGGTGCTTTCTACATATGTTGAATATCCAAATCCCATTAGGATCCCACCCCTTTCAGAAGTCCCCGTTTGGAAAAATGGCCCAGCATTTCTCCTTCACCTTTCTCCTGGCTTTTTCTTCCTCAGGAGCTTTCTCTCACCCTTCCTGCCACCCTCGCCGGCATGCACCACTGTCTAAAATAAAATACAACGAACGGGTACATAATAAAATCTTTTAATTGTCTTAGCATATGTTGCTTTTATTAGGTGAGAATAATTGCATTCAGGGGACCACCGAGAAAGTCCTTTGGAATGTAAAATGGAAATGGTGTCACACTGAGTGCGCAAGTCCTTTGGAGCCGTGCCATTTTCCCCTTCGCTGCCTCTTGTCCCTCTTTTTGCTGCAGAGTTCACATTGAAGTGTGACAAGAGACACTTGACAACTGACACATGCTGGATCTTATCAGCACTGAGAGCAGTCACGGGCCCTGACAGAAGAACGATTGTCATTTCTTCAGCATTTATTCCTCTCTGAGCCTCTTTGCTTCCTTTCAGAGGAATTTTGTCTTGGCAAAAAAAACCACGAAGGCGCTCTGTGCGTATTCTTCTCCTTCCTTTGCTCCCCGCTTCCTTCCCTGCCCCCCTACTTCAAAAGTAAAGGACTTTCTCCAATATAGAAGCACTTGATCCCACAACAAAGTTGCCTATACCCAATTTCCTCCTACTTTTTAGCACCCTTCTCTCTTGAAATTCAGTCAGCCTAACCCATGGCGAAAGATTTCCAGTGTCATTCCTCCTGACTTGGAGACCCTCTTTCTCCTTTTGCTCTCCCAGTAACCCAGTAACAGCCCTAATTAATTGCCCCAAATGTTTCTCTTTAAGAGGGTCCATACAAGGACACTTCCACTATAATTTAGATGGCAACATCATTTCAAAACGCCCCTCCGTTGACCACTGGGCCACTTAGCAATCTGCCAGGACCTCTGAAAGTGAAGTTCTCCATGATAACACCATTGGCTGAAAGATAGGTGTCCATATAAATGTTTTAAATAAATCAATAAGCATTTGATAGCAATTGCTGGGAAAGATTAGCAGGAAAAAGAACTTTGAGCTTCTGGAAGATCTTCTATTCTTACCAACAGTAAGTCAAATCTGGATGTGTAAACCGTTTGTCTTTTTTTCTCTCTACGAAGCTGGGAGATCAATAACAGAATCGGAAGGGCCCTTGGAGGTCTTCTAGTCCAACTCCCTGATCAAACAGGAGACCATATCCCATTCGCAGGCTCCCGGATTTAAAGAGCTTCCGCCGGGAGCTTAAGACTCTCCTCTTCCGGCAGGCCTTCTCAGACTGATGGGTTTTTTAATAATGTATTTTAATAATGTATTCTAAATTTAACACAGCCAGTAATTTAATTCGCTTTTAAATTGTATTTTAAATTTTATATTTATGTATTTATGTTTTTTATACTTGCTGTGAACCGCCCCGAGTCTGCGGAATAAGGGCGGTATACAAATCGAATAATAAAATAAAATAAAATAAATTCCAAACAAGTAGTTGTCCAGTCTCTTCTTAAAAGTGATTGAGCACCCACATTTTCTGGAGGCATGCCGTTCCACTGATTGTTTTCACTATTAGGAAATTTCTCCTTAGTTCTAGGTTGTTTCTGTCCTTTCCATCCATTTCTTGTCTTGCCTTCTGGTGCTTTGGAAAGTAGGCTGACCCCCATCTTCTTTGTGGCAGCCCCTCAAATATTGGAACACCGCTATCATATCACCGCTAGTCCTTTTTTTCACCAGACAAGACATACTCAATTTCTGCAACTGTTCTTTAGCCTCCAGCCCCCTTGAAAAGCAAGATTTAGGAATCACTTCTGAGACCCCTTCTGTTAGACTGTTTGACTCTTCAGAAGGCACCAATACTTTTTCCCCTTAAAACATGGACTTCCTATACTATCCACGTTTTGAGTTTACTCTCTGAAATGAGAGTTAAGGGAATACCGTGTAATTAATTGTTCAAACTTCCCCCATCTTTTTGTGGTGGCCTGGCCCTTGGTTGATTTAGAGATAATTTGCTTCAGCATGCATAAGGTGGAAAGTGTGCAAGGAAAGATTTTATTAGTTCTGCTGCCAAAGAGATCAATAGTAATTTGCATACAGTAAATCTATCCCATTAACTGGTTTATTTATTCGTCAGATATTTATTCTAAAGGGCTCCACTTGTAAGAAATTGACATGCACTTTACAGTTGAGATGAATCTTGGAGACTTATCATTATTATTGCTGGTTCTGTGGCTATGAGGTGGTTTGATATTTGCCCAGTCTTAGCCACCAAGCAATTTGATATTCTGGTTTGAGATTTTGTTCAGAAATGTGAAATAATGACTGAAAACAAGTGAAAAAAATGATATTGATTTTTTTTAAAAATAACAATTCTACTATGGATTTAAGACTGTGGGTTAGATCTAAATTTACTCATGTTTACAGTAACCCAGTTCTAAATGTTGGGATTTAATTTGAATTTCAATCCAATCTCATTGTTATATTCATTTAATGGCAGGATGTTGCAGTGCGATGGGAAAGGAAGTTGAATAAACTCATAGAACCCCAATTAAAATCTCACCGCAAATCAAGAGATCTGCAGATATTTCGTTTTGAATGAATTGTTCCCTTTATAATATTTAAATCTCAAGAGATTCTGAACTCACCTTCACCTAGAAAAGGAGATTCATTGTGTGTCATTGTCATAATCTATCCTTCCTGTGGAAAGTCTAAAAGTCTATTTTTATTATCACGCCAAACACTTCATGCAAATTAGGCTGAGTGACAGCAGTCAGGGCCATCCATGGGATATCATAGCCAAACCATACGTTGAGGTTTCTTGCCCGAAAATCTCCCCTTTATTTCTTCACTTCTTTTTTCTTTCTTTTTTTTAAAAAAAACCAACATCTTTAATCAGTTCATTAATTCAATTGCCCCATTCTTCTGTGATTTTTCTTGATTTAGAGATGATTTGCTTAAAGATGTGCAAGATGGAAAACAGTGCAAGCAGTGCTTCTGATGAGATGAGCTGTAGCTCACAAAATTTTACGCCTTTTAATAACATTCATTCGTCACAAAAAAGCACAAGTTGTCCTTGACTTCTTAAAACCACAATTAAGCCCAAAATGTCTGTTGCTAAAAGCGAGACGTTTGTAAAGTGGATTTTGCCTCATGTTGCAACCTTTCTTGCCACGCTTACTAAGTGAATCCCTGCAGTTGTGACCTTACTAACGCGGTTAAGTGTCTCTGGCTTCCCCATCTACAGAAGGTGTTCAGTGCATGACCCTGGGAAACTGCAACCGTCATAAACAGGAATCAGTTGCCAGACATCTGAATTTTGATGACATGACATGGGGATGCAGCAAAGGTTGTAAGTGTGAAAAGTGTCATAAGTCACTTTTTTTCAGTGTTGTAACTTTGAAAGGTTGCTAAATGAATTATTGTAAGTTGAGGACTGCCTGCACTCCTCCTGGTTTTTGGCTACTATAGACTAACACCACTTTCTTCCATCAAAGTCTACAACGAGAAGCACTTTTGTAGTGTTGCCTAAGAAAGCTAGGTGTATCCATGAAACTACTAGAAGTTGGTCTTGACTATAAGGAAGTCTTCTTTTCTACACTCATCAGATCTAATAATAATTGAGGACTACAACTCAGAATCCACACCACTTAGACAGCTATGGTGGTAGCTGTAAAATATTTCAATTCTCTCACTTGGGACTTTTATCAGCCACCCTTATATATCCCATTCCTTATTGTCTATAATGTTTCACTGAGGCAGAAAATCGGTGATTCTAGGAAGAATCCAGCAGAGATTTGTGCTCTTAAGGAGAAAACATGGCTTATCTCTTTGTCTGACTTGAAAGGGTTCTTATTCCTAAGACAGAAGTTGTTAAACTCACCCATTCAATTAAAGTTATTCAGATTGGTGAATTTTGGTGGATTGTATCGTGTCTATGCTGGCTTTGCAAGCATGTGCTATTGTGGAATACTGAGATTCGGACGTCTAAAAAACTCCTAACTTGTGATAGTTTTGGAGGGCTACAGTTTTTTTGAAACTGGGGGAAAAAAATCAATTGATTGCCCACTCCTGGAAAAATCCCAAACTTAATATTTCATGCTTTATCCTTCTGCCTTGATTGCCACGACATCAACATTCTCCAACCTTCTTACATTCAAATGGGCTGGAGTGGACTATACGTCCCATCGGTTTCACTCAGGAATCATGTTGACCATAGGATTGGAGATTGCAGTCTAAAAGAAAGGTGTTAACAGGAAGTGATAATGCCACTGTATACTACACTAGTGAGGCCACACTTAGGATACTGTGTATAATTCTGTTAACCATGGTACAAAAAAGATGTGGATCCTAGATCCTAGATCGTGTGCAGAGAAGAACAACACAGATGATAGAGCATCTGGAGTCTAAATCATATGATAGTTGAGGGAGCTAGGTACATCTACTCTATTGAAGAGAAGGATTGTGGGGGACATGATAATTATATTCTAATACTTGAGGAGCTGTCACAGAGAAGAGGGTATTGGGTTATTGTCCAAGAATTACAGAGCTGGACAAGAAGTAATGGGTGGATGCTTGTTAAAGAAAGATCCAACCTAGAAGTAACAAGAAATGTTCTGTCAGTGAGAACAATTAATCATTGGAATAGCTTGCCTCCTGGAGTTGTGGGTGCTCCATCACTGAAGGTTTTCAAAAATGGACTGAACAAACCTTTTGACCAGATGGTATAATGTTTCCTGCCTTGGACTAGAAGACCTCTGAGAACCAGCCCTTTGGTTCTATATTCTAAGGTGTGGAGCTAAGGGAGCTGCCCTGTACCATACCAGGGATACAACTTAATGATAAGAAGATTCAGAATCCTGAAAGAATCTCTTGGGCCTTTTCCTTAATTTGTTTACAAATTGAAGAAAAGGCTGCCTTTCTGTCTGATGGATATGGAAGGCAAAAACCCACCCAGATGTTTCATGAAGTATGTCAACTATAATACCCCATTTAAAAAACAACAACAACAATGCTCTACTTTTTATTTTTGTTTTGTTTAGTGTCTGTTAGAGAAACTCTGTGGTAGGGGTTCCTCAGTTCAATCCTTCTTGAAGGATAGCCAATCCAGTATCATATTTCATCTGGAACCCCAGACACATCCAATCCAACTTTCATTGCAAGAGCCATTCAAGAAGTCCCAGCAGTTTGTCAGTTGACAAATCTTCTTGGATGTATGCTCTGTATTGTTTATTTCATGTTCATGTGTCCGGTAGGCTTATATTTTGGTCTCCGAAG
This sequence comes from Oxyrhabdium leporinum, assembly GCA_032468155.1. Taxonomy (NCBI): domain Eukaryota; kingdom Metazoa; phylum Chordata; class Lepidosauria; order Squamata; family Cyclocoridae; genus Oxyrhabdium; species Oxyrhabdium leporinum. The sequence continues at coordinate 203,757 of JANHFL010004640.1, read as the reverse complement.
TATTCATTACTTATCCATCCATCTACTCAAAATGTAGAAATATATACAGCCAAAAAATATGTTGTTTACACTCGGGAACTTAATTTACATCTCTGTTTCCAAGCCTTACTTTCAAAACAGAGTTGCTTTTGCGCTTTAAAATAACACGAAACCTTTGTCTGATTGACACTCGCTTTTCAATTTAGCTTCTCAACTCAATCCATACTTTTATGATATTGTCATTTGCATGAGTATTAAAAAAAAAATCCTTTTCTGTTTTTACATGCATAAAGGTAGAGTGTGTATTTTTTTCCCTTTTTCATTAACATTCGTACTCACATGTTAACAATCGTTATAACACGTACCAGAGGGAAAATATTATTTCCCGTAAATGCTCAATAATTATAGTCTTTATTGCATCAAAACCCATGTTTTGACAGATAGTGGAAAGCTTTCAGAGCGTGTGTGGGACAGCTCACAGACAGTTGCAGGTGGAAAATATTTCTTAGGTATCAGGTTTTGTGTTACTGAAAATGTAAATAATTCTTCCACAATAACAATAACCTGCCAAATGGGTCTTCTAGCAAAACAGGCAAAATTGATGTTTTTGCAAGGAAAAAAAGAGGCTTACAAGAAATTTATCTAATTAAGGTAGGGCTGAGCAATCTCCTACTTCATTCATTACATACATGAGTCATATGGAGGTGGAAATCATGACTTGAATTCTGCAACATTCTAACTATGTGACATGTCTGTTCAAATGTGTTCCGCAACTATTTCTTCATTAGCATGATGTCTCATTAATGTTTTGACCACCTTACTCTTGAAACACATGGTGGTAGATCCAACCTAGCCTTCTGACTCTACTTTCTATGAAAAAAAAACAACCCTTTTCTGTTTTCTTCTGGCTGCTTTGATGATACCCATTTCTAGTATCCATGTGTTTCATTCGCTACTTTTCAGTGTTTGAAAAACTATGTATGTATGTATGTATGTATGTATGTATGTATGTATGTATGTATGTATATGTATATGGTATATCACACACACACACACACACACACACACACACCTATTTGTTCTGTTTTCAGGTTTGATGGATGGGGAGTGAGATAGTTGGCTGACAACCTGTTGGATTAGAGTCTCTTTTTTCTTATCTTCTACCCACTCATCTGAGAATGAAATCCAGAATGGGGTTAGGGAAATACATTAGACCTACCACCTCAGCTAAACTTCTGCTGATTCATATGCTCAAAATATGAAAAAGGGCAACTTTTCCATACTTATTAGTTTACCAGATGCTGCCAACTTCTACTTGTTGTTATTGTCATGTCCCCATTGGGAACAGTTGTTAACTAATCATTCAGTTCCAAAGCTATTGCTGCCTTATCATTCAGAAAGAAGACTTATTCTCTCATCTTATTAGCAGAAAGATTATGGACATTGCCACAAATTTTAAGACTGCGCCAACTCCTTTTTTAATGCAGATATGCTGCTTCTGCCCCTCTCTAACCCCCATCATTCTCCGAGTTAGGCATAGTCTGCATATGTTCATAGGAAAGACTAATACCTAGAAATTACACTCTATTACCCAACGGAATTCATGTTCTGTTTCCTGTGTCCTTGACCAATGTTTCCCACAAAGTTGCTATTATCTGTTAGGGCAGGTACATTACTGGATCTCCTCCCGACAGCCAAGTTTAATAATAGGGAAGGGAGGTGAACAGGTTTCAAATATAATATTAGAAGAAAATAGTAAATATTTCAAATTTTCCACATCTCTTTTATAATAGGGAGCTTGATTCTCAGCAATGAAAGATATGGAATATAGCATAATCATGAAATGACCTGAAGTTTGAGTTGTGGTAGATGTCAAATTCCCACACAGCGATTACTAAAGATGCAGTGCAAAATTATAGTGGGAAAAGGCAATAATTAACTTCTCTGATGGGCAAATCTCTTCCCTGCAGATTAGAAAAGAATTGATGGTCTTGTCAAATTCAGATTGGAAGCCCTTTTTTCTCAAATTCAGATTGGAAGTCCTTTTTTCTCAAAGCACTGTATCTCTGGTCACTGAAACCTAGTTGTTCTTTCTAATAATAAATCTTGACCTTTCTCTGAGGTTGAAAACACTGAAAAACAAGAAGAGATACGCCATGGTTGAGAGCAGGGTACATCTCTTTGGTGTGTGTTAGATTCCAACCCTGCCTGAAAAAAACTAAACAGCCTTACTGATATGACCTAAGCTTTGGTGAACCACACTTTACTCTATGAGTGCAAAAAGTATTGTCAGTCAGCAGGGAGTGATTATATGCTGGTGGGGTGGAACTGGAATGAGTGAAGATAGTTGACATGCAAATAGAGAAGACAGTCTGGGAAATAAATAATTTGGAGGTGCAGTTCTTTTCTTCAGCCCAGTAAAGTAAAGTTGTTTTTAACTGCTGAGATTGCAGTGCGTCCATCAAGTATAACATTGAAGGGGTGGAGATGGAGAAGGAGAGAACTGTTATGTTCTCTTGCGGCCGAACAAAGCCGTGCCACTCTTCCTTCAGAAAGCCTTGCATGTTACTGACGCTTGTGTGCGTGTGATAGACACATTGCCAATACTATTGGGTTGTGATGTAAAGGCAATGCCTATCAATGGTTCTGAAGACCTCAAGATGAATAGGATCAAGAGTCACATTGCATTTGGATTGATTAGAGGGAGACGCCAACTGTCTTCCACAGCCATGGCTAATTATTAACCCTCTCCACTCCCATCATTTTATTTTTCTCTCTCTTTTTTTCATGGGAATCAGAGGATGGTTGGTACAGAGAAGGGAAATGATGCTGGGTTCTCACATCTCCCTTTTAAGAATGATTGTGGATAAAAAAAAAGGCCACTCTAGCAAATCTACCTATGTCCTTGCTCTGCATTCCAAACTCTAGGCCCCCTTGGTATGAGTCTTATATTTTTGGATGCCTCTAATCCTAGAACATATTGGGGAAGCTCAACCTCCCATGGATGTGATGGTGGTGGTGGTGGTGGTGATGATGATGATGATGATGATGATGATGATGATGATGATGATGATGATGATGAT
>JANHFL010004640.1:187907-200595 GCA_032468155.1 Oxyrhabdium leporinum | reverse complement strand
ATGATGATGATGATGATGATGATGATGATGATGATGATGATGATGATGATGATGATGATGATGATGATGATGATTCATTCAGTCATGTCCAACTCTTGGCAATTCTATAGGCCAGGTCTCTTCCGATATTGCACTATTTCATTTTTTCTATGCTGTGGTTGATGTCAATATTGATGGTGTCCAACCACCATGTTCTTTGAGCCATGTTCCTGGTTTCCTTTTACCACTAGCTCTTCCTAACATAATTGCTTTCTCCAGTGAATTCCCCTGCATGGCCAAAGTAAGTGAGAGACAATTTTCACAATTTTCCAGTGACATGTCTGATGTTATGCACTTCAGTACTTGCTTGTTAATCACCTTTGCTGTCCAAGGAATGCGCAGGAGCCTTCTCCAGTATCACAGTTCAAATAAGCTGATTTTCAAACAGGAGCATCAAAGGGCCCATTCATCAGCCTAGCAAAAAGTTCCTTAGAAAACGCATGAAACATTCTTGGAACCAGATGAAGGGTCTAGTGGAGAGCATATAGTTCCCTTTCCAGCAGTGTGTGTCAACCTTAAGAACTTTAAGATGGGTGGATTTCAATGCCAAGAATTCTTCAGCCAACCATGAAATCCACACTTCTTCAAGTTCCCAAGATTGGGGAACAATGCTTTTACGGGGGAAAACTGATGTAATTTTATTCATCCTTCAGTTAGTCCTGTGGCTCTCCCAATTTAGAGTAAGGAGATGTTCCTGGAGTCTTCGTAGTTGTGTTTGTTATGGTGGCTCAATGCAGACTTTTTATGAAAGCTATGATAAGTAGAAGGCCCCTGAGTTGCAAAAGGGAAATTGGAGCTCTATGCACGGTCATCCAGCCTAACTTTCTTCTTTACCGTACTTTAGTGCTATGCCAACAACAATATGTTAGTCTTACTCTCTTTCTTGCTAGTTTTTTCTGCAGGTAGAGAAAAATTAGCATGTGGGAGAGGGTTGAACTTAAAAATATACTTCTGTCAGGAAGTTATTCCATCAATAGATAACAATTAACTCTCGTGCTTTTGGGGGTCGCCCTTTGCAATGGATTAACCAGCTACTTATTTTTCCCCCTTGTTACACAATCTCTTCTTGCTTCTTTAAATAGAACAAGTAATGATATAAATATAACTGGCACTCAGCGTACCATTTCCCTTCTTAGGCAGAGTAATTACACTGACATGTCAAAGAACCGTCAATAGCACGATATCTTGATGGAGATCTACCTCAATAAAGAGAATATCAGAGAATGAACAGTTTGTGAGTCATCACATGTCACTGCTTTCTGTACTTTCCACTTAATCAACCCATTCATTCTGCTACTTGTGGGCTCCTTTGTTATTTCCTTTTCTTACTCAGTTCTCATCCAGTGCAAAAAATCTGATCCTATGTTATGTTTTCATGAAAATATTCAACAGCTTGTGAAAAGAGGGTGGCAATAGAACACTTGTCTCTTTTTTTTTCTATCTCTTTTTTTTTTAAAGATGATTTTTTTTAAAAAAGTCTACATCACAAATATTTTTTTGAAGAAGACGAGAACTGGAGAGGAATTCTCGTGAATGGCGTTACTTGGTAATGCTGGGGCCATGACATTTATATATCATGAGCCGTGGTGGTGCAGTGGTTAGAATGCAGTATTGCAGCCTTCCATCCTTTTGAGGCGGGTAAAATGAGGACCCAGATTGTTGGGGGCAATATGCTGACTCTGTAAACCACTTAGAGAGGGGCTGGAAAGCACGGTGAAGCAGTATATAAGTCTAAGTGCTATTGCTATATATTTTTATTTATTCATTGCACAAGCAACTTGCCTTCCACCTTCAGCCTCTTTGACTTCTCAGTTTTTCTTCCGCCCCAAGGGAAGAGATTAGAAGAGAATGTTTTCAGTAGCAGTGTGTGATGGAGAAGCAGTTGTCCTTGGAAAAAGAAGGACCACAGTGTCTCCTTTGTTTGTAATTCAGCGGACTTAGCCTTCATCACGAATCATGAATAAGATACCAAGACATTCAGTAGCAAGCTTTGGTTTTAACCTAAAGCGAGAAGGGAGGGTTTGTGATAACATTTTGCCAGAACTGACCAGATCTAATGCTCTTTATTTCAGCCATCCATTGGAAAGCAATTTAAACAGAAAGAATTAAGGGAAAATTATACTAAACTCATAAACAGGGCTCCAGATTGATATCTATTCATTACCGTAGTCAACATCCATGTCCAAGAGTAAAAGTCAAGACATGGCCACAATCCTGTGATCTAAGCCCTACCCTTTTGGGGGGGGGTGCTTCAACACACGTATAAAGGGGGGAGGGCTTTGATTGGATGGTTGTCATCACTATCTTAACTTTCCTTTTCTGCCTCTCAATCATCTACTTTAGTACTGTAATTCTCTCAATAGCTAACAAGAGAATTTGGCCTATGTCTTTCAATGTAAAAAAAAATATTACTGTTTAAATCAATTATGGTAGGACAAAATCTATGAAGCAAGAAGCAACTTTAAAAAATGGTACATGTGGGAGAATAAAACTTAGCTAATGAAAACCATGAGTGTGCTTGACTGTTATTAACAGAGAGCTGAGCTGTCCAATAGATCTTTTCTTAAGGGATCACACTCACATAAAATTGTGCTCCGATCCCTTTAATCTTTTATCTTTCTTAGAAATTATAATTATTGTTATTGAGAAACAAAATTATTTGTTAAAAACCTATATTATTAGTAGTAGTAGTCTTTGGAAACAACTCTGTACTTTCAGTGGGAATGGCAAAGGTGGACTTTGGAAAAACAAAATCAGGTGAACAGAATGATGCTTTTATCATTGGCTTGCTTCTCTCATTTATTTTGTTGTTCCTTCTTTCTGGAGAAATTTAAACACACAAAGAAAACCCAATGAGGTATTATAAATGTTTGGGTTTTTTTTCCTTAGACCAGCGACTCTTAGCACCTGCTTTCTCTCCATCCAAATCAAAGCCCAGGGGCTTCCCAAAAACTAGAGGTAGGTAGGTAGAGATAGATAGGTAGGTAGAGATAGCTAGCTAGCTAGCTAGCTGGATGGATGGATGGATGGATGGATGGATGGATGGATGGATGGATGGATGGAGTTCTCATGTCTATTTGTACACTATCCATGGTTTTTAAATGTAATAAATATGTGTATAAGCACACATTGAGATTCACACAGAGAGAACATATGCATACAGTACATAATCAACACACATAAAACGTTTGATAGACATAACATGTACAGTAATTGTCTTCCATATTGTTTTGGAGAACTCTTTCAAGGAAAGAGCGGGGAAATCACTTCAAACATCTTAAACCTTTAGGATGATCGAATGATAAACTTGGTACTTAAGGTGATATTTTCTTTATTATTGTATTTTATTAATTTTATTATTATTTTTGCATAGAATTAATTATTTCATAAGCAGGGTGGTCTAGAAATTGGTGTTCTGTAGCAATGAGATCTCTGTGCCCTGGAAGAAAATGTGAATAATAAGAACCCTGCAGATGAGAAAATGATTGTCCCATTATTCTCCCCCAGCCTTCCTCATCCCTTTGCAATTCCACCATGCTAGAGAGGTTTTTTATTCTAACAGATTAATCCAAAATGTTGTGTCCTTGACTGCCAAATCATTTCAAGCTAGTTGAATGAACAAAAGGTGTGCCCAGATTGTTGCTAGCTCTGTTACATGCTGCTTGTGTTTATCTAGCTTAGCTGTCACTCAGGCCATTATAACGCTGGGTGCACATTCAAATGACTTGTCTGCTTACACAAAGCAGTGTCGATTGATGGTCAACTTTAAACAAAAACAAAAACAAAAGTTTCCCAGAGCACAAGAATTTGAAAGCTTGGAAGAGAGAAGATCATCTAGATCCTCAAACCTCCCACGGTGCATAGGCTATGTGTAACAGTTGATATAATGGTATGGTGAGGTCAAATTAGTGTTAAGAGATGTTAAGCAAGATCCAGTGACAGTCTAATTGTGGATGTCAAGTATAAAGAATCAGGACTACATATTAAGTTTCAGTTAAGTTCATTTATTGCTCATGCCTATACACAGGAATCTAGTCAACTAACTGCCAGCACTAAATTGATGATAGATAAGAATTAATGGAATTCAAGGGGGGTGGGGGGTAGACTTACACTGCTTGTGAGAATCTAATGATTCTAGACTAATTCCTCTCTTGACTCTGCCACCAGGAGTCCTCCTGTAGTGACTGAGGCTTAACTTCCTGCAGATCTAGTAAGTATAGCCAAGAAAGGGTATTGGAAATTGTACTTCTGCAACATTTGAAATATGAAACAGTTTGCTGACCACCTCCTGCCCCCACAAAAGTTGTAATCTATCTTAGAAAAGTCTCTCTTTTAGTGAGACTGGTAATCTCAGTTGCTCTGACTTGTAGTGGCTGGCCATGATTTCATAGAATATATCTAGCTCCACCAGGAAATGCAGAGAATTAAATCAAAGACCTTTTGCAGGTGAAAGTTGTAGTCTACCTGTGTGCTATAATTCTTTTTGGAATATAGTGTGCTGCCATTTTAGGTCACCTTGGTGTTTCCAATAAGATGTTTCAAGCAATTGCCTCAGGTGAGCAATGCTGACAAGCATTATTCTTTTTAAGTGCTGGCCCAGCTGAAAAAAAGAACCTTAGTAGCCCTTACCTATGAGCATAGGCAAAGTGTTGATAATATTCATTATTAAATTCATATTTAAAATGCTCTGTTCCAGTTCATCATGAATGAAACGTGGAAGTTCAAAAAATTAACTTTTGTTTTAATGGGAAATTCTATCCATAGATTACTTGCTTGTGCCAATGAATAACATCTTATCTCCCATGGTATGCAGGTGTCAAATGTGTACAATGCATAAAATCTCCTTTTCTAAGATGCATAAAATCTCATTTCCATTTTACCTATGCATAAAACGTATCAAATATGCAAGATGTACTTTCAGATTTAACGGACTGTCTGCTTTTACTGCTTTTAACTGACTGTTAATCTATTAGTTACTCAAGGGTGTGCTTCGTTTACATGTTAAACTGTAAAAAAAAATAGTTTAATGAGGAAAGGGAAGGGATCAATGTAATTGTTTTCAGATGATGGAAAAGAGCACAGGAAAAACAGCCAGAGGGGCCCTTTTAAAGAGGTGGAGGATGTGTTTACACTCCAAAATCTAGATAACGTTTTGACAGGACCCGTTTGATCAACAGGCAGCATTCAAAAAGCTACAGCATTTTTATGTGGCTTGCAACTCAACCACCCAATTATGTACTGTACTAGAATAGCGTTACCCAAGAAGTAATAATGAAACATTGATAGGTGCTTTGTCGCATTACATTGTGCAAGTAACAATGCTTGAGACAATTTGATCTGAAGAATATCCCAGTGGTTGGGTTTTTTTAAAAAAAATAATAATAATAATGGTGGGATGAGATAAATTACCCCCTAATTTTCTGTGGAAGAAGATTGCATGTCAGTGTTGGGTGGGGGAGTTAATTTAAAGAAAATGTGGAGGCTTTCTAACTGAAGAAGACCTATTGTCAAATCATCACGTGTTTTCCAGAATTGATTTAAAAAAAGAACATAAAATAGAAGTGTTGCATGAGCTGTCATCTATTAACCTGGAGAAACCATGCAGATATTGATAATTGATTCCATTTTTGTATGAATTTAAAAAAAAAATAACTTTGCCCTCCTAGTGAGAAGGTAATAGGTTTTGTCTGTCAAAAGATAATAATCCTCTGAACCATTTCTGCACCCTCTATTAGAAGGATAGCACAGTTTCACGTGAACATAACCTCCATGTCAAATCAGCTTTATAAAAAGCCTCCTTACAAGACTTCAAGGAATGGGAAAATCTTCTAGAGACATCAAGTTAAGTTTGAGAAACCTAAGAAGTCAAGCAAATACTGTCAATTAATTTGTTTATCCTGATACACCTCACCCAAGAGAAGCATCTCTTAGCATGAAAGCTGTTTTGCTTTCCCTGAAAAAAGTTTTGCGTTGCATTTGGTTTCCATAGATACTAAAGCAGAGACAGCTTTGCCTACAATTTAGAGGATTAAAAGATGTGGGATCCCTCCCCTCCTAGCTATATTCTGCCTTTCTTTTTTTTTTTAAAGAAAGGGGGGAAAAATCTACAGCAGCATGGACTAAGTACTCAAGTTAAAGGCTAAGCTTCCTGAATTTACTTCAAGTTTAATGAGCTTTCCTCTAGTTGGTCCTGGCCATGGTGAAAACTGAGTCAAATCATTGTTTGCTGCTGCTGTTGATGTTAGATTTCTAGTCTCCTGTGCCTTTCATCTAGGAAATCAGAAGACTGCCCGAAGCATTCTCTTTTCCTTTCCACAGCAACCACACTGTAAAATAGCTGGATGGGCAGAAGCTACAGAAAAGAGTAACAGAATTGGAGGTCTTCTAGTCAAACCCCTCGCTCAAACAGGAGACCCTATACCATTCCAGACAAGTTGTCCAGTCTCTTCGTAAAGCCTCCAGTGATGGAGCACTCACAATTTCTGGTTAATTGTTCTCACCGTTAGGAAATGTCTTCTTAGTTCTGGGTTGCTTCTCTCCTTAGTTTCCATCCATTGTTTCTTGTCTTGCCTTCTAGTGCTTTGGGAAACAGGTTGATCCCCTCCTCTTTGTGGCAGCCCCTTAGATATTGAAAGACTGCTATGCTATCACACTTAGTTCTCCTTTTCATCAAAGTAGACATACAGAATTCCTGCAACTGTTCTTCATATGTTTTAGCCTCCAGGCCCCTAATCATTTGTGTTGCAAGGTCATGCATTTGTAGAGTCTAAAGTGAACATGGGCCTTTCTAGTTCTACGCCAATCTCTTAGCTGACTATGAGACAAAAAACTAACAAATGAAAAATGAAAAACAGAAGAAACTGGATTAATATGAATGGTGTGTGTGTGTGTGTGTGTGTGTGTATGAATTGGTTATCACAATTGTGCTACGATGGGTTGAACAAAGGCAGGAAATTGGGAAACGCAATCACACTTTTGTTCCCTGCCACAACCCAAGCAAAAAAAATGCAAGTTGCTATTAGTATTAAATGTAAAACCTGAAAGCGTCCCTTGAACAAGTTTCCTTGGGGAAAGGCGTGAGTTCTGGAAAGATTCTTGTTAGTCGGACAGAACTTTTGCAAAAAGATAAATTTTGGATTAGGAGAACAAGATTTAGTTTCCCCACCACTTTAATCCTGCTCTGCAGATATGAAATGCAAGTGTTGTACTCTCACAGTGACTATTATAGCTTACTTGGGTGAACAGCAAAAACAGAACTTTATGTGCCCTGAGGAAATGGTGTAAAGTTCCTTTGGGCTCCTTTGCAGTGTCATGTCCCCATCAGAGTCTGAATCTGAGGGGGAAGTTGAACAGCTGACAGAGAGCGGGAGAGTGGCTCCTTTGGCTGTGAAGGAAACTGGTGAAGGGCAAAGGGCAGAGCAGGGGAGAGGTAGAAAAAGGGAGAGGGTGTTCAGATGAAGACCACGGCTCACCCATTCCTCATCCTAGGGTGCACAGGGAAGAGTGCAGAAGAGAACCACATAGGTTGTGTGGCTTATGAGGAAGGAAAGGGTCCTGATTCACTTCACAAGGCACACCTGGGGATGGAGCTTAAAGGAGAGGCAGTTGGGAGGGGCATTTGTCAGAAACAAACACTGAATTCATCTAGTGTTGAGAGTTGTAGCCTGCGTTCCTGGCATTCCTCCTGATTGAATTATTGCCGCGATGCTGTGTGTTTATCTTGCCTTGCTGGAATTATTGCCATGATTCTTCACTTATTGGACTCCCTACTGGAGTGATTGATTGCAGTCATTCTGCTTACAGCGTTTGGACTGAAGTATCTGCAGCCAGAGTCTGTTACAGGTTCGTGGGAGAACTTTTCTCCAAGCTGGAGAGTAACTGGGACGTTGGGGGCAAAGTTGGAGCAAATAAAGGGACTCATACCTGTTCTCTGGCTGTGTTGCCTTTCGTGCCATGCCCGGGTCATCACATGCAGTGTAAAAGTAGCAAGTTTTGGCCCTGAAACAAAAATATTTCATTCTTTTTGAATGCTGTAATAATAAGGACTCCTTGGGGACATGTACATATTACCAAAACTGGCATGATTACCTCTGTGTAAAGTATGTAATGCCCATTGTAAAAGGGGTGTAACTTTGATCACATGGTCACAGTCAGCATTTTGACGCTCTCAAGTCCATCCTGAAGATGCCCCGCCTTTCCTCTTCAACCCATGCTTCCAGAGTCAATTCTGTTTCTTTTGTGAAAGAAGCCAAGTTTTCTCCTATGGAGACTGGAGGCTTTCAGTGTAGCAACGGAAGGAGACAGGTTGGAACAGTAGTTCAAGGCCAAGCTAATTATATTCAGTGATCATGGTCTCTTAGGAATGCTGTGGCCAATCAACATAATCAGCTCATATTTTTTTTCAGATTCTCATCCAGTTGGAAAAAATGATGTTTGGACAGAAGAGAATTGGGAGGGGGGGGGCATTTGGTGTGTTTGACTGAACCAATATTGGCGTTGACATGTTGTGTGCTTGATTGACTCAACGTTCATTTTGCAATTGTTTCTCCACTGGCCTGCACCTCTCTCACTTCCCATTTTTCAACTCAATCCTGAGAGGCCGTATCAAGGCAAATCTTCCCACGGGGATTTCTCAGAGCAGGAAGTAGCCAATGGCGTTTATGGGTAGTAGAACAAAGTATAAATGGGAACCGTCACCATCATTGCTCCCACGAATAGCTTCCTTTGCCATGTCAACAGTAGCATAACCTCAAAAACTCTGTTTAGAGAGAGCATTGAAATAAATTCTCAAACACCCTGGGAATTTTAAATTTTAAAATTCCTCCTCCTCGTCTTTCTTCATCATTGTCAGCAATTTCAAGAGAGATTTTAGCACAGTATGGACTGAAACTGTCTTTGCGTGGAACCTTTTTCCTTTCATGAACTTTTTTGTGGATTAACAAGCTTTATCTTTTTCTAATACTGATTCCAGGTTTGAAGGTCTGTTTTGGGCTTTCCTTCTATAAAAGTATATCTCCAGATAGGATCATATGATTCCACCAACCACCACCAACACCCCAAAAAAATCACCTATGAACCTTTTAGTTCTTAGTCTGAGAACTAAGTTTGTTTATTGCAATAACCCTGAGTCCTTAAAATTATTTGCCAAAGTTAGTGTATCAAGATCACCCAGAGGGATTTAAGAATGAATTACAACAAATTTGCTTTAATTATTCTTTTCAGGACTTGCGTTGATTATTAATCTATTGAACAAGTATTATTTTAAACTGGCTATATTGCTATCCCAAAATAGGTTATAAACGTTCAAGAAAAGTCTAACTTGTGGTATGGGTAAATTCAGTATTAGCAGCTAGCTAATTTCCACACAGCACAATTGGGAGAATGTGTAGTGTGCATGCATAAATGTAAGCAAATACCTGTGTCACTAGTTTTGGTATGTAGCTGATGGCTGGATAGTCAACTGTGTATGGATTTCTCAATTTTGTGACTCATTTTCTACAGAAAGATTAATTTGAGACTTGGGAAGATAACTCTGAATACCAGCTCTTTGCAGTATACTGAGTTTACTTGAATTTGTAAGTGTGAAATAAATGATTAGGGTATTCAGCATAATTTTGAAAAGATCTCCTACTAGAGAAACCAAGAAAGAAGGACACACATTAAAAAGAAATGCACACAAAAGGCTGAAAAAAACAGTCTAGTAACAAATTTTTAATTTCTAGTAAGCTTTAAAGAGTTGGAGTAGATTTCTTTTCCTTTTTTTTAACAAACCAGTTCAAGTACATGCCTTTGGATTATAAAAGTACCTGAAATTGCCTAGAATATTAGCATGCATAGCTTGTTAATATTTACAAATATTTACAAAGTGGGGGAAGAAAAGGGAAAGGAACATCTACATTTATTTACAATCTACATAGGAGAAGAGAAAGGCAGCTTAATTGTATTTTTTTCTTAAAATACAGGTGTTTGAATAGTTAGCACATGCATATTCAGATATATTTTTGGACAAAAGAAGGCAAAAGTTTGGAGGGCGGACAGTTTGAATTCTGCTAAGTGTAGCACAATACAAAAGTCCCTTTATTTATTTACTTAAAAAACATGGTTCAGCTTTGAATCTACTCTAGTTCCTTCAAATGCGGCTAAAATGGTCACGAACACAATGGAGCATTATTTACCCTGGCAATGAATGCGATTAACTAACTATCAAGAAGCTGCTGGTGAATGAAATTATCTAATTTTTTTTTCTCATTATCCATCAACCAACATACAGGGATCTCTCCTTGTAAAGGCAGTGCCTAAGCTATCACCATTAATTATAGACGTGATATAAATGAGACGCTACAGTATGTACTAAATGAAATATTAACAAGACCAGTGTCTTTTAGCCTGAGAGATGCACTAAACTCAATTCACTTTACAGCAGACTATCTATGACACATATATTATAGAGGAGAAGCCTGGTTTATAGCCAGAGTCCAGACATTAGAGGCTGCTTACTAGATCTGTATTATTGCAAAATACATTCCCTTAATTAGCTTCTGGAAGACAGAATTAACACTTAATACTTTACCCTATCATATCATGGCGTCCTCTTTCCATGCCCTTGCTATTCCAAGCGCATTTCAACACGGAAATTTAAATATGTAATGTGCAAATCGTCCGAAAACTTAATCCCATAGAAATCACAAGGTTTCATTGGGTTTAGAATGGTGATCTTTTTTTTTTTTTAAGCCTAAAAGCAATATTCTATCAGGAACACATCAGTTTTGTTCATAGGAACTTAGGCTTATACAGAACATCTTTTTAGTAGATTTTGCCCTAAACACTCATAGGAATAGATGTCTGTTGTTTTATGGGTTTTTTTAAAAAAAATAAAAGTGTTGGAAAGTTCGGTAGCTCTTTCATGGCCATTTGGATCAATTTCCCATTCTACCTCACAGGTCTTCAAATCATCACTATTATTATTAAGCTTCTTATCAGATCAGATCAAACAGTTCAGTACAAAATGAAGCCGGATAAGTTCGACAACGAGATGCCTTTTTTTTTTTTCCTTTTGAAACATTGTGCATGAAGAAATGCTTCATTTTGACTAATAACCTCAAGAATATCAAAGGTTTGTGGAAATATATACAATGGTGTTAGATATACACAATGTATAGAAATAATATACCGTATTTAAATATTATTAAAGTTAATTATAGGTAAATCTTCAAAATACTTCAAAGAGAAATAATGGCAGAATGCACCAACAAGCTCTGGGTCATATCTTCTGTGTGTGTGGGAGGGAGGGTGTTGTGTATTTGTGTGAGAGAGTGAGTGGAGGGTGGGAAGTATAGTTCTCATGTGGGAAGGGATCACTCTGCTTTTGTGAGAAACCAATGCTTTCTCATAAGCGGTAATAAAGTCTACCTCTCTGACCTACTTTTTATACTGTATTTTATAAATAAGCAACCTCCACGCTAATTTTAACCACCTCCAGACTGATTTGAATACATGGTAATGATGCAGCCTAGTAGACACCATAAAATTATTTTGGGGGAGAAAACTGATTCATAATCTTGAGAGCACACACAGGCAGGTTCTAAATGCTTGGAAGACAGGTGTTAAAGGTTCACTGTAAGATTTAACTACTGGGTGTTTTTCCTGCTGAAAAGTATGTTAGACTCGAAAACTAGAAATTGTTAAAGCTGTATAGTCTCCATTTATCCATTCCTGCCCTCCCAGAAAAGGGAATATGGGCATGGACATGTTGGTCCTTTCAGATTATTTATCGTCATGGTGATTTGAGTGGGCTAAGATGCATCTTACATTACTGATGGGTGTGTACGTTCCTAGCTCAGATCCATCAGTTCTTGTACATACAAGATGGCCAACTAGGTGTCCTAATTTATAAAGAACATTTGTCTTTAGGAAATAATCCCTAGATGAACGGTGATCGAGGTCATTCTGTATTGGAAGGACTCTCGCATCCAAATAATACTCTTAAGAAAAGAGAACAGAAAATTTGGAGTTCTATGTTGTGTAGCACAATTAACCAAAATTATCATTCGAAAACAGAAGCTGCTGTCTAACCCAACAAAAAATTCAAAATCAAAAGAAATACATAGAGTATATGGAATTCACTACCCCGGTTTCTTAAACATCAGTCATAAAAATATACCGTCTGTGCTTACCAAATATAACAAAATTCCAGATCAAGCTACATCTATCAGTCAGCTCCCTAATGCATTTTAATGAGACACAGATAACTAAAATAAAATCAAATTACTTTCTGCTAGAGGAACTTTGCACTTTTATAAATAAAAACCAACCTTTCAGCACATCTATAACTCTAAACATTTCTACAACACAGGTATACAGTCTGAGCTCCTGACACACAACTGATGCCCAAAACATTAATGGTCCTTCTATAAAGTGCTAGCAAATTATATTTTACTTTAACACAGGAAAGAGACTCATATCGGTGATGGCATGGAGTAATACAAATGCCATAATGATTTTTCAAAATATATTGATGACAGTTTATTTTGAACTTTTAATATCATTTAAAATTTCCTTTCCTTTCCTTTTTCCTCCTTCCTTTCTTCCTTCCTTCCTTCCTTCCTTCCTTCCTTCCTTCCTTCCTTCCTTCCTTCCTTCCTTCCTTCCT
>JANHFL010004640.1:124694-150050 GCA_032468155.1 Oxyrhabdium leporinum | reverse complement strand
CTGATGTTCAAAGCATCTTGAATCGGCAAGCATATTGCTCGCCCATACGACACTCCACTTTTTTGTTACACCTGTCATTTTACGCTACTTTTTTTTTTAAACAAAGTGTGTTTGGGGAGGAAGAGAGAGAGAGAGAGAGAGAGAGAGAGAGGAAATCAAGTCATTAACCATGATAGATATGTTTTTAATAAGAAAGTGTTTTGCCTCACCAGGTAGATAAATTGCAAGTCTTAAGACAGCTCCGCAGCTCTAGCATACAATTAGAAAGATGAAGCCCGGAGTTTCGAGACACTCTACAAAGATTATGACAACTCACCCCGGTTTTTTTTTGGCTCCCTTCGTTGCTCAAGTATTAATCAATTAGATTTCGCTCCACCACTCCAAGCTAGGGAAGACAGGCTACCACTCACTGATCATGGATCACAGGGCTGTTTTCATGCGAAAGAAAAGGCTCAAGGCTGGAGCCTTAGCGGTGGCCAAAATCTGTCCACTAAATTTGTTGGCAGAGAAACCGAGTGGGTCGTTTCTCCAAAGTTCTGAAAAGGACACTTTTTTTTTTTTTTTTTTGATCCCGTGACCGTGGGAACGGAGTGACAGTCCTGTCACTTTTTTCAGCGCCATTTAAACTTTGAACAGTTGCTAAGACTAAGGTTTGCCAACAACTTGCCATTTTTAATGTGACAGAGTAGAAAAAATAAATGGGGAGCCCTTCTATGTTTTATACATACCTAGCTGCATTTAATTCTGACTTCATTAAAGCAAGTTTTGGTTTTGCCCTCTTCACCTACTACTTTGCTCTAGACTGCTTTCAGTTTGCTGTCTTCGAGGAAACATCCATCCCCTCAATCTTCTCCCCTAATATTTCCTTCCACATTAAATTTCTACTTTCCAAGAAGCTCAGTTCAGCAGCAAATATGGCGTGTACCTCAGCAGTTTGCAAGGGTGTGGGGGATAGAAGTAGATTTCTGAAATTTTATAAGATTTGAATACCCTGTGAAATTTTATGGGATTGAAAAGGGGAACCGGATCACCACATCTCCACAATCTAGTGTCCCCTTAGCCAGTGTGTGTGTGTGTCTGTGTGTGTGTATACACACCCACCCACATATATATTTCCAGTCCAATTCTAATCCTGACTTGATGTTAACTAAAGCGCCACACTGCATTACAGAACTGTGAAATAACTTATTCCTATTTGTTTATGGTTGCTTTAGAATTTGTGCAGTTCTTGCTGAAACAAGCTCTACTTCCAAAGTGCCTACATTTCCACTGGATTTAATTTTAAACCCAGCTTTATCTCTGTCCTGCACAAACCACCTATTATGACATGGGTATTACTGTAAAATATTTACATCAGAAATACTCAGCCATATAACTTGAGTTGCAGAAAATGTCATGTATGCTAAAGAAATCAATTTCACATTTCTGAAAGTGTCTGTCAGGCTTATTTGCCCAGCACACTCCTCTCTTGCTGACTTTGCCCCACATTTCGCTCCTCGGGATCCTGGCAGGCAAGAGGTGAAAAATTAGGTGCTTCTCTTCCAACTTCAGGATTTGATACTCAGTGTTTCCTTCAAGATGCCAAATGGCAGCAGTAAAGGGGAATGTTTGCAGCTCAGAGTTGAAATGAGGGGTCCTTGGTGCTCTCTGAGCTTTGGCGTTTTCCTGAAGAAGTTTCACTACCTGAACTAGGTAACATCATCACTGCTAGTAAGGGAGCATTTGAGAGCAAACCCGATTCCCTTCCTAAAACTGATAATATTACCTAGTTTCGGTAATGAAACGTCTGCAAGAAAACAACCAAGCTCAGAGAGCACCAAGGACCAGTCAGAGCAAACTCTCTAGTTTTGTTTTTTTTAAATCATGTTGCCTCTTTTTTCGTGAAGGGACCCAAGCTAAAAACTTTTCAGAAACTTTTCAGATTTTTTTTCAGAAAATGAAACAACAGTTAAGTGTTTGTTTTCTCTGAGAAGTACTTCATTAATATCTTTACCGAAAGCATTTTGGAGTTATTTTAAGATACTGGTATAAAATGTGGGGTTGCACAGGGTTTTGTTCCAGGAACACTCAATCAAGCCAATTTTTGCAAATAACAGGGTGCGCGTCACTTGCAGGCATAAACGTGGTACTTGCTATTTTATAAATGCATTAAACCGAGGCTACTACCTTGCCTGCCCATAATGTCAGAATGAATGCAAAGTTTTAAGAAATCAGGTGCAGAAATGCTAAGAAGTATAAGATTTAAGGCATTTATTTATTTGATTCTTTTGAGAGCAAGAATAGTTAACATATACGGCATTGACAGAATCACTAACCTGGCTCAAAAACTAACTGTGAGAGAGATCTTGGAATCCTAGTGGATGAACACTTAAATATGAGCCAGCAGTGTGCGGCAACAGCCAAAAATGCCAATACAATCCTTGATTGTATAAACAGAGGCATAGAATCAAAATCACATGAAATATTAGTACCACTTTATAAAGCCTTAGTAAGACCGCACCTGGAATACTGCATCCAGTTTTGGTTACCACATTACAAGAAAGATGTTGAGACTTTGGAAAAAGTGCAAAGAGCAACAAAGATGATTAGAGGCCTGGAGACTAAAACATACAAAGAACAATTGCAGGATTAGGGTAAGCTAGTCTAGAGAAAAGAAGGACTAGGGTGACATGATAGTATTCCAGTATTTGAGGGGCTGCCACAAAGAGGAGGGGGTCAACATATTTTCCAAAGCACCAGAGCAAGACAAAAAACAATGGATGGAAACTAATTCCAGGACAGAAGCAACCTGGAATTAAGGAGAAACTTCCTAACAGCGAGAACAATTAACCAGTGAAACCGCTTGCCTCCAGAAGTCGTGGGTGCTTCATCACTGGAGATGTTTCTTCTTTTTAAGAAGAAACTGGACAGCCACTTATCTGAAATGGTATAGGGTCTCCTGCTTGAGCAGGGGGCTGGACTAGAAGACCTCCAAGGACCCTTCCAGCTCTATTCTGACACATACTTAGAACAGCTAACATCTGGCTAAGATACTTTTAACACTATCAACCAATAACATCTGCCTATCCCAAGACCTTGGAAAGGACTTGATAGGTGGATAAAAATGCCAATTCTAGTCTAAACATCTGGCTGACCATGTGACCAACCATAATACTTATCTGATCTAATAGAAATGATTTTAAAATGCTTATCACAGAAACAATGAAATTCTAAAGAAACACTACTAGTTTTATAACTTTAGTATGAGAAAGAAAATATTAAGAGAAAAAAAGTAACCTGGAACAACAGAAAATATTTTTACTTCACCTAACTTTTTAGAAATCGTCACACAAATAATTACTATTTTTTTTCCTGTGGGAAAAAGAACTATTTAGGCAGTCCTGTTTTTAAACAATGCATTGGCTTAGTAAAATATCTTACATTTTATTTTATTTACTTTTGTGAGAGGCTTTCTTATTTATTAAATATATGTCTTTAATGAAAATAGTTCTCTTTTTTTTCTCCTTCGGAAACAAAAGCTGTACCAACTGTTGAGATCTTTTGTTTAAGAAAAAGAAAAGAAGGGACTATTGTAACAGCTCATTATCAGCCATTTACTGATTCATCAGTTTCTGCCTGAATGGTTTAAAATGCACACATGGAGTCCTGATGGCAAACACAACAGTGCAGGCTGGTGGAAAATAAAAAGAAATCAGTGTTTACAACTAGTTTACAATCCAATGATTGAAAATATTTAGGCGCAATCACGGGGTTATTGTCTTTTAACAATCAAATAGCATCAAAACACAGAAAGGAATAATTAGATGTCAAGTGTTTTGGCCAGAGAACAATATAGTACAAGAAATGAGCCAACATCTTCAAATACATACAAACGTGCTACAGATAGGACCAAACATCCCCTAATGCCCTTCTTTTCCCTGGCAGATTAGAACACACTGCACAAAACATCACAAAGACATCCTTTCCAAGTGGTAAATTAGTCAGTAAATTTGGTTAAAAGCTATCATCCTAATGTGTTTTTTCGGAGAGACAGTATTTCAATGGTTACAAGGGCAGAGTTACAAAGGAGGGTTAGGATTAAATCTATAGTAAGTCATAGAACTCATAGGGATTCTCACACTAAGTCATTCATAACATTCAGCAAAATAGGAAGGGAGAAAAGAGATTCACATCAAAATAATCTGAATGCCGTCTGAGGGTTGGGATATCTACTAATTCAGTCTCTTGTACATTATACAAACCATAACAGCTACAGGTAGTCCTCAATTTACAACCGCAGCTGGGACTAGAATTTCCATTGCTAATAAAGCAAGGCAGGTGTTAAGTGAGTCACGCCCAATTTTACAACTTTGGCTACGTTGGTTAAGAGAATCGCTGATATTGTTAAGTGAATCACAAGGTCAGTAAGAAAATCTGGATTTCCCCATTACTCTCCTTGTCGAAAGCTTGGACATAGCAACCACATAACTTGGCATACTGCAACCATCGTAAATACATGTTGGTTCTCAAGTGTCCAAAGTTTGATCATATGACCATGGGAATGGTGTGACAGTTGTAAGTGCAAGGACTGGTCATAAATTCATTTTTTTAGTGCTATTGTAACTTGGACTGTTCACTAAATGAATGGTATAAGTCAAGGACTATCTGTAAATTGTAAATCAAGGCCAGGTTTTGGAGCAATGTTTTGCACACACAATCTTCTTCAAAACTCTGTTTGACACATCCACAAGAACTCCCTTTTATGATCCTGTAGTCCCATCACAATTAATTAATTACCCCTCACTTGGATTTCAACTGCATCCATAGGAGAAGAGCAGGCAGAGCTGGGTGGTGGAGTTAAATAAGCTATCAATCTAGAGTTATTATGTTCCCACAAATGGTCTAAGTCCAAACTGTCCTTAATTCCACCGACCGTTATCTGGCGCCAATTTAATGTCTAACTTTAGTTGACTAGATTTTTTTGTGTAGGCTTGAACCTAATCTTCTGAACTGCAACTTAATGTATAGTCCTGATTCCTTGCACCTGACATGATCTTTCCTACCAAAACCAGGGAACATTCACATCAAATGTTGTCTCTGCCACCATCAGTAACAATTGCAAAGATACAAAAACACATCTAGCTCTTTCCCTGCCAGGCAAGGGAGAATTAAAAGTTTATTTTTTTTAAATTGTTCCTAACTGCCTGCCATAATTTAATAGGCCATCAGGCATGGTGCATTTAGCTAATGGAGAGTAATTTTGTCTGAAAATACTCACAGAAAATGTCAGCCTGGCATCTACTTGCTGAATTGAAGGTATTTGTATAAACTGAAAGATTTTGTGCTGGACTTGCCAGAGGCTGTACAAAAAAATAGATGATGGTTACGTGTGCCTAGATGAATGGTATGGCTTGGACTTCAAAATTCACTGGATTCTCTAATTTAGATAATAGCCCCTGTATGTCAACCTAATGAGAAAGTCAACCACCTCTCCAACAACCAAGGTAAATTGTGAAGAAATTGTCAAATAGTATGAAAATAACTTAGAAAATCAGAATCTGAGTGATGGATTCCAAGAAAGAATTATTTTAAAGAATTCTTCCCTCTGTAAATTAAATAATAATTAAAATAGGAGAGTACAGGAGGTAGGACATCATCAAT
Organism: Oxyrhabdium leporinum; assembly: GCA_032468155.1. Classification (NCBI taxonomy): domain Eukaryota; kingdom Metazoa; phylum Chordata; class Lepidosauria; order Squamata; family Cyclocoridae; genus Oxyrhabdium; species Oxyrhabdium leporinum. The sequence continues at coordinate 144,410 of JANHFL010004640.1, read as the reverse complement.
TTAAATAATAACAATACCTGAAACGTGTAAATATTGATTCTCTGCATGACTTAATTCATTTGCACCATTCACCGTCAGTAAATATAATGCAGGAATACGATGCAGTAAATATAATGCAGGGAATTAAACTTTTCGTTTGTGGGCTCCTGATATGGATGAACAAATGTCTCCTTACGTAAGGCTTAAGGAGGGTTCAGTTTGGGATAGAGGTTGGGACAGCAGGCTAGAAAAGGAGAAACCATGAATTTTAGTCCCACTTTAGATACAAACTGAGTTAAGTAACCTTGAACCAGTTGCTCTCGCTCTCTCGCTCTCTCTCAGCCCTAGGAAAGAGGCGATGGCAAACTCTTTCCCAAAAAACTTGCCAACTAAATTGTAGGGACTTATCCAGGCAGTTGCCTGGAGTCAAGATATATTTGAAGGCCCACATCCTTTCGCCAAACTGTTAAAATATTGATTTTTTGTCCCACCTACTCCTTTACAGATAACGTGATGGCAGGCTGCGCATATATGGGATGAACTAGTGATGCAGATGACCACTGTGAACATAATGCTCATAAACAGGATAAAAGAGACCATTTCTCCATGAGTTTGGAACCAAGGTGCACAGGGATTGAACAATCATAACCAGTTTGCATGAATGAGTTGATCTGATTCACCAGATTGAGTTGAGTCGAACAATTAGATCAGACCTTATTCAAATGATTGGAGCAATTCAAGCCTCCAGTTTAATTCAACTCCAGTTTTATTCAAGCGGTCAATTAAGTTGAATTGATTTGAAATCCCCATTTGCGTCGGACAGCACATCTCTCTGTGCACAGGCCCAGAGAGATCCTTCTGTCTGACAGATCCAGCAAGGCTGTTCGATCAAGTGAGATGATCAAATAGATTTGCTGTCTCTACTGAATGCCGGGAATTATTGAAGCTCGTGAAACTGAATGGGAAAGTTTGATGAGAAGGTTGTGAAGAACCTTAACCGTAAGCAAGCGCTTTCTCTTTTGCCTGGAAACAAAATGGCAGCTCAGGTAATTCTCCCAGACAGGTATAATGTGCTGTCTTTGAGTTTGACCAGAGGCTAACCTGACTGCTCTCTTCCAAACCAATTGAGGCTTGAACGCAAGATATAAATGAAAATTCATGTGGAGGGAGGGAATTGTTGGGGGAAAAAAAAAAAAAGTACCAGCAATACAATTTCAAGGATCTTTTCATTCAGGAAGAGACACATTTGATACATCTTAAAATGATAAAATCCACTCTTGGCCATTGGCATAATCGGGGGGGAAAACTAATGAACTAAGGTATACAGAAAACATTGCACAAAGATTGGATTCTACTATTAAAAACAGAGCAGATACACTTCCTCAGGGGCCAATAGAAGAAGGAAGAGCTAGATCTGCAGAGTTATTGCTTTTTAAAGGGCTTTTCAGTAAAGATTTTTATACTTGCACGTTTTTAAATGTTTTAGACTGTTATCTACCTGAAGTGTCACATGCTAAGAAAGCGGATATCAACGCAACAATAACTACATTCATTTTTGAAGGGTGCTAACTTTTCAATGCAGTTTTGAGATCTATTCATAGAGTTTTCAAGATGGGAGCAGAAAACACTCCATTTCTTAATTTCTCTTTTTTAAAAAAGAAAAAAGAAAAACCCATATAATAGGATATAGGTAGTCCTTGACTTATGAACACAACTGGGACCAGAATTTCCATTGCTAAGCGAGGCGGTTGCTTATTGAGTCTCTCACAATTTTATAAACTTTTTTGTCATTGTTGTTAAGTGAACCACGTCACTGTTGTGAAGTGAATCATATGGTCATTAAGCAAATCCAGCATTCTCCATTGACTTTGCTTGTTGGAAGCCAGCTGGGAAGGTCACATATAGCGGTCACTTGAACCCAGGACACTGCAGCCATTGTAAATACATGCAGGTTGAGTAGACCTCAAATTTTGATCATGTGACCACGGGGATGCTGCAGTGGTTTTTAAGTGCAAGAAATGGCCGTAAGTCAATTTTGCCTAGTGATGTTGTACCCACCAACTTTCTAGAATTATTATTTCAACAAAGTTGAATTTAAAATGAAAAAACAACACCGCCTCAGACTATTATTAAATTAACAAATATGAGACTTAAATTCTTCTCAGTAAAACAGAAGATTCCATCAGATGAGAAAGAGGACTGAATTTGGAATGAATGGGGCTAGGTGAGACCTCATTAGAATGAGAGTAAGAGAAAAACCAAAGTGTTAAATGGAAGCCTGGTATTTATGCAAAGCAAATTCTATTGATTTCAGTGGATTTTCATTCAAGTAAGCAAGCAACAGAATTGAACACTGAGGGGATCTTTCTGGCTAAAGAGCAGTTGGATAAATGTAATCATACTTCGAGTAGAACCATTTAGATCAATAGAATTGAGTAGGGTTGAACAATACCGCTGATCACTGACTGGTTTTGGTTTTTTTTTACTCCAAAAGACATTTCCACAGCTCTTTCCTTCCCAAAATACATTCTTCCATCTTCTGCATAGAGCTTTAATGGATGCCGAAGAAGACTTTTTTTTTAAAAAAAAAAATCAGTTCCGATGTGGTGGATAGGAAAAGAAGCAACAGGGGTGACGGTGGAGGGGTGGTGGATTTTATCTCTGCCTCCTCACACAGAGTGGTTCTAATTCAGATCAGGGCTCTCGGTTTTAGAAAAGAGAGACAATGTGCACACCACCAGCATGTAAATATTGAGTCAAATATATACTGTTGACCTTTACACAAATCATGACTAATGTAAGTTTCATGGATAGGTCTATTCTAACTTTGACTAAGTCTTGATTCAACCACCAAATGTTAAAACCAATAGTTAAAGGTGTCCCAGCTCTCCTTGGCTGAGAAGATCTGAAGAAAGAAAAACAAATTAAGCATATGAAACGTATTTTTTTTAATGTTTTGGGGATCTGAATTTTCTCAGGGTATCTATTGCATGGACCTCATGCTCCAACTGGTGGATATCTTTCTGCTCCTGATGCCACATAGGAGCAGAAATTCTTCCTACAGTCCTCAACTGACCTCTTGCGTATAAGTTTCAAAATTAAACTAAGAGTGATTAACATTAACCCAAAGTCACCACAAGGGCCTAAGAATCAAGTTGCAAATCCTTGTCTTCATATGTCAAATGTCCCCTATTGCATTTTGAACAATGCTAGAAGCCCTCAAGCTATCACTAGCATGATAGTCTGAAAATGCACTGCTTGGACTTGAAGAGACCAACTATCAGAGGAGAGATAGTCCTTGACTTATGCCCATAATGGAGCCCAAAAATTATGTTCCTAAGTGAGACAGTTGTTAAGTGAATTTTACCCCAGTTTACAACCTTTCTTGCTACTTGTTAAGTGAATCATGTCAGTTGTTACATTAGCATCATGGTTGTTAAGTGAATCTGGCTTCCCCATTGATTTTGGTTGTCAGAAGGTCACCAAAAGGGATCATATGATCCCAGGACAGTGGCGGGAAACCATCATAATTACGAACCGGTTGTCGAGCATCCCACTTTTGATCATGTGACCATGGGGATGCCGCATAGTTGTAAGTGTGAAAATTGGTCATCAGTCACTTTTTCACTGCTGTTGTTACTTTGAACCGTCATTGAATGAATGATTGTAAGTTGAGGGCTACCTGTACTTTCTAAAATGACGCTGGCTCCATACAAAATACAGATATACAGCATGAATCTGATAACAGGAAGCATTCTCAGCTGCTCCCTTAAACTTAGTTTAATTTAGTAGGTCTGAATCTGAAGATGCAGATCGGAGCATACAAGACAAAAGAAAAAAACACTCAGGGGAGAAGTCATAAGTTATCCTTCTGCAGAGGATCCTTCCAATCTGAAATGTATTGTCCAATGGCATGTGGCTATAGAACTAGTGGCTACAGAACTAGAGTGATAACAAATGCAGTTCACATGTGAGTGGAAGGATAGCATTTACTAACATAAAGATTTGATCCTGGGATTGATGGAATGTAGTAAGGAAGTGGAATCCCAGGAGAGAGGGGGCACATTCCAGAGGAGTAAGAGGCAGCTCAGTCTGGGTGTTAAGTGTGAGAGAAAGAGGGTGGAGACAGTTCCTCCCTAATAGTTCTCAGAATATATTGTAGATGCAGACTGTAGAGTCCTTAGTCTGGCAAGATTCTGTCTACAGGTATGAACTACGAGTTATAAGTTATTAGTTATTCCTCTGTTGATGCAGCCTAGGATTGCGTCAGCATTAAGCCTAGGACTTCCTTTGGTAATATGTCCCACCCTCAAATTGCTCTACCATTTGTTCATTCATTGTGTTTATGTTTTTGTCAGAGAATTCAGAACAGCTTTAAAGTGGGTCTCTTCTCATTTTATGCACCCTATAATACCTCCACTGGCCCAAAATTCCCTAGTGATTTGGTCATGGTCATGTGGAGAATTAGGCGGACTTGAATTTTCTAGTCAGTAATCTCAGCATCCTTGCATGATTGCCGTAACACCAAATCAGAATTATATAATGGAATGTAGTAAGGAGGTGGAGGGAGGGGCTCAATCTGGAGGAATAAGAGGCAACTCAGTCTGTATGGTACGTGTGAGAGTTATGTGGTACGTGTGAGAGAAAGAGCCTCTCCCTAACAGTTCACAGAGTATAGTGTCGAGGCAGATAGCTGAGTCTTCAGTCTGGCAAGATTTTGTCTGTAGGTGTGAAACAATAAACCACTCAGCTTGGAAGAATCTCCACGTGTCAATTTTGGTTTTGGTTTTGATGTAGGATCTCAGAGTTGACAAAAATGTATAAAAGAATATTAAACCACCATTTGAAGTGTGAAAGGTAGATGCATTCTGCAGAAAAGCAAAAAAAATCTTAGGTGCAAATCCATAAAACGATGCTTAAGATATTGTGGATTAACATTACAAATGCAGCCAGAATCATTTCTATTGGGTTTTATGGAAATTGAACTAGAAAAGAAATATGGGAAATTAATATTGTATATGGTAACAGCAGCAGGATTACTGTATGCACAAAGATGGAAGAATAATGAAATACCCACAATACAAGATTGGATTACTGTGTAAAATTGATAGAGTTTACAGAAATAACAGAGCTGACCATTTGGCTCTGGGAAAAAAAACAATAAGGAGTTGTTTTTTGTTTTGCTTTGTTTTTGAAAGAATGGAAACCTTATATGGAATTTGTGTGGAAAGAAATAAAGACTGAATTGATGATCTATGGATTTTGGGGACTAAAAAAGTATTAAAAAGGGAGGGAAAAGAATAAGACGGCAAGTACTTTATTAAAAAAAAAAGGCAGAAGTCATAATTCCTTCCTTCCTTCCCTTCACCCTCCCTCCCTCCCTCCTGACGTATATATTTACATTATTGCCTTCCTTCCTTCCAAATTATGTGCTGACGTTTCATTTGGTGTTTTTTTTTTATCAACAGGAGTTCACAGCTTGAAAGATTTCCATTTTTCGCTGCTCTTCATCTTTTTTTTTTTAAAGAATTATTTTCTCACCTGCCCCCACTGCCAAAAAAAGGAGGAGGAGATGAAATGTGGGGATGCAGACAAGTTTGTTTGTTTTTTTAATGACACCGCTTTGCATGTCTGGCGAAACAAGTCATAGAAGCCCAGAAAGGAAATAATATTGCCTCTTTTTTTTTTTCTTTTTTTTTTTTGAACCATGGCCAGATCCTTAATGAAATAAGATGGCAGGTAGGAACTTAATGTTATTCAACAACTAAAAGCAACTAGTTGCATCCATCTTTAGCTCTGGCACTAGTAAAAAGACAAAAGCAATAATGGAGTTTTGGAGACACACTGTCAGCCCAGTGCAAGCTGCAGTCAATCATTTATGGAGTGGAACTCCATTACATTTTGGAGCTATGAGCAATTTAATAAGAGCCCCCAAGTTGCTCATCGGTGCCACTGTTTTCTAAGGGGAAAGAAAACATTAAAATTTTCTTCAAAACAGAGCTCTGGTGACATTTCAACATAGTTTTCTTGGAAGAAATACAGGTCTTGGACATACAACAGTGCGTTTAACGTCCGTTCAAAGTTACAACATCACTGAAAAAAAAGTGACTTATGACCATTTTTCATGCAACTGTTACAGCATGCCCATGGTCATGTGATCAAAATTGAGATGCTTGGCAACTGACTCACATTTATGACGGTTGCAGTGTCCTGGGGTCTTGTGATCCCCTTTTGCAACCTTCTGACAAGCAAAGTCAACAGGGAAGCCAGATTCGCTTAACAACCGTATCACTAATTTAACATGTACATGGATTCACTTAACAACTGTGGCAAGAAAAGTTGTAAAATGGGGCAAAAATCCATTTAACAATGAGCAACAGAAATTTTGGGCTCAAGGTATGGCCGTAAGTCGAGGACTACCTGTGTATAAATGGTTTGTCACTGCCTACTTCCAGTACATTTTTTTTTTAAATCCCATATTAACATTTCCTTGATTTCTCTCACCCTTACTTTAGTTCTGAGTCTTCATCATTTCGGAAAACAAGCTTACCATTTCAGCTATGACATGATCTCTAACTTTATTATTCTGAAACTCTGGAGACCTATCCCAAATATGCTATTCAAAGGCAATTGGACTTTCTTTATTTGTCCTTGAAAATGTTTTGCTTCTCACCCAAGAAGCTTCTTCAGTTGGGACTGAATGGTGGAGAATGAAAGGATCTACATTCCTTGCAGTCCTCTGGTCATTAGCACTCTTCCTGAGAGTCATTGAGGCCATTTGGCAGTTTATCTGTGCCCTCAGAATCACCTGAATAGTGCAAATGGCTGTGGAACCTTTTTGGAATGGCTAAAAGGACTGTGTTGTAAACAGGAGATAGACTGCCTACTGCCAGATCACTGCAAGGAATATAAATCCTTCCGTTCTCTACCATTCAGTCTGAACAGAAGAAGCTTCTTGGGTGAGAAGCAAAACATCTTCAAGGAAAAATAAAGTCCAGTTGCCTCTGAAAAAGCATCTTTGGGATAGATCTCCAGAGGTTCAGCATAATGGAATTGAAGATCATCTCATAGCTGATATGATAGTGCCTTTGGAAAAAGCACCTTTGGGACAAATATGGCCTGGTTGACTGAGATACTCTGGAGACCTATTTTTGTACTGCATTCACCTCTCTGAAAATCTCAAGACAGTCTGGATCAATTTTGAATGTCCTCTAAACAAACAGATTGCAATTACAAAAAATTCAGTTCTGCATTTATCACTGCTGGATATTCTGAGAGTTCAGGAATCTGGAAATGTCCAGCTGAGAAAAGTCAACAAAGTTTAAAAAATTCTGGGACAGGTTCTTCTGGATTCATAACTGTTTTACCAGGCAAGCTCGTGATAAATTAAGAAGATTACCAAATTGCCCTTCTTGGTAATTATTTATTAATTCAATCCTTAGTAATGTGACCTCAGACTGGAACTTGCACATTTTAATGGAGAGATTTGCTGAAATGGGCAAATTATTTTTTTTCCAGGAGCTCACTGAAGTCAACATTAATTTTCTCATGAAAGGCAACATTCATAGAAGGTTTCATAAACTTGTTTTCATCTTCCTTTCATGTTATTTATGGTATATTTTCCAGGTTTTGCCTTTCCTTGTTTTTCTGCTTTGAACAGCTCAAATAGTTTTGTTATTTGGAAGACAGAAATGCACAAAAAGGACCGACATCTTTCTCAGATCTTGATTTGCCCTTCCAAAACGTTTAACAGTTTCAGCCTTTTATTTTAAAAAGTGAAATTTTAATTTGAGGATGGTGGGGCATTTTATCACGTAGCCAAATTGGGAGCACTGTGTAATGCAACTGTTTATATCCAGACTCATATTTAATATTTATTTTTTAAACAAAAACCAGGAATGAGACAATTTTGTAATCCATGTAGGAAATGGGATGGGAACTCCTATAGTTAACAATCACTTGTAACAGTGACTAAGATAGTAATATAATGTAAGAGAAAGATAGATAGAACCTGGGGGCGGAGTCAAGAGAGGAATGAGCCTGGAGTTGTTATGTTTCCACAAGTGGTCCAAGTCCAACCCCTCTTGAATTCTGTTAACTCTTATCTAGCACCAATTTAGTGTTGGCTGTTAGTTTACTAGATTCTTATGTATACGGTTGAGCAATAAATCAGCTTAATTGCAACTCAACATGTGGTCATGATTCTGCCTGACGGATAAGCACTAAATGAAACATGGTTTACAAGACTATCCCCTCCTTGCAGTTCCTCCTTACTTGAAAGATGGAGATAACTTATAGAACAATCACATTTGCAAGGTACTCCAGACAGGAAGTACACCCACTTTCCTTCAGCAGTCTCTTATTCAACCATAATTCCCCCTATCTGTCAATGTCATTCCCACAAGGCCTCCCTTAGAGGATTTTTTTGAGGGTGACAATGAGCATGGGAATATTTTGAATTCTCCTTGGATTGATCCTGCCCCAAAAGCAGGACCAAATCAGCTCCCAAAATGGGCAAATCAGAAACTTGCCTTTGAATAAGGACCCAGTCAGGACACAGGTGCTCAGAGTAACCAACCAGAACCCAGTACAAACAGGATCTATAAGGAATCAGTACTCCAAAAATGATCAGTCAAAAGCTGGCATGAACAAAGGACCAATCAGGAACCAACTTCACCAAAATGAACAATCAGCATTCTGTGCAAACCACTCCATACTAACCTGCACCGATCAGAAAACAGCTAAAGACCAATCAGAAGTCAAAACACCGAGTTATAAAGAACTCATGAAGTCTGTCTTAGTTGTGTAGCCCACCACTTTGTCTCTGAAGGTGGCAGCCGCAGTCACTGGCAAAATGTCAGGAAAGTTGTTCTCCAGATTACAGTCCCTAAACCCCGAAGTTCAACCCAGCCCAGCTCCTGTTACTTCTATTGCTCTTAGATCTTCCCTTCCACCCTGGCGCCAGTCCTTTGATTCATTTGGGTAAAATGGGAAATTCATTTTGGCACCGACTTCTTTAACTTTGCATTCTTCATTGCCAAGGAAACCTTTTTCTTGGTTTTCACAAAACTTGTGGAGAACGGTTGAAAGTTGGAGGTGCATCTTTGTGAGCCAGCAGGAGCAGGCTTTTAATGTAGCCCATGAATTAAACATGCTAGTTCACAGCATAGAGATAATAAATCAAGTCATGCTCTATAATACTCCCAACCATCACCTTTTTTCCCTCCCCTCCCTCTCCTCTCCAACTGTTTTTTTATTCACTCCGGTGATATGAATATTGCATCGTGCCAGGAATCTCTCCTTCATTCCACTTGCTCCTTCATTTCCATTATGGCAAGTGGATGGGCTAGTTGGGGTGGAAGGAAAGACCACATAGGGTGGAACCAAAATTTAGCTTCAGCTGCACGGAGGCTGTGCTCATCAGACACCGGTTGGGTGGGCAGACAGGGAGAATGGCTTGTAGGAGTCGAAACAGCAAAGAAGTCCAAAGCTTCAGAGCGGATTGTAGTTGGTTATCGAACAAGCAAAACAGCTCATTAATCTTGGTCAGACAGGACAGCCAGATGGAAGAAGTGAAAAGGTGGATCAAGAGAGTGGCGTCAAAGTGGTGTGAACTTTCCCTCCTACTTAGCTTTAAGTGTTACACTTGTCCTCCTTAATAATGAGCTTATAACAAGTAAAGATCTGGAGAAGATAGAAAGTACGTTGCAGCAGAGCAGGCAAGCTGCTGCCGAGAGCTGCACATTTTGGAGTCTGTGTTTTAGCTTACTGGTTTCTCTTTAGATTAGATTAGAATTCTTTATTGGCCAAGTGTAATTGGACACACAAGGAATTTGTCTCCGGTGCATAAGCTCTCAGTGTACATACAAGCAACAAGCAATTAATCATGATCAGAATCATAAAATACAATCATCATAAATCATAAGGTACAACAATCACAGTCATAGGATAAGCAATCAACATAAATCATAATAAGATACTAAATAAAAACAGTCAATGTAAATCATAGATACAAACAACAAAGTTATAGTCATAAGAAGTTAAGGAAATAAGTAATAGGAAAGATGAGAAGGATGAAGAAGTGATCACAGGGATCCTTAATGGCCATAAGTGTGAGAATTGGTCATAAGTCGCTTTTTTCAGCACCATCATAATTTTGAATGGTCACTAAACAAATGGTTGTAAGTCAAGGACTACTGGTAGACTGCTTACAAGTAACTCTGTTCAAGGTACCATAACTGTTCTTCTACATTACAGAATTGAGGCTCATAGGTTTCATTCAAGACAAAGGTAGGGGAATCCTAGAAAAATATGACAATTTGGCCCAGATGATGCTGAGCCAATCTTGAAGTAGTGCGGTGGCTTAAAGGTGGAGCTCTCGCCTCACAATCAGGAGGCTGTGAGTTTGATCCTAGGTAGAGGCAAATATTTCTCTCTCTGGGCACAATGAGAATATATCTGCTGAACAAAACTCCGCATTGGCAATAGGAAGGGCATCTGGCCATTAAACACTCTGCTAGCTCCATTCAGTTGCCCAGACTCCACTCCACAAGATATTATGGGGGGAGGAGGAGGAGGAGGAGGAGGAGAGGAGGAGGAGAAGAGGAGGAGGAGGAGGAGGAGGAGGAGGAGGAGGAGGAGGAGGAGGAGCCAATCTTGGTTTTTGCATGGCTGTTTTGTGATTAAAACCTCAAGCATGCTTTTAAAAATATATTGGAAGGTTATTGAAAAAAGCACTATTTATTTAGCTTGGCTGTTTAACTCAAACAATCATTTAGCTAGGCAAAGGATGAAATGAAGGATGAAGCTATGAAAAGATGAAATCTACTTATAGATGATTGTTAAAAGTGAGCTGTTTATTTGCCTTTACACTCATGCATAATAATCGCAGAAAGATTTCCTTTTTAACTTCTAGACAAGAATTGGTCTATGTTACCAATTCAGTAAAACAATGTGATAAATTATCTTGAGAATTTAAATCAGTGTTTTTCAAATTTGTCAACTGTGGCCTGCTGGCTGCAGAATTCTGAGAGTTAATGTCTGCACACCTAAAGTTGACAAGCTCGAAAAACACTGATTTAAATGATTTGCAGACTAATTGTTGTATTGATAGAAGAGAATATTTGTAGCTCAGTGCACTGATGTTGCCTAGTTTGGTCTTCAGAAAAACAACCAAACCCAGAGAGCCCCAAGGATCCCACAATTATAGTATTGTTTGTTGCATTTTGACTGAGACTGTTCACAAAGCCAGAGAATATGCAAGAAGAATGAATGTTGGATTCATACATCGCTTCCATGAGTGGTCAGAGTTGTTCTATTCGATGAAAATTCTCTCTGATCATGGAAACTTTGCTTCCAACCTTACAGCTCCTCTATTGTGAACATCCATTCAGAAAAGTCAGAATTCCTTTCATTTTAAAAAATTAAAAAAAAAATGAGAGGGCGAACAGAAAGCAAGCAAGAGACCTATCCTTAAGACACCCTTTCCAAGTGGACACCCTTTTTCTCCAGGTAATTTCCCAGCCAGTAGGACTGGAGTGTTCTGGGAACTTAAATCTACAATTCAGGTAGCCCTCGATGTATGACCACAATTCACCCCAACATTTATGTTGGTAAGCGTGACCGTTGTCAAGTGAGTTTGGCTCCGTTTTACAAGTTTAACAGCCTTTCTTGCCACTGTTGTTAAGCGAATCACTGCAAGTGTTAAATTAGCAATTAACACAGTTGTAAAAATGAATCTGGCCTCCCCGTTGACTTTGCTTCTCAGAAGTTTTCAAAAGGGGATCACCCTGCAACCATCATAAATGCATGCCAGCTGCCAAGTGTCTGAATTTTGATAACGTGATCATGGGGATGCTACAATGGTCCTAAGTGTAAAAAAATAAATGGTCGTAAGTGCCATTGTAACTTCGAATGGTCAGTAAACAAATGGTTGTAAGTCAAGGACTACCTGTAAAGGGCTTAGCAAACACAGACCTAAGGAAAGGAAATATATCCTTGAGCTCAGCCTTCGGTATCTGCGCAGTTATTCCAATTTCATTTGTTTTGTACATTTTAAAACCCTACAATGAAGAATAGCAGTTATTATCGGAGCTTTCTGATCCCATGAACCGCTGAGCGAGGAATTGAAGTGGGACCCCGCATTACATGGCTCATTTGACAGACTCATGCCCAGAAACTCCCAAACAAGCAGATCAACAGCCTATGTTGTGAGACTGACAATTCAGTAACTTTTGAATGATTTAATCCACGGCTGCCTCCATCGGTCTCGTGACGTTGCTTCATTGGAAACAATGCAGAAGAAAAGCTGCAGAGCCCCTTGCATAATCTCTGCGGAAATGTGAAAGGCAACAGCAAAGAAAAGAAAAATCCGACTGGTTTGATCAGCAAAACAAGCTAAAAGTTTGGAGTTAATGAGATCTCTGGATAAAAAAAAAAATGTGAATGATTTCCCCCCTCATTAGTGGGTTTTATCATCAGATGTTAGCATTGTTTGAATGAAATTCATTCAAAGGCCATAAATGAAAGCAGTATTTGGTAAAAGAATTCCTGATTTGGGCTTATTAACAAACAGCCCATCTTGATAAATAATTCCTTTATGCGCTGTTCAAGGACAATGTAAATCTGGGTTTCAGCTGCTTCAGTCAGTCCTCAGAAAAAAAAAAAAATCATTAAATTGGCTTCTTAGAAAAAAAGACAAGCTAAAAAGAATGACTGAAATGGTTGTTATAAGTTCATACTTGCATTCAATTCAATTAAGCTGTAGAACAGAGATGAAAGTGACACACAGCTTCCTTTCAAACAGTTAACTCTAGGGGGAAAAAAAATCTTGTAAAATTGTTTCCAAATTGAGCAAACCAAGTACACAATGGAGACAAACACGAAGGGAAGAAGGGAGAAATTGACATGGAAGAACTATGGAATGGTAACAGGCACTTTAAAGAAGTCAGCCAAAGAGAAATCGGTCTAAAGAGCGGGATAACTATTATCAAGTTAATGACATGACGAAATTATATTAGTTTTCAAAATAGTAAACTGTCAGGCATGAAGAATCAGAGCTACAGGATATGCTCCAGTTAAACTGATTCGTTGCTCATGCAAGAATATAATCAACTACCTTTCAGTACTAAATTGACGCCAGATAAAAGTCAGCAGAATTCAAGAGGGGTTGGTCTTAAACTTTGTGGGAACATAATGATTCTAGGCTGATTTCTCTCTTGACTCTGCTTCCAGGTTCTGCCTATCCTCCTACAGCAATCCAAGGTTCTGGTTATTATCTTTAAAGGTCTATATGGCACAGAATCAAACTATTTATGGGCTCGCCTCTTCCTGAAGGCATCTGGCCATCACACTAGATTGGATAGGATGACTTTTTTATGATTCTGTGTACCTTATCTTTGCTACACTTAACAAGGCATAAGCAAAGCAAGGAAGACATTTCTAGTCTGTCTTATTCTGTACTGTTCTGTGTTACACTACATACCTAGATCAGCAAGCTTGTGTGTGTGTGCGTACGTGTGCTTTAGAAGCTCAGCTCAATATCTTAGCAGGCCACCTGCCTTTCTTTTGTGTTAAAAAAGGAGGAGGGAGAGGGAGGCTGTTTCTGTGTCCCTTTATAGCTGCCATTACATTTTCCATTAAAAAAAAAAAGGTTAAGCTTCCTCAGGAAACTGGTAATCACTCTCAAATGGGGAAGCAGCCAACAGATCAGACTTGATGGACTGCTGTGCAGGGATCTACTCTCAGCTGCCGAAATGCCTTCTTGTCCAATTAAACAAATTACCAAGGAGGACCTCAAGCCAAGGGCAATCCTTGGTAGGTTGCAGCTAAGAGGATGTTTCTGGGAGGGAAGAGGGTGGTGAATAGGACAGGCGCTATGCAGGTGGAAACTAATATTAAGGCAGATTTTTCTCTAGACGTTTATGGAACACAAGGGATTATCTCGTAGAACAGCGGAAGGGAAGTTGGCAAACTAAAATGCTCTGCTGATCACTGACCAATTATATGCTGTTTAGACTGTCCATAACTACTTCCATTTTGAAAAAAAAAGGGGAGGGGTTGCACTTATGATCTGGAAGCCCTAGCAAATGGGAGAACCGGCTTGGTCTAGCGGCGAAGGCACCAGGCGGGATACCAGGAGATGCATCCCTCCTTAGGCATGAAAGCTGGTTGGGTGACTTGGGACACCGACTCCCTCAGCCCAACTCACCTCACAGGCTTGTTGTGGGGAAAATGGAGGGGAGGAAGGACTATTACGTATGTTCGCCACCTTGACTTATTTATAACAATAATAAAGATGGGATATAAAAAACATAAATATATGCATACTGCTTGTCTCTTTCTTCTTCTCCCTATAACATGCATGTGTGAGGGATAGAGGGAGCAAGGGTAGAAGCAAAGTTCTAATCTCCTCCTCCTCCATTTTCTTGCTGAGAACATGAATGTAGTTGGGCAAATTGAGAACAGATTTCTCAAAGATTATTAAAACTAACAAAAATCCTTTCGATTAATACTGGTAACGCCCAAGAAATTTAGGAGAAGAACCAGCAGTACCTGGGAGCAGAGCTAAATTAGGGATCAACCTAGAATCCCTATGTAGCCCCAAATGTAGCCCCGAATAAGCCCTACCTCCCTTGAATTCCATAGACCTTTATCCAATTCCAACCAGGAGCCAATCTTTAATTGAACTGATTCCTGTACATAGGCATGAGTGGCTATAAATCAGATTAATTGGACCATCACATGTAGCCCTGGTCTTTCATACCTGATGGGACCCACTTGGCATCTTGGCCCTTCATATTTTGGCCTTGCCTCACCACTCCCTAAAAGTCAGTTTGCTGGCAAGGCACAAAAGGTTGCTCGCTCTTGTTAGAACAAACTATTGTCTGGTATTTAATGCAGGGTTCAAAATGTGTTAAAATGAATTAGGGGAAGAGATTGATGAAAGAATCCTAACATTGTGGTTTATGTGGTGGATAGAAGTCTCTATCTCTTCTACAGAATTTGCACTGGGATTCCTTCCCTTTTCCTCTAAGTATCCTATCCAACTGCATTTCCATTTGCTATAGAGATCTTCTCCTCTTTGACTTAATGAAGGAGCTTTGTAGCATGTGCATAATTGACAACTTAGGTGAAACAAACCCATCTTCATACAAAGAATGCCTGACATTGCCTGTTATTTTCTGGCCCTTTCAAGGCTGCCAAAAGCTTTGCCTGATTAAAAAGAGCAGAAGCCACTTTCAAATGTAATTGCTTTATAGTACACAACACATAAAGCAGTTCTGAAACTAATAAGCTCCTGACATTTATTATTTGTTAGATTTATATCCCACTTTTTCCTCAAGGAGGTCATAGCACCTAGGTATTGTATTATTTCCACAAAAAAACTGGTGAGACAAGCTGGACTGAGAAAGGAACTGATCCAGTAGATTCCAGGTCTGAGAAACAATTTCACGATGGATCGTTTCAGTCCTAGGCTAACAACTCAATCATTACACTAACAACCCTAGTGGAAAGCAAAGAATTACTCTAGAAAGCGATTCTCTTTTTCTGTATCAATACATTTAGGTAAATTAACCAAACATGAACTCTTCCAAACCATCCACATCATCCATGTTTTAAATTTCCCAATTTAATAGACACAATTCTGAATTTTGGATATCTCTAGTTCTTATCAATATAGCCAAACCTATGGTTTTCCCAGCAGTAATGTACAGCAGTGAGAGTTGCACTGTAAGGAAGGCCGAGTGCCAAAGAATTGATGCTTTAAAATTGTGGTGTTGAAGAAGACTTTTGAAAGCTCCTTAAACAGCAAAGAGATCCAATCAGTCAATCCTAAAGGAAATCAACCCTGACTGTTCTTTGGAAGGAGAGATCCTGAAGGTGAAGCTCAAATACTTTGACCACCTAATGAGAAAAGAGGATTCCTTGGAGAAGACCCTGATGTTGGGAAAGATGGAAGGCAGAAAGAGAAGAAGATGGAAAAGGGTGAGATGGTTAGATAGTGTCATTGACACAATGAACATGAATTGGGCAAACTCCGGGAGACTCTGGAGGACAGGAGGACCTGGAATGCTATGGTCCATGAGGTTGCAAAAGAGTTGGACATGACTTAGCGATTAAACAACAAACAACATAAGTCCTTATCAAATTTGCTATCCTAGAATATCCTAGAACCACGGTGGTGCAGTGGTTAGAGTGTAGTACTGCAGGCTACTTCTGCTGACTGCTGGCTGCCTGCAATTTGGCAGTTTGAATCTCATCAGGCTCAAGGTTGACTCGGCCTTCCATCTTTTGAGGTGGGTAAAATTGGACCCAAATTCTAGGGGACAATGTGCTGACTCTGTAAACCGCTTAGAGAGGGCTGTAAAGCATTGTAAAGTGGCATATAAGTCTAAGTGCTATTGCTATCCCCATCTATCCCAAATCTTTGGGATTCTTAATGAAACACAGTTAGCGTGACAAAAGTGCATCTAATGAGCCATTATTTTGGTGTTGCCATTCGACAATAGTAGTTCAGAGTAGTTCAGAAAGGAGGAGAAAAAAAAAGTCACTCTAAACATAATTATCAACCCAAAGCCATGAAATTAAAAAAGAGGAGGGTGAAAGAAACAACACGACTGAAACCGCATTTAAAGTCCTAGAAAATGAGGGAAGCATTGGTGGAAGAAAGAATGTTTGGGAAGAATCTCTTTTTAGAAAGACAAAACGTGAAAGCAAATCAATTGTTTTTAACAGTGGGATATTAACCCTTCCGCTGGCTTGCCTGGAAATAAGAGAGGCGAAGAGGTACTCAGAAAATGAACACAGTTATTTTTGAAGACTGGAAAATGCAAACATCTAAGTTCTGGGGATGAGATAGAAGAACTGTAGAGTAATGCTTTGACAGGGTAGGCAATGTTTATGTGATGGAAGTTTTATGTTTTATGTTTAATCCCAAACAGATAAAATAACATTCTAGCAAATTTCCTGCCATGGAATTTTAATCTTTAGGTCCATCACTGTTAGTCAAGGTTCAAGCTATTTAATGGAAGGGCTAATCTTTCAAATGCACTATTTATCTATCTGATCTACCTATCAGTAGGTTTCCATAAACACCTTTTTGCAATGTTGAGTCCTTGTGTGCTGCTAGATTAAAAGCCCATCATCCTTGCCTATCAGCCATGCAGGTTGTGAATCACAATTCTTTAAAGCTGAGATTGAATTGTAGTATAACTCCAGAGTTTTGCCCTGGCCATTAGCAAGGTCTTTTTTTCCCCTTTTCCACCGATCACCAGGGCCTCAATATTTCATAACCTCTGACATGTCATGGACAATAGGGAGGAAGGAAGGGGGAAAAAAGGTTCCTTGTAAAACTGACAGCTATTCTTTACTGACCGTTTCCTTGTTTGAAGCCGAGTCATGCTTCCATCACTTTCCCTCCCCAAAAAACAATAGATAAAGAGGGTAATACACAAAGATAAGACAGCTGGCCCCTAACTTGGAACAGAAATGCCAATTCTCATCGCCTTCATTTTTACTAATTGCTGAAGATTCTCCTCTGTTCTTTTCTTCTCATGCCACTCTTCAGCTATTCTGCAAAAATCTATTTTCTGCACATCTGTAGCCAGGTGGCTTCTCCTTCCATAAAGATGACCAAAAATCTGCTACCTACAACTATCTACAACTATCACAAGTTGTCCATGGAATCATCAGATGCAAGGTAGTCCTTGACTTACAACCATTCATTTAGTGATTGTTTCAAGTTACAAGGGCACTGATGACCAGTTTTCACACTCACGATTGTTGCGGCATCTCAGGGCCTGTGCGAAGTACCAAGCTTTGCTTCTTTTAGGAGCTTCCTAGAATCACTCGGTGAGATGGACAGCAAAATAAAATAAATACATAAATAACACGAGAATCTTCTACAAAACAGTGGCTCTCTCTAGCCTGAGGAAACAACTGCATTATTAAGATGATAATACATCTTAAAAATGTATTACCCTACTAGAAAAGCTGGGAGAGTTTAGAATCCAAACACCCCTTGCTTTCTCTGCCTCTTTTTCCAGAACAGTTCAATAGTGAATATAAATGCCCCCTGCAATTTTCTTCTTACAGAATGCATTGAACAATGACATTGTGGATTAAAGATCCACACTGTGCAATAGAGAATGTTCTAGCAAAAGAGGAAGCTTCAGGTGAATTCCAGTCTGTTTCAAACAGGCTTCAAAAGCCACAGAGGGGTAGCAAATAAAGAAGAAAGATTCAGCAAACCCAACTTTGTAGAACTGGACTACCTTAGCTTTTTTCAAGTTTTAAGTCTCTGATTTAGATATAACCAGGAATTGGCTATGGCTAGTCTAGTGAAAAGAAGGACTAGGGCTGACATGATAGCAGTGTTCCAATATTTGAGGGGCTGCCCACAAAGAAGAGGGAGTCAAGCTGTTCTCCAAAGCACCAGAAGGCAGGACAAGAAGCAAAGCAATGGATGGAAACTAATCAAGGAGAGAAGCAACCTAGAACTAAGGAGGAATTTCCTAACAGTAAGAACAATGAATGAGTGGAACAGCTTGCCTTCAAAAGTTGTGGGTGCTCCATCACTGGAGGCTTTTAAGAAGTAACTCGACAACCACTTGTCTGGAATAGCATGGGTTCTCCTACTTGAGTAGAAGATCTCTTCCTACTCTGTAAGTCTATTCTAGACAGAGATTTAAGCAAGATGGAAAGTACTCATGGGTTTCTAAAGGACCTTCTAGAGTTTCTAGAGGTGCTACTTTGTCCAATAAAAGAAATCCACCCCAAATTTCTAGAGAGGCTAATGTGCATGATTCTTGAAATAGTCTCTGCTTGACAAAGGCTATAGCCCTGAACAAAATCCGGACAGAGCCTACTTTTATTTCACTAAAAATCTACACACTTCCACACATGTATGTTCATAAACCCCTCCCTGAATCGTCGGTGAGAGAAGGGATGTTTCTGAAAGTTGGGTACCAAAACAAAACCTGAGCATTTACATTTTTTTAAAAAAAAGAAAGGAGTTGACATCACAGATTTTTACATAACAAAGACAGCAATCAGAGGAATGTGCATAAAAATAATTTTGCGAGGGAATTTGCATTTCCAACTACTTGCATGAGGAAAAGTGGTCTATAAAAGCTGTTCACATTACAAAAAGCTGTGAATAGAAATAGATGCAGGGCTTTTTTTCTTCTTCTTTTTTTTGACTCTGAATGTTTACATCTCTTTCTCTCCCTTTTTTGACTATTTAAAAATACCATGGATAAGACAGCCTGACTAATGCAGACAGTCAAAGGAGGAGGTTTATTGTGCTCACTTCCTGTGCTGAAGCGTCTTTCCCTGCTAGGCATCCAAAAGCTCATCCTCTCTGCACCATAGCCATAGCTATAGCATGAAGCATTAAAGGAATTAGTTCTTATGACGCTGCTTTTGTTTCACCCCAGCCATTGTTCAAATGATTCCCAGCCATTTAGTTATCCCACTTTTAAAGTTACGATTTTCCCAGTCTCCTGCCTTACTGCAAACATTACCCTTGATCAATAGAGGAGAATATTTGTAGTGAGGGGTTGAAGCGAAGGGTCTTTGGTGCTCTCTGAGCTTGGCTGTTTTCCTGCAAATGTTTCATTACCAAACTAGGTAACATCATTTGTGCTAGTACTTTGTTATTTATTTATTTATTTTATTTTTTTACATTTATATACCGCCCCATTCCGAAGACTCGGGGCGGTTTACAGCTTATAA
>JANHFL010004640.1:105107-124594 GCA_032468155.1 Oxyrhabdium leporinum | reverse complement strand
AGTGGGATTTGAACCGCTAGATTGAATCAGCAGAAGTGGCCTGCAGTTCAACACTCTAACCACTGCGCCACCTAGGGTTAGGGTTATCAGTTTGCTAGCACTGATGAAGTTGCCTAGTTTGGGGAAATGAAATGTCTGCAATAAAACGACGAAGTGGAGAGAGCAGCAAGGATCCCTCACTTCCTTAATCATTTGCTGATGAAGGGGTCCCAGGTCTGGCAACTGCCCAGCTCCAATGGAATGCTTTAGGCTAGTATAGGCATCAGTGCACCCAACATGATGTATTTTGATTTGAGCCAGGGGAAAATCTAGATACCTGATTTTAGCAGAGACACACTGATGCCCTCTGAGCATCTATTACAGAAGTACAGGCTTATTACTATCCTGAATGAACAGAAGACCTGACGGGGGGGGGGGGGAAGGCCTAATACACTCTTGTGTATGTATGCTTGTATATTAGCAAAGCAATGAAACTGATCAGAGAAGTTGACAAGAGCTTCAGCAAGTAGGCTGATGGATGAGGAAATGGTTTTCTCAGCCAACTTTGCTCCTTTGATTGCTTCCTCTACTAAATTAGGCATGAAGGACTCGCAGCTTTTACCCTCTTTAGTAGAAAGCCAGTTGTGATCTCCTTGCCTCCAATAACAAAGATATATCTGAATGCAGAGCAGGAAGAACATACCATATACATAGGGCTTCTCGTTATTTTGTTCATTGTTTAGTTTTTAATCTCTTTTTAAAAATAATCAGCGGTTTTTGACTTTGGGGGGAAGGGACACCAAAACACCTTTCCTAATTTATCTTCCAACTATTATTATTATTGTCAGGTGCAAATAACCAGGAGCATTTGTTGAGTTCAAAGCACAGAGGAGTTTGTTGCAGCTATCTCTACACAATAATCTGGCCCACTAATGGTCAAAGCTAAATTGGCACTATGTAATGGTCAATGGAGTTCATCAGGGACTGGACTTGGGTCTCTTGTGGCAATGCAATGATTCCAAACTGATGATAGGTTTGATCCCATCTTCTAGCTCAGCCTCTCTTCTACAATTATACCTCTGTTGCAGAAACCTTTCGACACATGTTTAGCTCTGCTTCAGAATAGGAACATTCCAGAATAACACTAAAGTCAAAAGTCCAAAAAGAGTTGGAGATTCAGCTGATCAGTGAATTCCCTCTAAACACACCTGAACAAAAAAAAAACACTTGTGTAAAACCAGAGCAATGATTGATAGATGATTCGGGTCAAAATTCGTCTCCTCCTCTGAGCACAGACACCTTACAATGTGAAAAGTGAAGAATCATCCTTTTCCCTCCTATTTGGTGACAATTGGTAGGTCGGCTAACAAAGTCAGGGAAATCCAGCACTTACAACCACAACTGAGCCCAAACTTTCTGTTGCTAAATGAAAAAGATTTGCTAAGTGAATTTTGATCCATTCTGTGACCTTTCTTGCAACATTTGTTAAGCAAATCACTGCAGCTGTCAAATTCGTAACAGGGTTGCAAAGTCAATCTGGCTTCTCCATTGACTTTGCTTGTCAGAAGGTTGCAAAAGGTGATACATGACCCCGGGACACTGCAACTGTCATCAGTGTGACTCATTTGCCAAGTGCCTGAATTTTGATCACATGACCATGGGGATGCTGCAACAGTCATAAGTGTGAAAAAGCCATAAGTCACTTTTTTTCAGTGCTGTTGTAACTTGGAATGGTCACTAATGGTAAGTCGAGGACGGCCTATAATCACACTCCTATTAATTTATCCCTGATTAAATCTGTAAGGACACTGTAGTTTAGAGTTGTTACCGAAACTAAAGGAAAGGTCAGCACTAAAATAATGCAAGCCTATTTGGGAATTTTCTCAAGGACTGGAGGAAACCCCCACCCACCCCCCACAACTTTCCAGCAATTAAAATGACAAACCAAAGTATGTGCAGTCTGGCTTGTTTTTGTCTGGATGTAGGTGATAATAAAGACTAGATTCTTAAAACTCATTAAAACAGACTAGCCATAACATACACTGACTCATTTGGATAAGGAGTTGCTAATTTCAGCAAGAACTTACACAGGGTTTTGTTTTTTTTAAAAGGCATCCACTTTTTTCAAAACTTCATTTACTAGATATTGGATTTGTAGTCAAGAAAAGAAATGAAGATAATAGGAAGGAGTGAGCCTCCCCTGGGGAGATTCCTTCCACAAATTGATTCAATTACATTAAGAACTTACACACTTACACTTACATACAAAGCATAAATAAATCTACACTGCATATATATTATATCATATACTGTACATCTAATGCTGTAATAGCAATGAAGCCAAGTGCGTCTTCTTGCTTCCATTCATTTCTGAGCCCCCGCCAACGTCTTGAGTGGATTATCTGAGAAACTGCAGAAGGCTATCTTCGATATTTCTCTCATCCGTTCCTGTTCCCTTTAGGAACTGGAAAAGAGGAAGCGACAAGGCAACCCCCGATTGGGTGTTTTTGTGACATTATCTAAAAAGCATTCCAACCCCATCTCTTATTTCGTACCAGTAAGCATAATTCTACTACCCTAAAAACCTGCCTAATCAATACATTAGAAGTGAAGGGCTCGTATATTGTTTAACTCTATAGTATCTTCCAGAGTAGGGTGATAGTGACACAAAGATAGCTGGAAAAGAAAGCAGATTTGCCCACAAAGTAACGATGCAGACAGGGTCAATGGCATGTGGTCATCTTGGGGGGAAAAAACAAACCAGGAAAGATGGGGAAAATACAGAGGAAAATGGAACACTTAAGGAAACTTTCTTCTCAAATCCCAGAATTCCCTAGCCAGCATGACCAATGCTGAGAATTCTGGGAGGAATAATTCATATCTAAGGAGGATCAGAAAAAAAAAACCCACAACAACCTTGGGAGGGACCGCAAGACAAAGAGAAACAAGAACAGGATATAAGCATAATGGAACAAAAAACCAAGCAAATTACAGCTGGCATTCTTCCTTCCCAGCTGTAGCCAGACAATGTGCTGAACCATTAAAGACCCAATTAAAGATCTATTTTAATGATATTGATTTTAATTTCTGTTTCTGTTTGTGATGTTGATTTTAATTGTATTGATGCCATTGTTTTGTTTTAGGCTCTCTGTGTTGTAAACCAGCACGAGTGTTTTATAAACAAAAAGGCAGGGTGTAATTTCAACAATAACAGTTATCATAAATAGTTACATCCACACAAACTGCCATGCACTGTTTTTTAGCTCTCCTTTGTTTTGCATGTGTGACTTAGTAAGTCATGAAAACAGAATTGGTTGCTTAGGTATGCTTCAGTGTTTTGCACAAAACTCAGAAAATGGGTCAGTTGACTAACTAAGCAGAGCATGTTCTGTGAACAGAAATACTTAAGAGATGGGTATTTTTTTTCTCTACACCAGAAAAGTATTATTTGAGATTTCTGAGGCAAACGTCTTACCAAGTTGTCATTAAAATTTGCACAAAAGATCTGATCAAACTGGTTTTTTTATTATGGAAAATGTACGGGAGATAATCAAAGCATAACTAGGGAGTGATCATTAATTAAACACACCTATAATTAAATGAAGTAACATTGACCCTTTGTCTTGGTCAAATCCACTATTTTATTCTCCTGCATATCACTTTGTAACCAAGTGCCTTTGTTATCTTGGAAAAGTTCCTTGCACCTTTATATGCTTCTTAACCAACCGCTCCAAGAATACCTAAATGTTTTTTTTTTAATCAAATGTAACAGGTATCCCCCAAGATGTAAAAAAACTACAAACAGAGAGCAGAATCTGTTCACAGAAAGGAATTGGGTTGCATCTATAATATGGCATTTGGGGAGAAAATTATCTTCCTCCCTTGGAGACTTGTGGGGGGGGTGGGGGTGGAATCAAAGCAACTATCTTGAACCTTTTCCTTTTTTTCAATCTTCTGCTCAATTCACGTTGTTCCATGCAAGCAAGTGAGCAAAATAAATACATACGTGTACGTCAAGAAAGAGAGAAATGATGATGCTGAAAAAGAGGCACGCCAGAAGAAAACAGAGGACTAGAAGACCTCCAAGATCCCTTTCAACCTTATTATTCTATGTTCTATGAATCATTTCAATACTGCAGCCCAGAATACTGAATGGATACATCCACGTAAACCATCAAGCACTGGGCTTGACTCGAGATGTTGCACTCAGAAAGAATATGGTCCTTTCAAGAATCTCTATTTGCATAGCACTCCCCCTCCCCTTTCTCACTGCTAACATTAGTGTGACCTTTTCCTGCTAATTGGAAAATCTTCCAGAAATAAAGCCTGTCAAAAAAATGAGAAGTGTCTCCCCTTTAGGTTGGCCAAACGACCTCAGTGGGGGAACGAAGTTCGGAAAATTCCTGCTTCTTCTGCTCACTCGGCAAAATCTTTATTACTTCAGAGAGCCCTGAAAGTTAGTAATGCCCCTCCAGTGCACCAAGAAGTAAATAAATTTCTTCTTATGACCACTTTGGAGAAACACACAACCAGATTTACTCAGCAGGGATAGATACTGGACAAGATAATGAAGAGTGAATAAGAAAATGATAGGAGTTTACAGCCTCTTCTGTCTCTTTAAAGTGTTTTAATCCTTCAGAAACAGGATATCGGATCCATTTCCTTAAAGATACAGTATCCCTTCTGGGACAGGTAATGTTATAAAAAGCCAAGATGTAACATCTATCTCTCAGTATTGATTGGCACTTTAGTGTGATAAAGAAGACTGGACCTGAAGGGGAAACAAACAGGAGGTAGAAAAGTAATTCAGGACTATTCTTGAAAAATTGCAGAGAGAGAGACCTCGGTTACAGCAGGACACTTTTCTAAATTACCTTAAATTTACACAAAATGTATTGCTAATGCACAAATTTGGGGGTCTACTGTCCAACTGATGCCTAAACTAGCCTCTTTCAGCTTTCATTGTCCTGCTATCTCCCAAGGTAAGTATACCCACTTCATAAATGCCATGTTTATTGGCATTCTGAAGCTTTCTATATTAAGATAGCTTGAATGCACCAGTTAAAATATATGGTTAAATTTCAAAACATTACAAGGATGGAATCTAGGATATGGATGCAGATTCAGGCGGAGGTATTTATCAACCCAGGATGGAGAAGATCCACATCCAATGATGACCAGCCCCTGTTAAATAGTTTCAGGAGAAAGGGATGTGAGTTGCCTTCCTCAGTTCAATTAGAACAACTTTCCTCTAAAGTTTGTGAATTATGGCAAATATTAAAAGTTGTGGGAGTTACATATATATTTACGGTATAAAAATCCTTAAGAAATATCAGCTTGTCCTTCTATCAGGGCCAATTGATGGTAGCCTTATCATACATGATTCAGAATAATCAAAATGACCACCAGATGACTGGAAAGAATTGTAATTGTGTGTATCTATAGAGGTTTATCTGATTTTTGCTGGTACCAGAAACTGATACTAAGATCTTCTTCATACAACACATGTACCCACCCTGGATCTTTTGCAGAGGACAGCAAAATAGGGCCACTGTTTGCTCACCTCTATTTTATCCAATACTAATGGGATTTATTTCTGACTAGGTAAGCATAAGGTTGATCAGTAAGTTTTTATTGAGTGTATTGATAGAGCCCTGTGCAATCACAGAACAATGAATGATGTGCTTGTATCTCCAATTTAGTATTTGTGCCTATCCCCAATAAACAATAAATATTGTTTGTTCTTGTTGCCATCATAAACTTAATACGGCAATGGCTGTTTTTACCCTCCACCTCCAAGCTGGCCTTTTCCTGACTACCTGGATAAAATTCAGTGATTCAGAGTCAAACTTGTTCCATAAATAATTCAAAACAACAGATGGCTTTATTGCTGTGTAACCGTAATAACCAAAGCAGTTGTTGGATTAAACAAAAAAAAATTCATTGCCCATTCATTGCATGAGGGTTGGTGGGCTAAACAATTAAATCTCTGCACATTTGCATAAGAAAGAAACGGAAAGTCCAAAGGGGGGGGAAGCATAGCTTGTGAGTATCAGAAGAGGTTTAGTCCAAAATGATTTAGCGAGCCCCTCCTTTCTTTCTCAACTGATAATATGAAATATCAATTGGACGTTTGATGATCCAGTTTTGAATTGGATCCAACTTCAAAGGAAAAATTTCCACTCTGATTCTGAACCAGTACATTAAAAGTTAAAAAGGTAGGTCAGCATAAGCCTGGTCAACCAGTTCAATTACAATTTAAATGGGACCATCTTGATAGGACATTATTTAGCAACATAACTTGTACAGTACAAGGATAGCAACATAGTTTTAGCCACTGTAAATAAATGTCAGCAATCATATTCAACACATTTCTATTACATTTCACACTGATATGTTGCCCTCACTCTGTATACCAATAAAATGTTCTTTGTCCTTATTACATTGTAGTTTATATCTAGCTGACTACACCCAGCTGACTATATCAGGGCTGTAAAACTCCCCATAACCACTAGATGGCAGCAAAGAATTAGATGACTTTGTATCTCTTTCCTGCCATCTAGTGGTCCTCTGTCACTCTGAGATCCTTCTGGTTCTCAGTTCAGAAATGATCAGCCTATATTTATCCAGAAATGGGTACCACCCAAAAAATACTAAATCTGGGGGCTAGATGGAAAAGTTGAAAAAATATCCCCCCAAAATAATGGCAAACCACTTCCATAATGCTACTGAAAATATGATCAGATGTATCTACAAACTGACAGTTGAGATTGACTCAGAGAAGGATTTGTTTTTGCCTCCTCTCTAATCCTTTTCTCTGAATTTCCTCCAAATGCCAATATTTATGAAACTGGGCTATTAACATCACTCTTTTCCATAAAAAAAACAACTCAGTTGAGTGCTGATACGTCTGCAAAAAAAAATAAAAAATTGACATGCTGACAAATAAGACATGAGTCTGAGTGACTCTCAAGATTTGTTGAAATACAAAACTATTAAAAATATTTTTAGTTCTCCCTCCCATTTCCTGTAATACAGTATGTCTCTTTTAGGTCATGCCATGGCTGGTTTAAATACTGAATCAAATATTGTTAGAAAGAAGCAAGTATCTGCTACCGGAGTTGTAAAGTGCCATCAAAAATATCTGCAGAACCTCGAGATGAGGAAAAATGTTTAAAATCAATATGAAATTGTCAAATTTTTAGAAATATCAATTGCACAAGATTTCAGGCAAAACAACAATGCCAAAATTCAGTGAGACTTCATTTAAAAAAAAAAAAAAAGACTGAAACTTTAACATTTTTAGCAACAACGCTCCTAAGATGTCTGTCAAAATCTGCAAGACAAGAGGCACAATGTTGTGATTCAAAATCTAAGCCCCATCCTTACTATGCATGTCATCTTGCAGGTTTTGACAACTTCCTTCCTTGCAGATCCCTTTATTCTTGCACAAGATTATTCAAGACCTTGACAATGAGATTCCACAAAAATCTGGGCCCTTTTAAAATGTACTTGGTCATTGTGCAAAAGTCTTGTTAATCCAGCTAAGAGCCAAGCTGTGTTTCTGAACAAAAGAAGCATCTCTTGTAATAAAGGATCAGTTCTGCATTAAGGTGAGAAAGCCTGACCTGATCGCATGTGTCATTTGCTTGTTTTTCATCCAGATTTCTGCTTCCCATTTATTGCCCGGTAAATATCCCCTTGCTGCTTCTTTCTGATGCTACACGAGTTAATGAAGCAGTTATCCATCGGCTTCTCTGCGTTTGCCAGTCAGAAGGGTGACATCAGCAAAAACATGTCCCTTTCCAGGAGTGCTAATTATTATTATTTAAAAAAAAAGAAAAAGATCCAGGGCAAGAGCCTCCACATGTTTGGGATCCATCAAAATGATTGATAGCCACGTTCCCTGATGCAACACCAGTCTGAAGAGTTAAAGGTGTCTTTGAAAATCAAACCTTCAGTGGGTGATAAATGACAGCCTTTAACAAATGTGTTTGTGGAGTTCTGGCGCATTTTGAAAGTGCAGCAACTTGAAAATGAGTTCTACCGAGGGATATAAGTTTTTTCCTGTGGACATTGGCTGAACACCTTAATTGGCTGAAAAGCTGAAGGCTGCTTGTGAACCTCAGTCATGAATTCTACTAATTCGCATACCATTTCATAACAGAAACTGGCCATGATTTATTTGTTTCTTTGATTTATCTCTACGAGCCCTGATATTCCGAAGAATGGAAGGTCTTTTTACCTAACTGTGATTTTTTTTTGAGGGGGTGGGGGTGAGGGAAGAGAGAGTTGGAAGGGGTTGGAAGCGGTTAATAAGCTCAACAAGACTGCTTTTGGAACTCAATCTATAAAATAAAAGAGACAGAAAAGCATGCTACAAATCAGCATTGTGCTTTTGAATGCCAATTGTGTGATTTTTGGAGGGTGAATTCAGGGGTATTAAACATTAGTCTAGGGGCTACATGTGATCAGAGAATTACTCAGTTCCATTCTACTAATTACCTTGGGGAAAAAAATGGATATGTTGCATTGTCTACAACCTTTTTAACTTCTCCCAATGAAATTCTTGAGGCATTGTATACACCAGATAACTTCAAACAATATGTAAGTTAAACATCCAACAACTCCACCCATACAACATGCTAAGATGGCTTCCCACTTGCATGATAGAGTCCTATTTATGCTCACCTTGGTTGAATTTTCTCCTTGTCAGGGTTTCCTTTTTTTTTTTTTTTGCATTTTAATGTGTTTGGTTGGTTTATGGTTTATGTATTGTGAACTAGACAGATGGTTAACTCAGTAATCAGGTTAGGCATTTAGGTGAAAGGGGTTTTTCTGTTTTTGCTGGGGGGAAAAAGGTAAGCCAGCAACATCGTAACTTTAGCCTGGAGTGAACAGCACAAATGAGGATCTATTACACAAAAGGGAATTGGGGGGAAAAATTGAAAGCTATCTGTATCACTGAATAAGTAATATAGCAAAGATTTGACTTGGTTTACACACTGCAGTAAGTCACAGTATTCTTTTCTTCTGACTAATCATATGAATCTGGCCAATTGAGCCTAATTGGAGGAACCGTAGGAAAACAAATCACGGTTTAGCACAATATATAAATAAAGAGCGTAGAATCATAGGGCTGCAAGCAACCTTAGAGGTCTTCTAGTCCAACCCCCCTGCTCAATACCATCTCAGTCAAATGCTTGTCCAGTCTATTCTTGAAAACCTCCAATGATGGAGTACCCACAACTCCAGGAAGCAAGCTATTCCATTGGTTAATTGTTCTCACTGTGAGAAAATTTCTTCTTACTTCTAAGTTGGATCTCTATTTAATGATCTTCCATCCATTGTTTCCTATCTTGCCCTCTGGTGCTTTAGAGAAGGGGTGTCAAACTCAAGGCCTGCGGGCCAGATCTGGCCTGCAGGATGCTTAGATCTGGCCTGCGGGGCTGCCCTGGAAATAGTGAACGACCAGCCCACAGTGCTTCTGAGCTCCATTTTCACTGGCAGAGGGTTGCAGGAGACTGTCCCATCCAAAAACTGAGCTTGGAAGCTTTGCAGAGTGCTCGGGCCAACACAGGCACCCTCCGAACACAAGTGTCAAGCTGGCCACACCTACCTTGGCCATGCCCACCCCGGCCTCCCAAGATCAAACACAATCCTGATGCGGCCCTCAATGAAATCGAGTTTGAAACCCTTGCTTTAGAGAAAAAGTCAATTCCCTCTTCTCTCTGACAGCCCCTCAAGTATTGGTAGACAGTCCCCCTTCATCCTTCTCTTTGATAAGATAACCATACCTAGCTCCTTCAACTGCTCATCATATGATTTAGTCTCCAGACTCTTCATCAACTTTGTTGCGCTTCTCTGTGCAGTTTCTAAGGTCTCAGCGAAACTGGATAATTACCTTAAGTGCTAGAATTTACCCAGTAGGTTTTCCAATTGTTCAACCTCAAGAATGTGTTCAAAACAACTTCTTTGCCAGATCTGCTTTATTTTTTAAAAATAGGAAATGAGGAACTTATTGCTAATTTTGGCTCTCCAAAACAAGCTTACTCCCCATTCTTTGATAAAGATTATTTTCTCGGAAGATTATTTCAACAGTGCTGTGGATTAGGCTTGTCCTCCCAAATTGCCCTTGTGTGGGTTAGAGCCCACGTTAGTGGTTCAAAAGGCAGATTTCAAGAAAATTCACCAGGCTTGATTCATAAGTTTTGTTGCATTGTGCAAGAACGTATCAGCTTTGACTCATTAGAGCTTCCTGCTAATGGACTGGTTTTTCAAAGCTGCTTATCTGGAAATACTAAATAATATAAGAGAAAAGTTAATATAGTAAGATACTAGAAGATGGAAGAGAGGACAAAAAAGAATGAATTGACTCCCACAAGGAATTAGAACAAAAATGTGTCCAAATTTACAAGAGTAATATTATATACTAATTAGATTTCTAAGAGCATAATTTGCCATTCTTTGAATTTTCTGCCAAGCATTCTTCAGAGATTTATCACACACATGGGCTCATTTGAAGATATCTACCACATGCACGTGTATGGGAAGGGAAGATCACAAGCTTGAAAATATGTTCTGTTTAACCAAACAAGACAAGACAGGCTGCAAAACAGAGTTTCAAATCTGGCGAGACTAAATCTTCCCTCTCTTTAGCATCACATAAAATCTTAAGTTTAACTCTTGACTTTTTTCCCTTTCCCAGATAAATCTGTGTATCTCTTTCTGTTCTTGTTTGAAGGGTCAATCCAAAGTCAAAAAACAGTACCGTTTTGAAATATAAATAACATTCTTGGTAATATGTTCCTTTTTATTACAGATATTCTCCCCATCAAAGATGGCTGTAGTTGATACCATCTTGAATATTATTATTTTTTGCCCATTTCATTCCAGAAAACTTACTGGCAGGGAGATACCATACCTTGATCATGAAAATAAGTTCTGTTGAGGGTTTATCTTAGGGTAATGATTTAAATAATCTTTATATATTGTTGTTGTCCTATACCATAGAGAAGGGGCAAGTGTTCAGCAATTGAGAGATGGAATGAGGTGGACCAAAGTTGCAAGTGAACAGAAACAGAAATCTTTTCCTCACTTTTTATTTCATTAAATAAAAGGTTCGACTACTTTACTATTATATATTATAATTCTTAAACGATTCAGGATGATTTTAACCTGCTGTAGTGTGTTTGTAGGTCTCAAAAAAAGAGATTCGGAGGCCAACGCTACTGAATGCTGAGTAGTTACCTCTTCAATATTGTTTCAAAGTTTACATTCTTTGAGTATGTGGGCATTTTCCTGTCACGTATAGATTCTTGACAGCGTATATTTCCAAAGTCTGAAATTGTTGAATTATTAGCCATGCCAACAAAAAGACCTCACACTAACAACTAGCTTTAGAAAGCAACTTTGGTATGCTGACTCTGAAGGATTTGCCCTTTTGTATAACCAAAGCAAATAATTTCATCAGGCAAATTTTGAAGAACATGACATAACAAAGCATTGAAAAGATGGGTGAAATCAGTGTCTTGTTTGTTTTGAAAGAAGGAACACATTCTTGGACACCAGTGTTTAGGTAAAACGCAGCTGATGTGACAAGAACAGTCTGGGACAAATGAATTATATTGAAAAATATACAATTTGCAATAAACCTCAGCAGCAGGGAGGTTGCTGAAGATTGGCAAAGAGCAAGATAGAGGTGTTGCTTGCCTTTCCAACAAAAAGAAACACACACACACACACATGCACACGCACATGGTTTTCAGATGTCCTTGAATTCTTAACCTTTCTTATTTCTCTTACTAGAGGTCCACAAACGAGGTCTAAAGTTGTTGTAAAATGGCGATTTCTAATGTGACCAAAGGGAACAGTGAGTACCTGAGATGAATGATACTGAAATATTGTCACAAGCAGTTTCTCTCTCTTCCGCCTTATAAATAAAAATATCAAATTTCACCAGGGGAATTTCACCCATGTTCACATCTTTGTTGAAATACATTTCAAAAGCAAATTCTCTTCACCAAACTGAATGAGAATTTGTGAGGGAGGGGAAGCAGACTTTTTTTTCTTTTCAGTATGGCAACAATCTTCTCCCTCAACAATTTTCCAAACCTAACTGTGAAGCTTTGATTAAGAGTAATATGATATATTAAGAGTAATACAATATACAACCACCACTGCCAAGCAGCCATCATCTCCTCTAAAAAGGACCCCAATTTTATCAGGCTTTCTAGGGCCCAAGAAGCTGGTTTGGAGAACAGACTGATCTGAAATCCCTCCAAATTGCTCACAAGTAGCAGCTGTCCCAGGATTACCAGCAAATTGAACATATATTCTTCCTATGGTGTCAAGTAGATATTATTCTTTTGTCCTGTAGGAGATAATCAGGATGAGTTTGAGGGAGTGGTCAAGCAAGTCTCTTTGCACCTACAAAAAATCTAAGTCCAGGCCTCTTTAAATTCCGTTGACTCTTATCTGCTGCCAATTTATCTTGATTCAGATTCTTGTTTATGGGAAGCATGAATTAAATTGGTACTCATTTTGGATCTAATCCTGACTCCTGATTTCTTGTGCCTGACATAACCCTCTGTTTCTCTTCTCTTTTGGTGTGTGTGCATGTGTGTAAGCTGCTTTAAAAGCTTCAGGGCAGTTCAGACATTTAGCAAAGCTATTTAACAAAGTTGTATGCTGCAACAATGGTAGCAAACAGAAAAAGATTAATTAAAGATAGAGCCCATCCTTTGCATATAACAGATCCATTGTTCAAGCCTGTACCTTTTAAAAAAAATCAGGTGGTGCACAAAAAGAGAAAAAAACAATTTGATATTAGCAATTGCCAACAAAATAGCAATACTAGTCAGGGAAAAGGGCTATAGGTACTGAACCCCCCATAGTTCTTTGTTTTCAAGCCCTTAGGATTTCTTTAAAAGTTCCAATTCTAAAGCTAAATTCTATTTTTTTAATAGAAACAAGGCCTACCTTGTTTACCTATCGGGGGAGTAATTATATTCATTGCATTGAAACATAATTAATTTGCATTTACTTAAACCAAATTGAGGTTTCCTTCCTACCGTGCTTTTCTCCTATTAGCCACTCAAAGTGTGATTTTTCACTTGAGAAAATTTGCATGCCCCTTGTCAAGGTTAGCAAATAGTCTTTCTTGTTAAAAGATAACAGCGGTTAACTTCTGGTCCATAACGTTAGAAGGCTCTTCTCCTCGTACCCCAAATGCATCTAATGACAAAACATGAGACATTGGATATCAGAGATTCCTCTGGAAGCCCATAGTGGCAAACACAGCATTCCCTTTTTCTAGGAAATTTTCTCTTTCTCTCTTTTCTCAATTGCATCAACCCTGGGAGCTCTCCATCGAGAATGGCTGAAGGTACATTTAACCATGACTTCTTCCTGATTTTGTTCAAAGTATTGACTTAACTTGCAACTTCTTCCTCATCTAATTCAACATCTAGATATTTACTGTTCTGATCCAGCTACTCAAACACGACAAACCCTCTGAAGTTAACTCAAAGATTGCTTTTATTAGGAGCAACAGCAGCCATGGCAAAAAAATTCTCTCTCACCACAGACTAACAAGTCCGGCCGACCAGAAGATGAATAGTTCTTTGCCACATCTATTCATCTCCGCCCCCTGACTTTTATCCCCAGAGCTAGGGTGGGGCTTCACTAGCAGCGGTGGCTCTTCCTTCCCAAGAATCAGCCCACGGATTTCCACTGCTCTCCTGTTCTCTGCCTTCTGTGCATCCGCACATCAGGCACTGGATCCAGCTGTTCCTCCTCTTCCTCATCAGCCATCTTCAGACTTGGGGGCTGTTGACTCTCCATCTGAGTGCTGACAGACAGCCCAGTCTCCACCTCTGTCTCTCTCTCTCTCTGTCAGCTCCATTCCCTCTTTTCCCTTGGCGCTCTCAGGTTGCCTTAATGCTGACCCTGATCCCCATGCCTCCTCCTCCTCCTGATTCGGTTGCTGGAGGGGCCGGTGGCGAACAGGCCACAACATTTACCAAGGAATTTTCACAAAGTACTGAGGTTTCAAATACAGCTTGGCTAGTCTTCTGCAGATAACCAGAGACCTATAAATTATGAGGAGGATCCATGCTCTATTTCAGCAAATCCTCCGAAAAACTGGAAGCTCAAGCTCAGCTTCCACTCAAATTACCACTATCCAAACAACCTCAAATAAAAATGTAATATATCAAAATCTTGTGATGAGGGCAGGATTGGCAATTAATCCACATCCATTAAGAAGATTACAGTTGGCAAATTAAAAGTCTATGACAGTGGCTTGAAAAAGCATCAAGGTAACTCATGATGTTTGGATTAGTTACAACTGACTTTATTAAAAAAATACAACTTGTTTATTAATTCGATTTAGAAGAAAATATTGGACATTAATTGCAAATGACTAAAGTTTAGCTCTTCAATTCCACTTAATTTCAGATTTTTATTATTATTATTTTACCGAGCTATGCTGTCACTTGACTTAGAAACTATAAATGTCTGCCTCCAGTTGCTGTTTGAAAGATCAGAAAGAAGATTCCAAAATCTCATGTCAACTTTACAAATGGCCATAATTTTTTAACAGCATATCAAGTTTCCCACCCCAAATAGCTTGATCTCAATTATTTTGAAGTAGGGAGTACAGTATATAAAAATGAAAAGGCTTATTTTTAAAAAAAATGAAAACTATAAAGCCAGATTGATGACACAATTTCACTCGATTTGTAGGCTTCAACACCCCAATGTTATTGTTTGGGGAGAAAAGCCATGTTAAATTGATTCTGCTTTATCCTTCTTTTCTTATAGAAGTGCACAAAAACAAAGAGAGAGAGAGAGGAACCCCTGGATAAATAAACAGCATAGAAAAAATGCAACCAAGATTGAAATGTTTTGCTCTGTTTTGATTAGAGCAAGAGCCTTAATGCCAGCCATCTGGATGCCTAGACAGAGTATGAAAGGCAAAATCTCTCCAAAAGTTCAATTATCTCACCTTGCCAAGATTAAGGAAACTCCAGGGGGAAAAAGACTTTTGAAGAACCCACTGTGAAAATGAAGGAGTCCAAAGCCTTTGGAATGATTCCCTTCCTTACCTTTGGCCTGAATATTTAGCAGATTAACAGCGAGGACAAAACCTGAAGGAGGTGGCAGCCCGATTTGCTGATGAAAAATCTTTAGAGCTGAATGGCTTATCACTTCATACACTAGAGAAGCAGAAAAGCTACAGGTGTGTCTCCAGATAAAAAGGGGAAAGAAAACAAGAGACTGGAAACCATTGTGTAAGGAAGGAACAATTAGATCATGGTTCATTTTGCACACAGGAAGTTGTAACACTGGAACATTTGTATAGATCACTTTTAAAAATGGGAAGAATTGGAAAGCTATCCCAGTACTCTGCATACTAGCCAATACACAAAACCACAAAAATCATGAGGCCCCCCCAATTTCTTTGGTCATGTTAAAATGTGAAACTTTCATAACAGAAGTTACATAGCCATGAAAATCAGTGGGTGACCTTGGGCTGGTCTCTCTCAATCTCTCTTTCTGCTCAATCCACCTCACTGGGTTGCTGTTATGGGGGAGATAGGAGGAGGAAGGAGGAAGGCTATCACAGCTGAAGTCCAACCCCTTTGTACCTGTCAATATGCATACAAAAATGATGGGACTTGAATTGTGCTATTGTGATGCATCTCACTTCTCTGACTCTCCTGCAGACAGTTTTGGTAACATGGCTGGTAGAAAATAAAGAAATCAGTAACATTCTGAGTATTTTCCTTAGGAAAAACTTTTTGAGGATTGTGCTTAGTTTTAAACTATCTTTATATTGTAATCTTCTTCCACTATACCAAATTTTGTTCAGTTCTTTCAGGTTTTAGAGACTTGCAGTATTGAAGCGATGGATGGATGAGTAGAGTCCCAATCTACCTTCATATAAATCCTTTCCAATAGTTCATTTGCTAGCAATAATAAAAACTGTCACGTTCTAACTCAAGACCCAGCTTCCCAAAGAGACCAACCAACTATGTTTGGAAAACCCACAAACGGAGTGCAAGGACAACAATACTCCTAAATTACCCAGCCTTGGCCTGTTCTCCAAAATGAGACACACAGATGTATACTGTATATAATATATAGTATATGTATCATATACAGTAACTATTCAAATTTATATAGATTATAAATTTGTACAGATCTATGATCTAATTTTGCCATTGAATCTAATAGCTATTTATGGTTTCTGTTAAAACTATGTCATTTATTGGCCTTCATTATTCTGATCTTGTGATGGTATGTGAGAACAGCCTTGGAACATGGGTGGAAGAGTGTAGGAGAAGAGCAGGCAGAGCTGGAGGGTAGAGTTAAATGCATCATCAGTTTAGAATCCTTGCATTGCCAAAAGACCAGTTTAGTGCTGACCATTCGTCAATTAAATTCTTATGTATGGGTGTCAGCAATAAATCTTTCTGAGCTACAACTCAAGCTATGGTCATGATCCTTTGTGCCTGACAAAGAGCCACAGATTAGCTGATGGTTATATAAGAGGAAGTTAAGTCCTCAGAAGGAATGTGGGTATGGCAAGCATTTCAGTAGTTTCTTGGGCTGTAAAACTAGGGGGTGGGGTGTACTTTCAAATTCTTTTAGTGTAAACTTTAGAATAAAATCAGAATGAATACTTCCAGGTGTTCTTACTGTCTGGACTACCCTACGAGACTGACAGCTCTCCTCTATCACTTGTCTGGCTTGGAATTCCTAGGCTTCTCTCCTTCCCTTACTTTTTATCCTCTTGATGTCTTTGATCTTGAAATACCGTTTGACTGCCAATCCACTGAGTGATAACCTGTAGTCTAGAGATTTCCTTTTGATTTACTAGTTTAGCTTCAATGAAACCTCTTATGTACATCAATGAGAAAGGAGCAAAGTTGGATCTGCTTTTGTGGCTCCCTTGAAAGATGAAGGAAGCGGAGTGATATCATAGTTCCAGCTGCCAGGACGACCTCCAGATAGACTAGTAAATATGAATTTTAGAGGAGGTCAGCACAACGGCCAATCCTGCACAATAACTCATCCCATTAGGATGACAGAAGTATTAGAAAGTATTCTCTCATCTTTATTCCCCCTGGAAGAGCCTTAGCTGCTCTTAACTATCCTTCACTCCCAAAGAAAAGCAACAGTGGAAGACAGTAAATACATTTAAGTAACTAAAACATTGGGGGTGGCTTGTCTCGTCTGTCAAGGAATAAAATTGATGGCAGTCAGGATCAATTCAATACCTACTTACCCAGCCAGGCTACTCATGCTTACCCATTTTCTTTCCTAGTGTTAACTGCTTACAGTGCAAGGTTGAGCCAATGTTGGCCTGTGGTGTTTTTTTTTATTTTAAAAATGTTGATTGTTATAGCACATGACCACCCCAGTGATAACGGAGGGAGCTATTTT
Organism: Oxyrhabdium leporinum; assembly: GCA_032468155.1. Taxonomy (NCBI): domain Eukaryota; kingdom Metazoa; phylum Chordata; class Lepidosauria; order Squamata; family Cyclocoridae; genus Oxyrhabdium; species Oxyrhabdium leporinum. The sequence goes on along the minus strand of JANHFL010004640.1, from coordinate 107,161 downwards.
TGTACAGGCAGTGAAAATCTGCAAAAGCAGAGACCTTGATAAAAGCTTCCCATAAAACCCATGGCTCCTGCTCACACCAAATATCTTCTCACCACAACTGGCAACTCCATGGTGACTCAACTGAAAAGTTATGTTAGATGGAGGTTTTAGCAGTTGTCAGCAAACATACAGAAGGAGTAAATAAGCTGAGAAACCAAGGCTGTTTTGAGAAAGTGGAGATGATCATAGAACAATAAAGTTGGAAGGGACCCTAGAAGTCATCTAGTCCAACTTTCTGTTCAGTACAGGATCTAGGAGAGCATCTCTGAGAGATGACCATTCATAGATGATACATTTTCACAGGCATGCAAGAACACGAGTTTTGTAATAAGCACTGCCCCTCCCCCATGCCATACTCACTAAAAGGTGGGATATATTTTAATACAAATACAAATTAAATAGTGATTACAATAAATGCAGGCTGAAGAACAGAAACTACACAATGGACTTATCTCCATTTGACCCCTAAGTGAGTGGATGGAACCAGGTGGAAATTCAAATTCATTTGGTTTCCTTCATGTTAAATGCAATCAAAATTAAACCGTTAAGATGATTGCTCTCCAGCCATGTGCTTCATACTTTTTAAATCAGGTTAAAAGAAGATGTAAAGTTATCAATGTAATAAAGTTTAGAAATTTCTAGGGCTATAGCCTAAGCATGTAGGGACCAAATGATGACCAATTGTTAATATTTGGATCTCTGCTGCATTGACACAGTACTAGGAGTTACAGCCCAGAATCACAACACATACACACACACACACACACACAAAGTGAGTGAGATATATATATAACTATAACTTTTATATATATATATAAAAAAAAACTAGATTTGTTTTCCAAATATTTTTGTCCATATGTCCTATTCAGGTGTATTCTCAGGATATGGCTCAGGATATTTTTTGAAACAACAGAACCCAGATGGGAATATGGAGTTGCAGGGGTGCACAAGAGCCCAGGATTTCTTTGGGGTTAAGCCAGTTCACTAATCACACCAGAGGTTTAGATTACTTCTCTGCTGGTGGACGGAGACAAAATCCCAAAGAAGGTCTGCAAAATGACGAAGCTCTAGAAGCTCCTTATATGGTGATACCAACTTCCAGCCAACCACTGTAATTTTAATTTTTTTTACAACTTTTATTTTTACAGAACAACAAAAAAATAATAGCCTTCCAGACATTCAAACTGGGCACCACCAGTGGACATAAATATTTTATGTAGGTAAACAACTGACTTGGGTCAATCTTGTTGAACTAACATAGATTAGATGCGACTATGAGATTTTATTTTATTTTTTTTTGTATGTGTCTTAAATTGAAATCTCATGCTTCAGAGAAAATATGCACTGCCTTCCAGTCCTCAGAATTAAAAAAATAATAATAATTATGGAAATAGTGTCTGTTAAATGGTTCAGTTAACTGATTAAAAACAAACAAACAATGTATCAACTAAAATTATGTATTTATCCAGCCTTTCAGTATGGAATATTTTTTTAAACTCAAAAGAAAACATAATGTACAATAAACTTTATATCTGGCCAGACAAATGCAGTGGAAATTATTTTTTTATTTTGTTTTCCTCTTCTTTAAAAGGTGGAATTAAGAGTATGGGATTCTGGTGGGTTGTTTTTTTTAAATTATATATATATGATGCAATTTTGCCTGGCCTGACCATGCCAATTCTTTATTCCAATTGTGGAAGCAAGTCATTTTAAAACAAAACAAAGCAAAACAAAATAAAAAAAAAAAACTTTGATTCCCATTTTATCACAGCCTAGGGCCTGTGTAGAACACTGAACACTGAGTGAAGCTAACAGTTAATTTCAATTCCATTTGTTTTCACATTTTCCTAAAATTCAAATTATTTAATTCTATTTATGTTAAAACAAATCTACATAAAATGGGTATATTTTATGTATCTTTCTGTTAAGGTATTTTTTTTTTAAAAAATCAACTTTGCCTATTACGGGCAATTTTGACAAACATAAGGTCTCCTGCCTTGAGCAGAGGGTTGGAC
>JANHFL010004640.1:85307-96347 GCA_032468155.1 Oxyrhabdium leporinum | reverse complement strand
AGATAGATAGATAGATAGATAGATAGATAGATAGATAGATAGATAGATAGATAGATAGATAGATAGATAGACAGATAAAGAAGTGGAGAAACTGAAGCACCAGAACCAAATATGATAAGCCACCCTTCCATTTCAGAACTACTCAGAATTGTAACTTTTAATATTGGCAGAAAGGGAAAGGTAGGAAATACACGGGGAACAATCCCATTAAATACATTTGATCTGATTTAAACAGAAATTCAATTTAGTCACATTTGGTATTTGTTCTGAGTTTGCTTACTTTGGAGTGTGTATTTGAGTGTAATAGCAAAAAATGAGATATGTAGGAAATGACCAAGCTGAGCCTGAGGATCGGGTCAAATGCACCATCAGTTTGGAGTCCCTGTGCACCTATAAGAGACTTAAGTACAGCCCCACCTTGAAGTCTGTCGATTCTTATCTGTCACCAATTTGCCTTGACTACTATTAGATAAGATTCTTGTGTATAGGTAAAGGTTTCCCCTGTCCCGTCATGTTCAACTCTAGGGAATAGTACTCATCTCAGTTTCTTAGTCAAGGGAGCCAGCATTGTCCGAAGACACTTCCTTGGTCATGTGGCCAGCATGGAACGTTCCTACTTTCCTGCCAAAGTGGTACCTATTTATCTACTTTTATTTGCATGCTTTCAAACTGCTAGGTGTGCAGGAGCTAGAGCGAGTAATGGGAGCTCACCCCATCGTGCAGCGCTCATGTCCTGAACGCTGGCTGGTCATTTTTCCAGCTGACAAGCCCAGTGTCTTTAACCACTGAGCCATTGCAAACAAACTCATAGTGCTTTTGAACTCTATGCTGGCTCTTGATTTTTTGCAGCTGACATATAGGTGCAGAAGTGTACATACACCTACAATTCTACTGAGTAGAATTGTGGGTGGCTGCTATCCAAAACCAAGGGACTCAGGACTGGTTTTATTGTGATGAGAGACTACCAGGCTAGATGAGAAACTGGAAAGATACCCAGAATACCCCTTTCATCTCACTGCCAAGAAAACTGCCCAGATGCATCCATGGAATTTTTTTAATCTAAAGTACATCACCCTCCAAGGATGTTCTAATTTCTTTCAAAGGATATTAGAGATTCAGTCTTGGACTTTTTGTACAGCAAGCTCAGCCCAGCAGAGAAACTATATTCACAGGACCGGGAGAATAGGAATACGGGTAAACACCATTCAGATTGGATTTCAGTGCAAGCCTATCCATTCCCATGAAATCTTGTGCTTCCTAAATCTAAAGAGGTAGTTTGCAACTGAGAAAACAAGAAAAAAAGTATAAATATACCACCAGGAACATCCTGAAATTTAGGATCAAAATCAGGCTCATTTGATTTATCTTTCAGAAATATTTTTGAAAAAATGTTTCTCCTTATGCACGGAAGCATTCGAGTGTATTGAAATGATTCCAAAGCATCCAATTCAAATCCCTGATTGGAATCTACTTTCTAATGGGATTCAGCGCAGCAACTTGATTCAGACCAAAGTGAAACTCTGAATCAAACACACAAACCAAGTCCTGCATTAAAGTCAAAAACATTTCCCCAATTAAATAGCCTGGCTGCAGGTTATTAATATTGCCGCCCCCCCCTTCCCGAATAGCGATGGCTCATTTCATTCTGTGCATTATTCCTTGCCTTTCCTCCTAGCAAATCTGCAGCTGGGGAGAGATTAAGAAGCCGCCAGCCAACCGCTGCAGACAAAAGCTCGTGTCTCAAACCCAAAGTGCATAAGCCGCAACTGAACTCTGAAAGCTCCTGGACTTGAACTAAGCTTAGCAACCTGCACAGATTGGGAACTTAGCGGTTTAATTTGTATGTACTTGGCTCACCTGTACAGTTTCACAATTGAGACATCAAATATAGTACGGTAATATAAAATATGTCAGAGAGATACATTCCCTTCACTTCCTTTCCCTCCATCCAAGGAATTCCAGATATTAAAACACTTGACTTTTTGTGGTTTTGCTTGTTGGGCATTGCACAATCATCTCTGCCCTTGGTAGCGCTGCATGTACACACATCCAAACACATACACAGACACACACAGACTAAAAAGCTCCTTTTCTGAATGTTATTCAAATGACAAAGGCTGTTCTAATAACAGTGTGATCACCCTGTAACTATTAAGCTTTATATCTCACTGTTGTCTTACTTGGTTTGAAAAAGAAATTAATTTCATATAGATCTCAGGTTCCCTATTATAATAAAACAGAGGGACTCTCTTCAAACACTCACATTTGTTATTAATATTGATCAACTGTGAGCAAAGATTGATTTCTTTTAATTTCATTTATTTTCTCCTTGGCTTCCCCTGCTGTGCATCTCAGCATCTCCAAATTCTTTTAAAATCTTCTGAATGGCCAAAGGTTTTGCTGTGGCACACTAGGCTATCATTTGGTTTTAATTTGCTTTTTTTAAAAAAAATCCCAAACTAATGCAGAATAGAGGCACTGTGATCTCAAGGGTGCCATTTTCATTTTTTTTTTTCAAGAGTGGTTGCTGGTTTTTGTTTTTAATCAAAAATTTTAATGTGCCTGAAAGCCAAAATAGCTTTTCTACTGCCAAGGCTTTAGACTTGAACAGTCTTCAACAGTCTTTAGATGAATTAAATTTAATTCATTAAATTGAATTTAATCTGATTTTGAGAGACAGTTTATTCCACCAAGAATCAGAACAAATAGACAATGATAAATTTAAATTTAATCTGATTCAAATTCAATTATTCTTCAATTGAGGGAAATCAAATCTACGTAAAGTCAGTGGGTACTCCCTTCCAATCAGAAATTCCCTTTCTCTGGCCAGTCCCTTCTATCCCGTTGCCTTTGATCTACTCTTCTCATCTCCAATCAACCTGTATAGATTATACACATAAAAGAAAGATTGAATCTGTAAAGGAATAAATTGCAACACCAACACATTTTTTCATCAAACATTTATGAGCCCTAGAACTTTATGATTGCATGAGATTACTGTGGTTTGTTGCAATCAGTCAGATGTTTAGACCGGATTTAGCATTTTTGTCCATCTACTGAGTCCTTCTCAATGACCTGGAATAGGCAGAGGTTGTTTAACAATATTAAAGTTATTGTCGCAGGATGCAAGCTGGAAGAAACAACAGATTCTGCCTGACATGACAACTTATATAATGCTTCTATTGTCTATTGCACCAGGAGCATTTCAGTTCCTATTCTACTTCGTTAACCGGTTTAAAGTACGATATTATAAAAAGTTAAATACATTATGGTTGCTCGCAGATAGGAACCTGTTGTGTGATGGTGTTAAAGATATCATTGCAGGATATAAGCTGCTCCAAGGAAAGCTCCTTTTGCAATTGATTGATGGTGATCCATTGGTACTGTCTTTGCTTTCTTTTGCCACAGTCATTCTATTTCTATTTGCAAGTCTTTGTATATTGTTGTTTTCTCCAGTTCTTTCTCTTTCTATTATTATTATGGTTTGGTCACACAGTCTATTATTATTGTTATTGTTATTATTTCTAGAATGGTGTGTGTTAAACTTCCTTGATTGCTTCTCAGCTAGCAAGAGCTCCATTATACACACAGACATCTTTCAAGGTCCTACATTCAGTCTCCTCCTTGCTTTCTCTTCTGCAACTGCAGACATATAATTTATTAATAAAGTGCCCCTATTATAAGGAAAAGTTAATCTTGCCCACCGAGGCTCTCCAAAGGAAATGCTCACTCAACCAAAGCCCTTTGGAGGGCAAGCACTACTTGTATAAAATATCACACAATATTATTTTATACATCCAGTTTCAAAAGGCCGTCTACTTTTCCCATTAGACTAACAAATTACAGCAATTATAGTCAGTAATGTAGAGGTTTCTCGGCAAATGCTCGGCCTCCCGAAGGAAAGGCAACAGAGGGGTGTTAAAGTAACAATGCTTAATGCCAGTGAGTGGATTCATGCTTAGCTCTCAGGCATAATGGCAATCCTGTCAAGTTAGACTTGGAATACATGCTTAGTCTTGAAATCTATAGCCTGTGATTTTTCTCCTGCTCATTATAACAAATAGTCTCAATGACATCATGGCTACACCAGCTTCTTAGATATCCATATGTAGTTTGTTATTGTGTTCTTCAGGGATTTCTTTTCAATCCCACAGAACTCCTATTTCAAATTTCCCATCCAAATACTACTCATAGCCAATCATACCCATTTAGCTTCATCAATGTATGATTCCTCCCAAAGAGAGCCAGTTTACTCTAGTGGTTAAGTTGCTAACCTAGAAATCAGGAGATGAGTTCTAATTTCTCCTTAGACATAAAGCAAGCTGGGTGACTTTGAGCCAGTCCCTCTATCTCAACCCAACTCTCTCTCACTAGGTGGTTGTTGTGAGGAAAATAGGAAAATGGAGTATTAGGTATGTTTGCCACCTTGAGTTACTAATAAAATAATAAAGATGGGATAAAAAAAATCAAATAAATAAATAAATAAAGCTACGGATTTATCAAACATCTCAGTCTCAGAAAAATTAGGCCCTTTATTTTTGATTTGTTTGAGGCGATAGCACTGGTGAAGGCACAGTTAGGCACACAGAATGAAGACCACTGGTTAGATTGCCTTATAAAAGATTTATTTAAGCCTCTATGCAAGAATCTGGTCAACTAGAGTTCAACACAAAATTGGTGCCAGATATGTGTCAAGGGAATTCAGGAGGAGTTGGACTTAGAACGCTTGTGGGAATGCAATGACTCTAAGCTGATGACACATTTAACTCTGCCCTCTAGCTCTGCCCGCTTTTCTCCTACAGGTACTGGATTTAGAATCAGGATAACTAGCTTGAACTCTGCTCCAGAACTCACTGAAATTCTCTGGGCCAACCATTCTCTCTCAGTTTTCATAAAATGCTATGACTAAAATTACATGAAAGCTAACTTTTTATTAATCTCTAGCAGGCACTGCTGGCACTAATGCTTTTTTTTCTATAGTAAATATCACTTTTCATTTCTATGTAAATTACTTGTCACCTGACAATAAAATGAGTGGCATATAAATTTAATAAATAAATAAAAAATAAACATGTTGTTTCAATATTTTGCATTATTTTGAAAAAAAACCCCACTTTTTAAAACATTTTTTTTTTTTAAAGAAAGATTATTACATAGAGTAGGTATTAGAGAGCCACTATCCTATTTGGGAGGAGGGCACAACCCCAGAATTAGCCTAGACACTCTGCATAAACACAAGAGGGTTTGATCTGACTCTTCCTGAATGCCTTAGAACGTTATCTGGTCAATCCCAGGTAAAAGCTGCCAATCTGCCCTTGTAACAGGCTGACAACAATAAATTAGCCAGTTTGAACACTCACCTATGGGTTTTTGTTGTTTGTGCTTGACAATGGGCTATTTCATTCAAGAAGCAAGTTGCTCATTTCTAAACATACTTTTCTGATCTGAAATGGTTTGAATGGTTCCTTTGGAATCCTAAGGGGTCTCTTGAAGGCCCATTTTGATGCACTGAGGTTTTCAGTGTCAATTTCTTCACAACTTTACCTCTTCTTCCTCTCTATCCTTCCCCCTTCTGCAAATTGCTTTCTAAATTTAAAAAAAAATTGTAGCTCGTGCTGTTTTTCCACATTTTTATTCCATGTTATTCCACATTACGTACAAATATGTGTTCTTTCTAGATATATGAAGCAATTTCCCCCCCCCGAAAAAGAGAGAGAGAGAGAGGTGCTTGAACATGGTGTCAAAATAGCCAAGAGTTGGAACATTATAATGGAGTTGGATTTTGAATGTCTACACTTGAAAGTGTGGCTTATTTTGACTAGATTGCTTTTCTCCACGGTCATTCCTGACCTCCTGCATTTTCAGTGGATTATTTTATTTTATTTTTCCACCAAGGGAGATTTTTAAGCATGGACCAGAGTAGATAAGTGATATTGGTCAAAGCCACTACTAGCAAACCCTGGAATTATTGACCACTTTAATAGCTCTTGCTGACCTCCAAATGAAACTTCACCTTTGGTTATTAACATGTCTTTCCACTTTTATGATTTTTTGGGGAACATAATTTGTCACAGTTTTTATCTGCTCAGAGCAAACGTTAGGCTTTTAAAAACTGAGTTATCTTTTTCACAACTGCTAACAATTACACATCACAGAATAGAGTGGTTGGAAAAACCAATTATGAAAAGACCCGTGTGGAAAGCACTGTTGGGAAGTCTTGAATTATAGATTTTTGAAGTGTAGCCATCTTAGCAGCACCGCATCGAGGAAATGGAAAGAAGGACCCATGTTTGGAAAATTGCCTATAAGATCTACAAGGTAAGATAAAGGATGCAGAAATTAATTGCCCTTGTTTTGTGTGAGACATCAGCAGTGTTAGTTTCAAAATGCAGGTGAAACTGTGCTGTGGTGTGTGCGTGTCTCTCCTCGTACAGTGACATTGGATAATTACAGCAATGTCACTTTCATCCACTGGAGAAAGATCTCAATGTCTGAGACAGACTTTGGAAATATAAATGGAAACACGCTCCAGCTGGCCATCCTTTAGAGAGCGTTTGTCCCATGATTTCATATAGCACCCATTTGTTTATTTAAGGACATTCAAATATGATGCTTTGATTGCACTTTTAACATGGGAATGAAGTTAACATTTTAATACTCTCATCAAGGACGTGGGATAGGCTGTAACCTCTAGGTATACATTGGAACAACTGAAGTTGTGCAAACTGTATCCTTGTTCTTCAGACAAGCCAAGTTCAAAATATTTCAATCTGTTCAAATAACACATTTTTTTGGAAGCAGGAGACTTCCCCCCCCCCACCTTCATGAGAGAGTGAGAGAAAGAGAGTGCAGACAGCTCCTCCCTGATAGTTCCTAGAGTAATGCTTTAATTGGCTGGTAGTTTGCTTTAGTTTGGCAAGATTCTGTCTATGGCTGAAGTACAATAAAGAAATCTGCTCAGAATGATACGTCTTTCTTGGGTTTTGGACTCTGTGACTTCCTCAGATGAAGTCTTGTAAGATTCCTGTGAAGAAGATCTGTGGATTTTATTCACCTTTGTGTCTGAGATATAGCTCACTGGAAAAATTAATCCACCTCCAAAATTCATGCCCACTCTAGTAGCAATATCACTTAGACTTATATAACGCTTCACAGTGCTTCACAGTCCTCTCTAAGTGGTTTTACAGAGTCAGCCTACTGCCCCCAATAATCTGGGTCCTCATTTTACTGACCTCGGAAGGACGGAAGGCTGAGTCAACCTTGAGCCGGTGAGATTCGAACTGTCGAACTGCTGGTAACCAGCAGTCAGCAGAAGTAGACTGCAGTACTGCATTCTAATCACTGTGCCACTATGGCTCTAATAATTGTGATAGTTTTTGAAACAGTTTGAGAGCCCTTTTGCAATATGTTGACAGTCACAGGCATAGAATGACAACTGCCTTTGTTTCCTAAAGCCCTAGTGGGTGATGGAAAATATGTAGAAAATGTGGTATGAAAAATTAATTATAGTAAAGAATAAAATGATCCGCACTTAAATGTGGTGAAATGCATATGTGCATGCCCTGCAAGTGTGAGAACCCAATACAAAGTATTTCTTCAATAGCTCTCTTTTTCTGCCAAAGTGTTTTCCCAAAGCGCATGCACACTGCAGGAATTTCACCTTTATTCTCCTTTACATCGCAACTGCGACGCATTCTATTAACAACAGTTCACCGAGTGTTAAGATCTCCCACTAGCAAATTTCAAAGCTAATCATAGCATGCTCCCTATACCTCCCCACGCTTGGCGTGTCAAAAGCATTTGTTTTAATCAGACTTACAACTTCATTATCATGACTAAACATAAACTGCTTGAGTGTTGTTGCTTGTATGCCATGGTGTAACATTAATATAAAACTCAACTCCCACCTAGCCTGGTGACAAAGAGTATTTGAGTAATAATTGTTTGCTTTGGTAAATGTCTTGGTGTCATTTCGAGATTAGCTGATGCATTTTTAATCAGAGCCTGTTGCTCCTTTCTTCATTCATAATTAGAGGGGGAATCGCATGAGACAAGATTACTGACTGATTTATTATTAGAACACACATATTGTGTGCGTGTTGGGGGAAGACAGGTCTGCCGAGAAAAAGAACTGGAAATCTGCCTTACACTCTCTCCAAGGGGGGGAAAAAAAAGAAGTTTCCATTTTTCTACTTAACTCTTAGCATGATTAAGAATTTCCTTTGGACTTTGGTCCATGTGCTTTTGAGCTTCTTTTAGGGTTGCAAAGTGGCTGATGAGGCAGTCTCTGTTTGATTCTGATCCACATGTTTTCCTGAAACCTCCTGGGCTGCCCGTATTTACAACTCTGAGAATTCTGCACAGAAGGAACTCCCTTCCAATGTTGGGATTTAATGGACATTTCAAAAGCCAGAGAAATTGAAAATCACCGTGAAGAAGGTTGTGCATTGAAAGACACAGGCCATTTAAGACAACTCGTGATAATTAAGTATAGGAACATCACAATCCACCCCATAATTTTCACCAAAGCTCTTTTGAAAGCAGATTCCCTTTTAGCCAGCCCAAGGAGATGAGTCAGAAAAAACGCAGAAGGAATCATCATCAGCAAACTAGAAGTTTGCCGCTGATTCTTTTTTTTTTTTTAGTGGGATGGCTGCCTTTTATATAAATTAATTCTAATTCTCATCATCCTTGTTCTGTTCTCTATGCATATTAAAGAAGGTGATCAAAACCAGTTTAATTTTACTATGATAAAGGTAGGCAAACTAACAACCCAAACTTCTTGTGTATATCTCTACTCGCCTGATATTGCAAATCCTTTTCTGGACCTTCATCTTTTAAGGCAGAACAACAAGTTACCTAGAGATAACCATCAAAATCTCACTTCTGTTTGGCAGTTGCAACCATGAAAGGGCAGAAGCAAAATGCTAAAAATAAAAAAGTAAGAAAATAAATGTGGCCTTCTATTAATGATTTACCAAATGCAGATTTGGTATTTGGAACAACCCTTCACACATACATTGTCTTCATGGAAGGGGACTAAGTTCTGACTAACTACTACACTAGTGAGGCCATACTTGGAATACTGCATACAGTTCTGGTCACCGTGATACAAAAAAAAAAGATGCTGAAAGCCTTCAGAGAAGAGCAACAAAGATGATAAAGAGCCTAGAAGCGAAATCATATGATGTACAGTTGAAGGAGCCAGGTATACATATGTATATAGAGACTAGAGCTGGAAGGGACCTTGAAGGTCTCCTAGTTCAATCCCCTGCCCAAGCAGGATATACCATTTCAGACAAGTGGTTGTCCAGTCTCTTCTTAAAAGCCTCCAGTGATGAAACACCTTCAACGTCTGAAGGCAAAGCTGTTCCACTGATTAATTGTCCTCCCTGTTAGGAAGTTTCTCCTTAATTCCAGGTTGCTTCTCTCCTTGTTTAGCTTCCATCCATTGTTTCTTGTCTTGCCTTCTGGTGCTTTGGAAAATAAGTTGGCCTCCCTCCTTCCTCTTTGCGGCAGCCCCTCAAATATTGAAACACTGCTATCGTGTCACCCATAGTCCTTCTTTTCTCTAGCCATACCCAGTTCCTGTAATTCTTTTTCATATATTTTAGTCTCCAGGCCCGTAATCATCTTAATTGCTCTTCTCTGCACTCTTTCTATCTCAACATTTTTTTTTTATGTCTAGCATATCAAAAATAAAGATTAAGGGGGACATAATAATTGTCCTTCAGTACTTGAAGAGCTGTCACAGGAATGAGGGACTGACTTATTCACCAAAGGGCAGGAGAAAAAGTAATGGGTGGAAGCTTGTTAAACAGAGATCCAATCTAGAAATAAGGAGAAATTTTGTGATTTGTGGCTGCTCCATCATTGGAGGTTTTCAAAGATAGACTGGACAACCATTTGACCTGGATGGTATAAGATCTCCTACCTTGAGCAGGAGTTTGGACTAGTAGACCTTCTTCTAGCCCCATGTTTCTGTGTTCTTCCTTCTTCCTATGGAGGTTTTATATTTTAAGATATTTTAATTTGGTGGTTGGACATTTTTATAATAACCTAACAAGAGCATAATCTTTCCTCCCCTCCTCTCCCCTGCCCCCTCCCCTAAGAACACTAGATAAAGCACAGTTAAAATGTTTTACAGACATAAGGAGAACATTTTATCTGTGATAAAGAATCAATATTTCAAGCTAGCAACGTTAACACTTTGAAATGGTAAATCACAGCTTCTCATTTAAATTGTTGGCCCATGGAGAATAAAAGTTAAAGCATCAACTATTTATATTCATTTTCTACAATGCAACAGTGACAGAGGGAGGAAGAGAATAAGCAAACATGTCAAATATGCTTTTGGATTACACAAATAAATGTAAGGAGGTGGAAATAAAGTGCTTAATTAACATCAGCATTGGAGACCTTTCTCTCTTCCCTAGGAAAAAAAATAACTGATTAATGTTGTTTAAATGTGAGCATGAAATAAAACAAAGCCAACGTGCCTCCTTAAGCTCAGAAGCACTCTTGGTTATGGTTTTGGTTATGGATACCAAAATATTTTTTTTTGCTAAGGCAACAGCAGAACTGTGTTTAGATTGAAACAGTGCAGGATGTATATAGGGGAAAGTTATGGGAGAATATTTTATCCAGTGGAAAATCTTTGTCTGAACATGCCATTATGTGAAAAAAAAATAGATTTCAAAAAAGATTTCAAAACTATTATTTTTAATTAGGTTACCTCTGATGTATTTAGGCTTTCAAGTTCTGCAAAACTCTTCCATCACACAGTATCTTTTATCACTTAACTTCTATGCCAATCCATTGAGAAAGGGTAGGGAAAAGTTAGGATATTAATCTTTGGGCCAAGTCAACTTTTGAGGCTGCTTCTTTGAAATGTTTTGGGTTTTTTTTTGGAGCTTTGGGATATAAAAAAATGTCACACTTTTAGAAAGAAAAGTATCTATTATGAGGGAAGGAAGGAAGGAAGGAAGGAAGGAAGGAAGGAAGGAAGGAAGGAAGGAAGGAAGGAAGGAAGGAAGGAAG
>JANHFL010004640.1:41713-52112 GCA_032468155.1 Oxyrhabdium leporinum | reverse complement strand
CTATCTATCTATCTATCTATCTATCTATCTATCTATCCATCCATCCATCCATCCATCCATCCATCCATCCATCTATCATCTATCTATCTAAGATGTCAAATGAGAGAAGCTACTGGGGTGGGGAGGAGGGAAAACTGAAAGGATGAATGAGAGGATGCAAGGCATAAGCAATAGAAAGCAAAGAGAAGAAAAACATATGAATCACACCAATTGCATATCTTGGTTGCAGCAATCAATTTTCACAACAATATCACTATTGTGTTTTAAGTATAATCAACTTAGGAATGTAAATTGTGATGGGTGACTCAGGACATATCCCTTAATGTATCAACTAGAGCAAAAGTCTAGGAATGGTCAGATTATTGCTTAAGTTTGTTTTGTTTTGTTGAAAACTGAAATCTATTGTTTTTAGCCTTTCCAGTTAAGACAGAAGGAACAGAGAGGGAGGGGGGAGTGAGGAAGGAAGGAAGGAAAATATTCGAGCAGTTAAAACCACACAATTCCATTTCAGTTTTCATGAAGATATTGTGATTTATGAAAAAATCACACATAGAATAATCCCAACGGGAAAGATGAATCATAGATGCCAGAAAACAATGCTCGTTTAAAATTGAAATAAACAAGGCAAATGAATCATGACAATTTGATAACCAGTGTGTGCACACAGAAGGCATGGACTGCTGCATTAGGCAATGTGACATGCAGTATGCCATGGATTAGCCTAGACATCACTGAAGAACTGTAACTTTGTCTACGATCTTGGATGTTTGAAACATTGTTCCAGATGACATCTGGAATTATCATGGTATCTACAAAGGTGCAATGAAGCCCTCCCTTGAATGATTAAGAAGGTGAACCACATCATGCTGGAGAAGACCAAATATCCATCTAAGCAACCATCTTTTCCCAAAGGGACTCAGATTCACCTAAGAATCCTGTACACCTAAAGTGGAGGAGCTCTTTAGATGTGACAGTCATGTTCAGCAACATCTGGAAAGCCACCACTGGTTTCCCATATACACAGACAACATTTGATGTGGAAAGTCATTGCACAACCATTTATTTTGTTGCAATATCATTTTTTTTTTAATTATTTAAAAAGCAAGTTTGAAATACATTTAAAGGAAACTCCCCCCACTCCCAGTAGAGGGCTAGATTTTGGTAAACACATAAAGCTGCTCCAAATCTAAGGATAATTTAAATTTAATTTGTGGGGAAAGGGGGAGGTGTCTATGTGTCATCAATCTGTTTTTATTTTAATCAAGAATTTTAATGCACTGAAATGTTTCCTTTCCCATCATGGCTACCTATCATGGGAAGATTAAGTCAACAGCAGTATATAAATTTTGCTTGTTTCTTTAAATGGTTTGGGAAATAGATCATCATACCTCAACCAGCAATCTATAATTGAAGACTAAAATGCTGCAACATTGCCCAGTCAAAAAGATAGCTAAAAATTGATCCAGAAAGCTTTTATTTTATTTTATTTATAATGCAATATGTAGCTTTCTCATATTAGGAAAGACCCTGGTTTCTACAGTAGAATCTGGAAAGGTTTTTCAGTGTGTATCTACTCCAAGGTATCATTGTGAAATCTTGGCACCTTGGTGGCAAAGCTGTAGTTGAGGGATGAGGGTAAAATTTAAAGCCAATAAAATCAGTTCATGAAGAAATCATGCTTCAATAAGTTGTATGGGTTGTGTCCTATCATGATTCTGAATTCCACTGCATCATTCACTTGCATTCTTTTTTTTAAGAGCTGTGATACGGGCAGGTAAAACCAGGGGATCAATAGTTATTTGCCATTAGCCTTGATGATGGCGTGACTGCCTGGTGAAGACCATCTACGGGGAGACGTGTGCAGTTGTTTGGCCACTGTGAGAACAGATACCTAGACTAGATAGTCTGGGGATATAATCCAGCTGGGTATTGCTTATCTACTTGTGACAGTGTTGCATGGGTGAGAGAGCTATCTAATCACTAACCTTGAAATTTTAGTTGCATTAAGGCTTTGTTTACAGCCCTCAACCTTATTGTTCCATCAGGGCATTTGAAAGAAGTTTCATTGGCAAAAGTCAACCATATTAAACCACAATAAGCACATGTCTATCAAGATTTTCAATCATCCAGATCATGGTTGTCCCAAAGGTGTATTCCAAAAGATAACTGGATTTTCTTGGGTTTTTTTTTTTTCCTTGAAAACATTGTTCTTCTCATCCAAGAGGTTTCTTCAGTGCGCTCCCTATCCGAGAAGCTTCTTCAGAACTGAAGAAGCTTCTTGGATGAGAAGGAAAACATTTTCAAAGAAAAAAACCATGAAAGTTCAGTTGCCTTTTAGAAAAGCACCTTTAGGACATAATATGCATAGTCGCAAACATTTTGCAATTAAAAATTAGAAACAGGTCAGCAATTGCCAGCCAAGATATGCTAGATTTTGTATGTAGATATGTCTCATAGTAAAAATTTAGGTCACAGAGCTATTGGAATACACACACACACACACACACACACACACACACACACAAGTTCATCCTAAACAAACATGGGGCACTGTAACAAATACTTGAGAATAATGTATAATGAGCTGGCTGATTTATAAATGCAACGGTCCATTTTTTCCCCAGTCATGGTCCATTTATACATTACAGAGAGAATAATTAATCTGTTTTGCAATTTGCCAGAGGTTTGATTCTCTTGAAAACAAAACTTCTCCTGGTGGAGTTTGTTTCAGTTTGGTTGAGAAGTTTTGTTTTTTTTCAATTTTTGCTTAGTGGTGTTTTTGAGCTTATTTCCTATTGGAGATGGCAGCCAATGATATTGCTTGAGTTTCTGCTTTCTGTTGTCCATCTTTCTGTATAGTAGTTACTTACACTAAAGAAAAGCCTAACAGAAAAGAGTTCATTTGTGATCTCTGTTCTCGAGAAACAATGGATATGCAGGAAGCCACAGATGACTGGAAACATAATGGTACAACAGAAAACAGGACATTTAGACACCCCTCTTGGACTAACAAAGAACAAAACAGTCACCCACCTGAGAATTCGATGATTTAAAAAAAAAATCAATTTCTCTTTTATCAAAATAAATAATAAGAAATGATTGAATCTATCCTACAAGAGTACAAAGGTTATTTATTTGTTGTGCCTTCGAGTCAGTTTTGACTTCTGCAAGTTTTTTAGCAAGGTTTTTCAGAAGGGATTTGCCATTGCCTTCTAGGAGACGGACTGACCCAAGGTCACCCAGCTGTCTTTGTGCCCCAAGGCAAGTACTAGAACTCCCAATCTCCCAGTTTCAAGCCCATGCCTTAACTACTAAACCAAACTGGTTGTCACAAAGATTATACTTGCTCCCTATGGAGGGAGAACCTCACTTAGCCAAAGTAATAATATTTTAAATAATCATATATCCCAATTTCCTTTCATGATAACAAATAATAAAATATAAAATAACTAACCTCATTTTCATTCACCGACAAAAAGAGTTTAGAAAGTGGGACTCATGGTCATTTAAGAATAAAAGCTTTTTTAATAAGAAAGAAATTAAGCAAGCATAAAATTATTCCTTTTTTGCCCAGTTCAAGACCACTTATTATTAAAAATCAGTGAGGAGCTTTCCTCAAAAAGAACAGTCTAGGGCATTCCCAGTAATTGTGTGTCACAGTCACCAAGACAGAGGAAATATGCCTTGAATAAGATTAGGAAACATACACAAGACTACATTAATATTATGTAGCATTCTCAAATGAAGCTGACCTCAAATGCAATACTTAAAATGCAATAATGTAAACATCTCTTCCCAAACTATATACAATTTGAATGTGGAAATCAACTCTTCAAATATTGGTTGAAGATTTCCTGGAATGTATTGATTTATCTACTTTATTTATTACTATTATTTATCAATTAATCAGTTTATACAGCCATCCTCTCAATGTGCAACCCAGGATGTCATACACAATCAAAGGAAATATTAAAACTAATAAAAAACTACTTTTGACAGTTCTGAACAATTAAAACAGGCACAAAAATCTAGAACTTAAGAGGCTTCAGGATCAGAGTTCAATGCTATCCATGGGCCAGCATAGCAACTATGGTGGCTCATCTCCTGGGTTCTACGGGATGACATTGCTTAAGTGATGGAAATCAGAGCATACAGCTTATCAGATTCTGTACAGTTAGAGGACTACTGAATTGAAAGAAGCTACTGTAGGAGATAACCAGGCTGAGCCAGAGGGAAGGGTCAAACACGTCATCAGTCCCAAGTCCCTTCACGCTCACAAGAGATCTAAGTCCAGCCCACCTAGAATTCCATTGACTCTTATCTACCATCCATTTGCATTGACCCTTAGTAGTTCAGATGCTTGTAGACAGCATTAGCTTACAATAAATCTATATTCACTTGAACTGCCTGGAGTCCTGATTTCCTCAGCTTGATAGCTAGCTGACACCATTACACTTTCACCAGGACAAACTGGATAATTTCATATTCCTGATCAGTCATAAACCCATTGAGCCAAACAGTAGTTTCTGGTCTAACTTACCCTGCAGAATTATTTGGAAAAGAAACAAATGTCAAAGATGAGATGACAAAGTTATTGCCCTGTAAATTATTTACAGGATACAACTGGCAAGCAATAAAAATGAAAGATAAGTGTTTGTAATCTGCATGTTCATAATAAGTTACAAACTATGTACTCATCTGCAGAATCATGTTTATTTCCCTGTCCCTGTGAACCTTAAAATTTCTTTTCATTAAAAAGAAGGAACAGGACACAGGACACAGAATAATATATGGAATATAAAATAATATATAAAACTTTAGTTGATTGCCTAGAAGCCGGTCCTCTGCTCACAGACAACTGGAAAAAAAAAACCTTTCCAGGGGGTAAGAAACTTCCTAGAAACCAAACAGATGGTAGGCAGTGATCTTACCAACTTGTAAATATGGAGGGTGTGCTACTTTAAGCTTCTGGGACAAATAACTCTAATAAGAAAGAGGAAGAGAGAGCAGCTTATTCTATCCCCATGTTAGCTATATTGTAAACCTCATCACACTTGCTTCTGAAGCTCCAAATTTCCCTATTAGCTGCCAAAAGGTTGGGAATCCCTGCCATGAGCAAGCCAAAGCATTTTAAAATACGTTTGTGCAATAAAAACCCAGACAGAGAAGGTAGCTTGCTTCTGTTCTGGGCCACCTCATAAATCACCACATGGAAAATTGCTTCTGGGCCTCAGATCTTCTTTTGCCAACCTTCAAATTCCAAAGAGAGCCAGAAAAACAGAGGGGGGAGAGTCAGGGGGTTCATTTTGGATAAGTGACATCACATAAATTGGGTGAATGGAGAGGAGTTATAATTAGCGCGGGAGAGTCATCTTGTCTGTCTGTTTTCATTTCTACTAGTGTTCTTCATTTGTATAGTGGGTTGTGGGAACAGTTTCACACACGGTAGTGTGTACAAATGCTGCACTTTGCCAAGCCAACTGTTTCTATTCTGGTGGGAATAAATCTTAAGAGCCAAGACTCTTTCCTTGGGAGCTGTAAAAGCTGGAAAAGGCACCCTTGCCAGGCAGAGCAGAGAATTCTCTAATGTGACCAGGGTTGCACGTAGTTTGTGCATTGGGTATAACTTCGGATCATGAAGTTCTAAATTGCAACCTTCTGCAATGGGAACAAATGATGTCGACTGGGAGTATCTGCATGGCTTCCTTAACTTTGCATGATTTTCCCTACTTTTTTGGAGAGGGAATCCCATCCTTGTACATGCCAAGTATGATTAATCCACAGATATTTAGTCTAATCACCAAAGTTGGCTTTCCAGGCTTCACCCAGAGAGATTTTTCATTAACCCAGGACAGAGATTTTTTTTTTCAATAAAACACAACATTGGGAAAATGACAGTATATGTGAAAGGCATGTACTATAGAGTATTTCCCTAATCTGAGATCTTCTTGGTGGTTGAACTATATCTATACTACAACTAAATGAGGACCCAGCTTGTTGGGGGCAATATGCTGACTCTGTAAACCACTTAGGTGTGTAAAGCACATGACTGTAAAGCACTGTAAAGTGGTATATAAGTCTAAGTGCTATTGCTATCTCAGCCACCAAAGACCACAAGGATTCTGGAAGATGTAGGACAAGGTATCTGGTAAGAATTAGATTGGATATAACTCAGTTCTGCCATGAAGTGGTGTTCCTTGAGAAAAAAATGGCAATTTGCATCTTTACAACATTAGCAAGAAGGAGGACTAAGAGAAGCAATGGCTCTACAATAAACTGAGCTTCTGAAGAACTTGATTTTTGCATCCAACATTTCATATCATGCTATATCATGCATTTTTTTTTAGAACCATGTCATATGTTTGGGATGCTTTGCAACTTTATCACCAACAAATATGCCAGCATAACCATTTTTAGCCCAAGAGCCTACCATTGGAATGAGTAGCTTATCAGATTGGATTAGATGTTCCTCCTCAAAGCCATACACTTAAGATGACCCAATGTCTAACAGCAGCACTGATATCATTTGGAATTCAATATTCCAAGGAAACAAATGCAATGCAAAGCGAGTCTGTAATTCCCAGTTTAACTAACATTTGCAGAAAAACGAGGGATTTTGTACCAATATAATCTACACATTTTAAAGGTGACTCTGAAACTATAGAGCTTCATTTATATGTTTATCTGTATCTCGCCTTTATTATTTTTTAACAAATAACTCAAGGCAGCGAGCGTATCCAACACACCTCCTTCCCCCTATTTTCCTTAAAAACAGCAATCCTGTGAGGTAAATTGGGCTCATAGAGACTGACTGGACGAAGGTTATGGCTAAGACGGGACTAGAAGTCACAATCTCCCAGTTTCTAGCCTAGTGCCTTAATTGCTAGACCAAACTGGCTTACTAATAATGTTTGTAGCGCATAGACAGACGTGTACATTAGAAAATGAACCACTGACAATGTATAAACACAACAGCTGAAATAACTGCTTGTGGTACTCAAAGCGTGTTGGTTCTGTGCAATACGGAGGATCTGCAAATATTGGACTGTTTTCAGCTTCAATTGCCGAGGGCAGTTATCTATAGAAAAAGATAGGGTCGCTTTTTTTCTGGACTCACCATTAGCAGAATATAACCACTACTTTTAAATGATGGTTTAACCTTCCAATGAACAGCTCAATCAATGTGGTTCATTTTAAAAATACTCAGTAAATACGGGACTTGTTTGAATGCTGTCTTCTTCTTTGTGTTATGCATAGTTCCTTGAATTAAGGACATAATTGCCTGTTTTGTCCCACCTATGGATTCTAGCAAATCCATTTAGTCTCTGTGTCCTGTTCTTGTCTATAAGTGTGTTTTGAAAGCTGACGCTGTTCAAGAGAGCCGAAGGAGGGAGCAGGAAGAGAAGAGGAAGAATTCTATTTCATTGCCATTAAGAGGGTGGAAGGAACTGGGTTCAATCTCCCTACTACCACTACTCTATCCATCCTCTCTGCCAATCTAAAGATCATCAAAAAGTTGATTCTAGTCTGTAGTAAGATTGATAAAATAATTTATACCATCACAACCTCGTAAAACGCAGATTACTAAGCACTGTGAAGCGGTATATAAGTCTAAGTGCTATTGCTATTAACACTGTCGCTGCTAGATGTACAAAATGCTAGTTTGAGTATGGTCATTTGATGTTATTAATAATATTAATGGTCACACTGTACATTAATAAATATAATAATCATCTTCTAGTATGGGCTATAATGCTTTTTTTCTGTTTACAGTAAAAATATAAAGCATAATTAAATATAAATACACTAACAACAAATTAGATCTATGGATGAGCTATCCATATTGAAATTATAATACTGTACATAACATCCTCTTGGCCAACAAGAATGGGGGGAATATCAGAGGATTACAGATGGTCTTCAGTTTATGACCACAATTTCTATTGTTAAGCAAGACAGTTGTTAAGTGAGTTTTGCCCTATTTTATGACCTTTCTTGCAACATTTGTTGAGAGAATCATTACAGTTGTTACGTTAGTAATACAATTGTTAAGTGATTGGTCACTCCTATTGACTTTGCTTCTTAGAAGGTCGTGAAAGGTGATCACATGAGATGCAACTGTCATAAATATGAGTCAGTTGCCAAGCGGCTGAATTTTGGTTATGTGACCATGGGGATGCTGCAACAGTCACAAGTATGAACAACAGTCATAAGTCATTTTTTTTCATTGTCGTTGCAGCTTTGGTCACTGAATGAATGGTTGTAAGTCAAGGACCACCTGTAGTACATTAGCATGATTGCTGGTCTGTCTGTCAGCTTTAGGAACCATCCCAAATAAATAAATTGTTATTTCTCTGTGATTGTTATAGTCTTACTGCCAAGAAGCAAGACTGGGATGCGGAGAGACACTTAAGGATTTCCTGATTTAATTGGAGAAGCACTTCAATCAGATTTGGCTATTATGCATTCTGTCAAGGAGTGGATTTCTTTATTTTTTTCAGATTTATATCCTGTCTTCCATTCAGGAACTCAAGCCAATGTACACAGTTCTCCTTCTTCCTATTTTTCTCCAGAACAACATCAAATATGGCAGATTACATTGAAGGAGAGGGACTCGCCCCAAATCACTCCATGAGGTTCCATAGTTGAGAATGGTTCAGAATATGGTCATTCTCCTTCAATACCTCTAATGCTAATCCATACTGGTAGTAGCTGCAGTCTGTGGTTTTGAAAATCTAGTTGTTGCATGTTCTTCCCACAGGGAGGATTTTTTTTGGGTGACATTACCTAGTTGGGTAATGAAACGTCTGTAAGAAAACCACTAAACTCAGAGAGTGCCAAGGACCCCACAGTTCTGCAAATATTCTTTTCTATTGTAAGTTTTTATTATTCTCATCTCCAAAGGGGGAGAGTGCAGCCAATTATAACTTAATTGCATCCTAGGAAGGAGATAAGCCAACATTGCGGAGTTTGCAGCTGGCAAGTCCGCAATCACAAAAAGAAGCTGACTCATGGAAAGAGACTTCTGTAAAATGTCCAATGGCAATTTCTCTCCACCTCATTTCTGCATGCCTTTGGGATGATATATGATGTACCTTATTTACTCTGTCCCATAAAACGTACTTTTACAAATTATTTTAATATGCTGCCAAGTACCAGATAGGTTGTTTTTTGCTCTACTACCCTTAGGATCCCCCTCCCCTTTTTAAAAAAAAATGTGATTCAGTTTCTCATGTCTGGAGAAAATTAGTTCTATCTCTATTTTTCTTTTTTATATACAATATATAGCACTGCATTCAGATATGCATATGTTCAATTAGGAACAGTGGACCTAGCCATCCAGATTCATTGTCTGTATTTTAGAAGACCAACAATTCTAAAAGACAGGGTGCAGGAAGAGAAATGCATTCTGTGATTAAGAAGCATATTATCATCATTTCGGTTGTTTGTTGTTGTTATTAAATTGTGACATCCCTGCCATACTAGGCCGTCATCAATGAGAAAAGAAATAAAATTTCTAGAGTGTATATTTTCAATACACATGAACACACAGGGAGAAAGAGAGAGACAGAGAGACAGAGAGAGAGAGAGAAAGAAAGATTAAGAGAGAGAGAGAGAAAGAGAGAGAGAGAGAGAGAGAGAAAGAGAAAGAGAAAGAGAAAGATTAAGAGAGAGAGAGAGATTGCTGGCTGAAGTTAGAATTAGTACAGGAAAGAGAAACTTTCTCTTATTTCAGTTGGCAGAATAATGTAGTTATGGCAGATGAGATAGGTGACAAATTGAAAAAGGATGCAAAAATGTCACTTCCTCCAAATGACAAGGCCACAATGAAGATGTAGAAATGGTGGATAGAATCTGCCTTTTGGGATCATCATCAACAGTAAAGAAAGAAGCAGCCAAGATTTGTGCCACAAACGCAGGCAGATCAGCCATGACGGTCTTGGAGAAGATATCCAAATGCTGTGATGTGTCTATAAGTACCAAGATCAGAATCATGGAGGCAATAGTGACAATCTACAAAAGTGAAAACTGGACTTTGTAAAAGCAGAATAGGAAGAGTTTTGATGCTTTCGAACTTTGATGTGGAAGACAACTCTGGAAAATGTCACGGACAGCCGAGAAAACAAACAAACGGATCACTGAACAAATCACTCAATTTGTCACTCGAAGCATGAATAACTAGGCTCAAATTATCCTGTTTGGATGCTAGGTATGCAAATACCTAGTTCTCTGGAAAAGGCTCTGTTGCTAGGAAAGGTGGAAGGAAAGAGAAAATGAAGACAAGCAGCAGCAAGGGGGATGAATTCCGTTCCAGTGGTAATAGAGCCTAGGTGGCGCAGTGGTTAGAGTGTTGAACTGCAGGCCACTTCTGCTGATTCAATCGAGCGGTTCAAATCCC
>JANHFL010004640.1:3377-13844 GCA_032468155.1 Oxyrhabdium leporinum | reverse complement strand
AGGAGGAGGAGGAGGAGGAGGAGGAGGAGGAGGAGGAGGAGGAGGAGGAGGAGGAGGAGGAGGAGGAGGAGGACTGTGTGGTCCTAGGTGCTCTCTAAGCTTGGTTGTTTTCTTCAAGACATTTCATTATCCAAACTAGGTAACATCATCAACCCATTGCAATGCACTGATGATGTTACCTAATTTGGGTAATGAAACATCTACAAAAAAGCAACCTGGTTCAGTCTTGGTTAAAAACCATCATCATGGCTTTCTTTGCTAGGTCACTAAATGTGGTTGACAGCCACAGAGGAGATTACTAAGAAACCCCAAAGTTTAGTCTAGGCTAACCTAGAAAGCTGAACAAATTTCACAGATAATGTCTCCTGGCACTGAAACGCTTGATAATGATCACTCTAATCCACTTTTCTTCTGTCTGTAATTGCAATTATTCACACAATGTTCAACACAATTCTGTTGAATGGCATGAAATCTCCTTGCAAAAAGACATTGGAAATTTGTGTCACCACAACATCAACTCCAGTACACTGCACAACTATAGGAAGCATTCAAACAGACATCATTCTTCCTTATCCAATCCCATGTTAAAGGTTTTAAAAATTGAAAGAAATCAAGTGGAGAATAAATATATTGGAGGAACTCAGGTAGAGCATAAACCTATTCTCTCCACCTGATTTCCTCCGGGTCTGTGTGTACGTGTGTGTATAAATACACATACACACATTCTATTATTGCTTATTTCCACAGGATTTCAATCGTCAGCTCTTCCTTTTGCACACAGAGCAAAAGTAAAAACTTCTGTATAACCATTTTCTGCTACTTCTCCGACTAATTTATTTCCTTTATGGTTTGGATTTCAAGAAGCATGGTAATATGATGCCAAAAATATATCTTATTTTCTTAAAAACTGAAGAGATAAGAAGTCCAACTTAGCTTGTAGTGCTTTTTAAAAAGAGGAAAAATAGGCTAGTTTTTCAGTATTGGCAGATACTAGTGTTTAGATTTATTGCACAAAGATAATCAGGCTATAAAATAAATACACTCTATCTTTAATTCATTAATCATCCAAGAAAGCAAATGAATTGCTTTCAAAAAAGGACAATATTTCCCCCTTCATTATAATCAGGTGGTCTATTCTATTTCTTTGAGAAACAAAACCAAATTTCTACTCCTGAAAGTAATGAAATTCACACCCAGAGTTCTGGTTTTAATAGGGATTCTTTGGTTCTGTAATGTCTAATACTCAAGTGCAAAAAAGCCTGGAGAAGTGTGATTCTCCCAAGAGGGAGAATGCTGTTTTTGCAAGATAATGTCAGTCCTAAATGGGCTGGGGAGATTGTGATGGTGGGCTTTGTGGGAAACCCACCATCAGCCTTAGTGTATCACATTTAGTATATCACATTGATCCAGCCAGCACCATAATATAGGTGATGGGTTTGGGCTCAGCACGTTATATGAAAGCAGCCTCTGTATTTGGTTGGGTTGAAGGTTTAGCATGTTGCATGAACTAGCTAATCTTCTCCAACTCCAGGAAGTAACTAACTGGTGGCAAAAACTATGCATTTGTACACCGAATAGGACAAGTTGCCACAGCCAACTCACCATCGCCAACTTGCCACAGCCAACTCACCACAGGGCAATTCAATAATTCAGTTTAATTATTTAAAATAATTAAAATTTCCTGATGAAAATAAAAATACAGGTAGTCCTTGATTTATGACTATAATTGAGCCTGGAATTATGGTTGTAAGTTGTGTTGGTCATTAAACATGTCACCATATGACCGTGTCTGATTTTACAATCTTTCTCTGGTGGCCATTAAGCAAACATCGTGTTTGTAAAGTGAACGCCGCACCTGTTAATCGAATGTTGTGATTGTTAAGTGAATCCATTGTCCACAATGCACTTTTTTTTTTGACAGAAACCAGAAGCATATATTGGTTTCCTGCTAAAAACATTGTTTCACTTGAGACTCTGGAAAGAGCAACAAAGATTATTAGGGAGCTGAAGACTAAAATATATGAAAAACTGTTGCAAGAATTGGGTATGTCTAGTTTAAAGAAAATAAGAACTAGGGGAGACATGATAGTAGTGTTCCAATATTTTAGGGCTGCCACAAAAAAGAGGTCAACCTATTTTCCAAAGCTCCAGAAGGCAGGACAAGAAGCAATGAATGGAAAGTAATCAAGGAGAGAAGCAACCTGGATTTAAGGAAGAATTTCCTGACAGTGAGTACAATTAACCAGTGGAACTGGTTGTCTTCAGAAGTTGTGGGTGCTCCATCACTGGTGATTTTAAGAAGAGATGGACAGTCATTTATCTGAAATGGTGTAGGGTCTCCTGCTTGTGCAGTAGGTTGAACTAGAAGACCTTCAAGGTCCCTTCCAACTCTATTATTCTGTCCTGTTCAGTCTTCAGAGCTAATATTTTGTAAGTATGACCTAATGCTTAAAACATTTTTGTCCCACATTTATTACTTATTACCCACTACAAGTAACTCAAAGCAATGAACGTACATAATATTCCTACTTCCTATTTTCCCCACAACAACAAACCTGTGTAGTTTTAGGCATATGTAGTTGAAGTGTGTCTATAGTGTACATCACAACATTTACTAAGGTGACAGAGTTATAGTACTTAAGGTCCTTGGTGTGCTCATGAAAAAGGCATCATTCTGACCAATGCTGCAGATATTTTCTGCAAACGTAGAATCTCTGTCTTGAATTGCTAAAATTCTATCTGAGAGGATCTTACTTTTTACAATTGAGAAGTTTCCAAGATGACTGCATTTTATCCAGCCATTTGCAATCCAAAGTACTTCATTCCCATACACCATCCCCACCTCCTGTATACAAACCCCAACTTAAGTGGCGAGCTAAAAATGAAAATAAACTTGAATATTTGAGGCAACAGCTCACCCGACGGAGAAGCTGCTAGGCATTTTGAGTTTCTGAGCCCTCCAAGTGTCGGAATTTATTGCAACGAGTAAAAACAGACAGCCAACATAAAAATCCAGCAGGTTCTAGCCAGTAAAGTTATTTATCAAGCTTACAAGGGAAGAACGTTTTCATGTAGCAGCAGCCCTGTTGTGGGAAGGCATGCCTTTATATTTCACCTTTTGGGTTGAAGCACCTGTAAAAATGCCATCTGACAGGCGCTTCTCATAAACATTCCTTTCTAAATGGACTGCCTTGGGGAGGGAAGAGAATGCTAAGTGGTAGAGAACTGAGTCAAGGTGGAGAATCTTTCTAGGAGAGGATTTGAAGCTGAAAATAAGTCCAACAATTCCTGGGGTCCATAAATAGGTTTAATAAATGAATACTAAACTTGGGTTTGAATATAAACTATAAACCCTATGAGTCCATTCTGATTCTGATTGCAAATGACAAAATTAAAAAGAAATATATATATTCCTTGGCTTACCACCACAATGGTGAGCAAAATTTTTGTAGCTATGTGACACAGTTGTTAGGTGAATTTTCCCCTATTTTACAACCTATCTTGGCACAGTTGTTACGGGAATCACTGAAGTTGTTAATAGCAATAGCATATAGACTTATATATCGCTTTACAATGCTTTACACCACTCTCTAAGTGGTTTACAGAGTCAGCCTCTTGCCCCCAACAATCTGGGTCCTCATTTTACGGACCTCAGAAGGATGGAAGGCTGAGTCAACCTTGAGCCTGGTGAGATTCGATCTGCCAGATTGCAGGTAGCTGGCAGTCAGCAGAAGTAGCCTGCAGTACTGCATTCTAACCACTGCACCACCTGCAGCTTAAGTTAGTAACATGGTTATTAAGTGAATTTGGTTTCCCCATTGACTTTGCTTGTCAGAAGGTTGCAAAAGGTGATCACATGACCCTGGGACAATGCAATCGGCATAAATGTCAATCAGTTGCCAAGCGTCCAAATTTTGATCATGTGACCATGGGGATGTTGCAATGGTGGTAAGTGGTCATAAGTCACTCTTTTCAGTGCCATTGGAACATCAAGCAGTCACTAGATGAACTGTTGTAAGTTGAGGACTACCTGTAAAAAGGCTTTGATTCTAAAGTTTGAAATGCCAGTGAGTTTTCTTTGCCCACAAAGTTTAAAAGCATGCAGAATAGTTATTAGAAACTCTACTGCAGTCTTGATCATATTTCTGCATTTTGTTTTATTTTTCCCCCCAAATGATTTACACTATGAAGTCACGGTTTACTTAATGGGATTCATTAACAATTGTTTTGTATGTGTGGTTTGTATATGCTTAGACATATGTACCCTTTTTCACAGCATTAATGAAATGAAAAACTGGGGATGGAGAGGTAAAGGATAGATTAAGTCAGAATAACAGAGTTGAAAGGGACCTTGGAGGTCTTCTAGTCAACCCCCTGCTCAAACAGGAAACCCTACACCATTCCAGACAAGTGTCTGTCCAGTATCTTCTTAAAAACCTCCAGCACCCACAACTTCTGAAGGCAAGGTATTCCACAGGTTGATTGTTCTGTTAGGAAAAGTCTTTCTTAATTCAAATTAAATGTTCAAAGAAATAATTAATCGGTGTGTTTCTTTCACGTAGATGTGCCCTGCCAGTGACATAAAATTACTTCCCACAGTATAAAGGGGAATTCTAGAATTTCAGAAGGTCAGGTTCCTATGTTAGTATAAATGATGGAAATTGTCAAAAAAAAAAAAGGCTTAAAATGATTTTAAAAACAAAAATAAAAACTTACCTTAAGTCTCTCTTCTCCTCCCTATCCCTTACTTATGTCATAAAGATATAATATTTTATTTATGAAATTCACCATTTAATCTCTGTCTGCATATGGAAAATGCAAAAGGCTTATGTGCTTCATGTCAAAAGTGAAAGAAAGCAATAGTAGTAAAGGGCCAGAAATTTAATCAAGATCAGCATTCCAAGAACTACAAAAAAGTAATGGTATATTTGAACGTAGAAAAACATCTTCATTTTTTTATCCTTATGTTTGGTAGTATTCTACAAAAGTGGGGATCAAGCTAAGCAAACATTACATTTCTAAAAAAAAACTTATTTAAACACTGCATTAAGGAGTGGCAGAGATTACTGCAGTGGGTTTATTAATTTAGAAATTCAAACTTGTATAAAAAAAATACAGGATTTTTTCCCCCTACTTCACCTCCATGGAGACACACTTGGCAGCAAATCTGTATACTAGAATTGGCTCTCACAATTCCCATAAATTAAGTAAATACAGCACTGTCTCTTAAAATCTGAGCATCTGAAACATTTTAAGCCTTCCTTGAACTGAAAAAAAAGCAGAATGCATATTGTCTGTTTCATTTATTTTTGTATGTGAAAATATGTTTGTGTATGCATGCATGCATGCTTGCATAAACAAATATGCAAAATAAATTTGTTCTAATTCTTGTACCACCAAGACACAAACAAATTCAGATCAGCATAATTATTGTTACTAGTAGTACTAGTATACTAACATTGACATATTAAAAGTACAGCTGTAGGTACAGAGTGTGGAAAATAAACCCAGCGGAAATCTGAAGCAAATGCATTGTAAACTTTGTAAAGCTAAACAAACAACTTGGTGGGGTCTTCACAAGATCAACACAAGTGTGAGCAAACCGTGTAGTAATACAAAAGTTTGTAAATATGTGAAAGGATGACTGTTGCCACTACAAGGCTTGATATGTGAATGATAGTGCCTATGCAATAAATGATTTTTTGTCTTTGTTTAAGAATGTAAAAGAAGGTACTGAAATATGCCCGTTGGTCACATAATAAGCACATCTACTTCTACAAAAAAGTGAGAGCCAGTTTGAACTCAAACTTAAGACACCAGGCTAGAAACCAAGAGATAGTAAGTTCTAGTCCTCTTAGGCTGAAAGCTATCTGGGTGACCTTGGGCCAGTCACTTTCTCTCAGCCCTAAAAAGGAGGTAATGGCAAACCACTTCCAAAATGTTGCAAAGAAAACTTCTGGGACTAATTCACACAGTCACCATGGCACTAAAAAAACAACAGAGCTAAAGCTATTGCCCAAAAGTACAGATGATATACATAGACCCATGTTCCACTCCCAAACCTGCTGTCTACTTTTCCTTCTCGCCTGGTTAGAGATGTAGATTTTTTTAAAAAAAATGGAAAACCTTTCTGCATAAATAACATGGGATTATTCCAATTAGCATCTCAGTTTTTAAAGTTTGCACACGTATTTGGGCTATATGATTTGATGGGGAGAATGGCCTTGAAATCATCTCTGTGGTTTACAACTATCACCTGGAGGAAAAAAAAATTACACAACCTTAAAACTACCAAGCTTGGTTGAGGTGGAAATCCACATCTCTAACCCCGACTGTCACCTAGCAGCCATCGCAAGCAGCTGTAGCAAGAGAAGAACAGGGAACATGCCCCCGAGGTTAACAGAGAGCCCAATGACTGGGAGATCATTTCCCCATTGATCTGTAGCTATTGCAGTTAGCAGAATTAACCAATCGTTTCTGGGTACTTGGCAGGCCTGTAGTAAGACCTAGATAACATCAGCACACAAGAGCACTTGCTTTCCTTTGCCCTCCCTGACTTTTTTTCCTTTCACCTTGTCCCATTTTAAGTTGGAGGGATGAGACGATCCTTTCTGCTTTGCCAAGAGCAATGGCTTAAAATGCACTGTTAACTTTGTCAAGGAACATACCTAAGTGCACCTGGAATGAAAGAAATACGGCGTTTTGCTGTATTTTAGAAAAATGTTGATCCTTCAGGATGGAGAAGAAAAAAAAATCCCCCCTTCCCTCCTCCTTTATTTTCCAGCTGACTGGCGATTAAGCTGCAGGGTGCTCTTGCCAACTCTTAATGAGCTTCTAATATCTGCAAAGGAGCAACAGAAATTTTTCCACCTCGAGTCATTTCGCAAGAGTTGCAGCTGTCTTTAAAGTGATGATCAGTTGAATTTCTCCTGGAAAACTCCAGTCGTGGTTCACAAATGCTCTGGTCCCATTGCATTTACTGTACATGTGTCTCTGCGCATGTTTCAATATCTTTAGTACAGGCAGTCTTCGTCTTACAACCATTCATCTAATGACCGTTCAAAGTTACAACAGCACTGGAAAAAGCGCTGTTGCAACTGATTTTCACACTTCTACCACTGGCAGATCCCTATGGTCAAATGCATCATCAGTTTGGGGTCTCTGCATCCCCACAAGCCCCCTCTGAAGTCCATTGACTCTTATCTGGCACCCATTCGCCTTGACCGTTAGTAGTTCAGATTCTTCTGTACATGTGGCATGAAATAAACTTGTAGTACTTCTGAACTCTGGTCTGGTCCATGACTTCTTGCACCTGACAGATTATCAACATTTGGGGACTTAGTAACCAGCATGTATTTAGACGGGTTGCAGTGTCCCAGGCAACTTTCCCAGTCACTTCCAACAAGCAAAGTTAATGATGGAAGCTTAACCACCGGGCAATTTACTCCACAGCTTTAGCTTAACAACCATGGGACAAAAACGTGTAAAACTGGGTGTGGCTCACTTAACCACCACTTTGTTTAGTAACAGAAATTCTGGCCTCAAATGTGGTTGTAAGTCAAGAACTGTCTGTAATTCTTCAGAGCAGCAGAGTTGGTCAAGGGATATTTTGTTCAAGAGGATCTCTTATCATTTTGTCTTTGTCCTTCTTTATAAAAGCTGGAGTAATTTTTGGAGCTGTATTTTTCAACCTCAGTAACTTAAAGAGGAATGGACGTCTACTCCCAGAATTCCCCAGCCAGCTTTAACAGAAACTGAACAAATCAGGCTGCATACCTAGTTTCTTACCTCATGACGAATTCCAGGGCCGTTAAAAATATCCATCCCAAGGCAAGTCAACTGGATGGTATGGCAGATATCCTCACACCACAATTTCAAGCTTGACTGAGTTCAGAGAAAGGCAACAAGGATGCTCTTGGAGGGTCTGAGACTAATCTGAGAAGGAACTAGGTATGCTTAGACCGAAGAAGAGAAAGCTGAAGGTTGAAAATGAAAGGATAGTACTTTCTGATTAGGTCCACACAAGGTACTACATTAGGTTCGGGTAGAAAGTTTGCAATTCAGCCATGACAAGAATCCCAGCCATTGCTTCACACATTACATGAACAGGCTATGTAGATAACCCATAATACGGTTCCTCAGTTTGACTATAACCTGTTATATAAAGATAGCAAATTTGTTTTGTTAACCAAATTTGTTGTTGTTAACCATTTAGTTGTGTCCGACTCTTGCTGGCTTTATAGGCAAGTACACTCCACGCTACCCTTTCAAGCACAGCTTCTTTCAATTGTTATATGTTCAACTTTGCCTCAGTTTTGATGTTATCAAGCCAGTATGTCTCCTTCTTTGTCCATTAATTCCTAGCATCATTGCCTTCTCCATTGAATTTGCATGCATGGCATGATCAAAGTAAGTCAGACGTAGTCTTATGATTTTAGCTTCTATTGATGCTGGTTTAAATCTCTGTTAGTTACTCTGGCTAGCTATGGTATACACAGTAATTACCCCAGGTGTCAATTAATCATCATCTCAAAGGCCATCGCACAGGAGAAGGGCAGAACTTGTCCTCATTGCTTTGGTAATGGCCTTAAGTCTAAAAGGGCCGATTCTCAGGTGAAGACTAGGTAAACTATCTTAAAACCAATCCAACATCTTGCTGTATAACATCATAGGGAAGTTAGGCAAAAGCTTTAATTGAGATTCCTGAAGCATGCCCAGATATGGATTTGGTAGCTGCAACAGCCCATTCCTTTTTAGGATTCTATGACTTTATGAAAACAGCTTGAACTTTAGGAATGGATATTGCAACACAAATTGATTCTTTTTTTTCTGTTTGGCTCAAAAAAGAAAAGGAAAAAAGTGATAAAGACAGCCTGACCTCTGTCAACATTGGCCAATGAGCTCAGTACGTACTAAGAGGAAAGGGCTTTCAACGGCATAGAACTTTCATTCAAGTTTACACTCGACTTTTGACAATGGTTTGACGTTACCAAGGGTTTTCAATCCTCTGCCTCAAAGTGAGGGTGTTTACTGTATACAGACATGTACATTTCTCTACATCCAAAATTGTGTTCAAATCCCATGTACTGATATTCAGCTCACTGATATCTGGCACACAACTTTGTCCCACTAGTACACACAAAAAATACAGAATAACAAAGAAGGACCTTGGAGGTCTTCTAGACCAACACCCTGCTCGAGCAGGAGATCTTATACCATTCCAGGCAAATGGCCGTCAACTCTCCTCTCAAAAACCTCCAGTGATGGAGCACCCACAACTTCTGGAAGCAAGCTGTTCCCCTGATGAATTATTTCTCACTGTCAGGAAATTTCTCCTTAGGTCTAGGTTGGATCTCTCTTTGATTAGCTTCCATCCATTACTTCTTGTCCTGCCCTCAGATGCTTTGGAGAACAGGTTGACCCTCCCTTCTCTCTAACAGCCCTCAAATATTGAAAGACTGCTATCATGTCACCTCTAGTCTTTCTCTTCATTACTAGAAAAAGAATATCACAGAAACAGCTGAGACTCCCTTGCACAACTCCTTTCACTACAAGATTATGGGACGTCAGAGTGTTTTACAAACAAACCTTCATTCTTTGAGTATCTCTGAGAGGCATTACCAGATTAGTGTTTCCTTTGAGCAGGTTGAGAACTGAAAGCCAATCACAGGTCATCTGCAGTGATACTTCATTCCTATCTGTGCCAGTCGGAGTAACTCATTGCCTAAAGTTAGAGTAAATGTTATATAGAGAACGAGAGAGGTCATGTTGATTTAAAAGCCTTCTGCGTAGAAAACTCAGTTTATTACTGATGAAATCAGAGTCGTTGTTTGCCCAAGTTGAGCCAGGAGTACGACTGAAAAGATCACCTGTTATCTGGACGTGGGAGTCATTTCATTTCTGGATAAGGACAGGAGTTTAATTTTGAAAGATTTACCACAGAAATTATACAAAAAGGCTGCTTACAGGTTTCATATTCTATTAAGCATCTTGACCTAGTTAAGGAGGTTAACTCTGTGCAAATACATCAGAAGCAGAAACTAGCCTTAATCTATAGCCCTTATTATTGGCTTACAAACCTTGACTGTATTTGGCATATTTAGCTGTAATCCTGTCTTGGATGTCATATCCGCAATTTTTCCAAATTTGGATGCCACTTCTTGACCTCAAATAATGGCAAAAGCACCACAGCATTTTTTTTTTTAAATTAAACATGGTCATCATCTCTGTCTCATGAATTATCAATGGCCTCCTTTAACTTTCATCAAATTTCATGTGGGAGCTCTAATATCTTGCAAGATATGGGGATTCATAAGATGTTGATGATTTCTAATTCTGAATCTTTTTAAATAATCTAATTCCAGGATACAACAAGCAGGATCTAGGAAATTCTGGAATGAACTACCCCCCGCACTTCGGAGGCTCCCGGATTTGAAGACCTTTCGCCGGGAGCTGAAGACCTTACTC
>JANHFL010004639.1:0-12829 GCA_032468155.1 Oxyrhabdium leporinum | reverse complement strand
TTATTATTATTATTTGCATGAAAGAGTGCTGACCTTTGCACATTGTTTGATCAGTACGAGAACTGAGATTGCTTTTTTGTATACAATAATTTATGTACTATAATTTAGCAATGTAATGTAATAATGAAAGTGGCGTAATCAGCTTATAGAGTGATGAGACAAAATATCAAGAGAGCCTCCAATTAAACAACAAATAGAAAGTCATCCACTTAGAGGAAATCCTCTGAACTCATGGGGACAAGTTACTCATGGCTAAATTGTTATATAATGTTTTAATGTGTGCATAATCAGGGAAAACTTTCTGGTGTTATTGGCAGTACTTATATAGCATTAATATGTACATAGCAGTGCACAAACTTTACAAGCAAACAAAGAAAGCAAAAACTGCTAGCTGGTCATAAATAGCAAAGAAACTAAATTTTTTGCTCATCAAGAACATGAACCAAAACAGAACCAAGGAAATTATGACCAACTACCGATAGATACTACTGAAGTACAACTCTAAGTAATTATCACTGGTGAAGACAGATGCTGAGACATATAGGAGGGCTATAAATTGGTTTGGATTCAAAGGCAAAAAACTACTTTTGAGTACATGAGGGCCCTCATGAAGCACTTGTCTATAACTCCTTAGACTGGATATATATATTTGCAGAATGAAAAAGTAAATGAGGAGGGCTGCCACGAAATTCAGGAAAAGACACAGTTACTTAAAGAAGCTTGAGTCAGCTGCTGCATGAGTGCCCTGAAGGACTTTGCTACATTCAAATCTAAAATACTTTGCTACCCTGATGTATACTACTTCAGCAATATCTGGAAAGTTCTGTTCCCCCCACCCCATAGGGGTATCACTATGAGTAACAGAATATTTTTGTTTTTGCTAAATCAATATCAATTAACAGAAGGTAATCAAATTCCTCCCAACATAACAATATTTCCTAGCAGAAAGATTGTTTTCACTTTGAAAATCTTGTGATAAGAACCTGTGTAGAATCAAAAGGGCTGCTTGACTGAAAGTCGTGTTTTTTTCCCCCAGAAAGTTTCTTTCTGCTCAAGAAAAGCTATCCCTTTCAAAAACGTTTTTGAGCTCAGAACTTTTTTTTTCTGAATCCAGCATTTAGTCCAGAGTAAGATTGTAGTTTTTCACATTTATGTATTTTAAAGAAATGTAAAATAAACATTGACCACGATTCTGTGCATAACAAATATTCAGTGACTGGCAAGCTTCAATGTCTTCCCCCCAAAAAAGTAAACATGCTTTTTTTTGTTTAATCAAACAGTTCTTTTTCACTCTTGTAAAATCATTTTATACCACTGAGGAATAAGGACCTTTTGGTAATTTAACCAATACTGATAGGTATCTGTGGTTAGTATAATGGTCACAGCTAAGAGTATAATCAAAAAGAAAATATGCAACAGAGGCTAACCAATAACACAAGAGAAGCTGCATACTGAACTTCCTGGATAATAAACCAGGCAGTTGAGATCTGGAACTATACACTGGGTTTTTTTTTCATTTATTAAAAAAAAAAGCTCACTAACAGAAGTGACTTTGATTTCATTGATGTGCTTCAGTGTTGGAAAGGGAATTTCATAATGATTATTATTTCTGATCCTACATAAACAAATGCATTCCAAATGGACTTTAAATATATAGTTGAATGTATGCCAATGACAACAGGGATGGAAACATGTTCCAGTTCTTTTGCTTTATGTAAGATGGAGTCAGACTATAAAGATAGCACATTTCTAAATCCCACACGCTTTTGTTCTTTGGACAGCAGTTAACAAATTTATAGAAGATTATGTGTCAAAGAAAAGAAAAAGTCTTTACCAATTTTTAAAGGAAAATTATTTTCAGAAGCAACATGAATCATTAATTTCATGCAGTTTAATTTTCAGTTCCGTATACTGATGATAATGTTTAGTTTCGCTGGATGAGTATACACACACTCACACACACACACACACACACACACACACGCACACACCAATTTAACTGAGAATCACAAATGATAACATGGAGGGTTTGGTTTTCCACTAAACTAAAAAGCAGACATACAAATGAGCTCAAAATGAGAAGAATCAAAATAAATCAATGGAGAGGTTATAACAAAGTTGTAATTCATACTACAGTTTCAGAACATCATTTTATTATTCAGAAGGTGTTGTGATATCATTTCAATATGTAGTTTTTGCCCTTTTTAAAAAACATTGATAATTTGGATTTATTTGCAATAATATAAACATTAACTTTTTCACTTTTTGTTGGTCTACCTCTTTAAAATTCCAGTTTCAAAAGTCTGTATTCTAAACTTCAGTTTCATGTTATCAGATTTTTATTTATTTTATTTATAATTATTTAAACAATAAAGGGTTATTTAAAATTAAATAAAATTGGAAGAGACACAAATGTTTGCTATGAGAAAGATTGACTAAATGTAAAATTGCAAGCCTTTATAAAGAATGAACTTCATAAACATATTCATATACATGAATAAGGCTAATGAATTTTAATCTTGCAAGTGAATTTATCTATTTAGAAAGATTAGTGTGCATCCTTTTGCCTTTAAAACAGACAAGTGTACAGAAGTCTAATTAGCTGAAGACTCTATTCCCTAGGAGAATTGTCCAAAATACATTGGGATTTGCTTATAATGATGTTATATGATATTGTGGCTGCTATATCTGCATATGTAGAGATTTAATATTGCTGCTTGCCAATCTTTGAGCACATAGATGGCCATTACAGCTGCTGGTGGTATCTATTTTGTCTTTTCATAATTGTCATTTCTGGCTCTACTTAAGATTAAAATATGAAAATTGTGTCACATGCCCCCAAACAACGCATTAGCCAGGTTATCGGCAATTTCGTGGCACAGCTATCATGTTCACTCTCATTCATTCTCATTTTATTTATGAAACCTGCATTCTATATCTGAAAATGTCATTTTTTAGTTAAATCACAATATTAAACAAAATCCATTTACTGCAAGCTCTTTAATGTGAATAATTATTTTCCATCCAGTTTGTCCATGCCTGGCACACATAGAATCTTATTGTAAAGGAAGAGTTTGTCATCTTCAAGGATACTGTGCTTGCTTTGTAGAACTCAGTATTTGCTTGTTTCAGGGCAATCCCAAAATGATATATTTTGAATTAACTCTTTAGTGGGGCCTATTCCGTGATAAGTGTGATCTGGACTGATAGACTAACAATTGTGTGCAGCAGGTACTTTTCTGATATTTACATAAGGGATGACATTATGCCCAGATAGTTTGGATGTGTCCAGCAATTACTAAAGTAATATGTCTCTGAAAGGAGCAGAACAATTTGATCTGAAATCATCTGGATGCATTATGCAAATACTTCTGACATATGCTGAAAAAAAAGCAATGCATATGTTTTCCCACTGTTCTAATGTTGTCTATTCATTTATTGCTACCAAGGAGTCTGTGAGGAAGCAAAGGGGGTGGGGGGAGAGAAAAAGTCTCTATCAGGGGTCAGTATTCCAGTTCTCTTTTGACGAAACTATTCATGAACAAGTTACAGCTGAGAAAACAAAGAATAAATATTACATGAGAAAATGATCCTTAACATCATCTTCTTTATCTATCCATTTTTCCAAGATGTAACGTTCCCCTCCTCATAATTGCAGTAAAATTAATTTTTTAAAAAGAACATTTTTATACTGGAGTAAATAGTAAAATGTTCACGATAACATTGCATTGTCCTTCAGCTGCTTATAAACCATATTTGAGTAAGTTATGAATTCTTTAGTAATTTAGTAATGTTCTTCATGAATCATTGTCATCTAGTCACATGGACCCAAAGAACATGTTTTCTTTATTAAAGTTGAGGGTGGTATTTATTATTGTTGTTGTTTTGCCATCTAGCTAAAAGGCCACTCTCTCTCATCCACTCCCGCTCTCTTTTTATACAACAGGATTTTTGACAGGGTTGACTTCAGACAGCTTTCCAGCTGGGGTCGGGGGCCTGGGTGAACCTTCAAAATTTTCCCATTTGAGCCTCATCAAAGTGAAGGAAATTCAAGGATCACTAACGTCTCAGATGGTAGCACTTGCCCTAACAACCAAAGTTCAGGAATTCTTTGGAGCAGGCTGAGGTCACTTTTTCTCCTAATGCTTTTCTCTATTAATCAGAGCTCATAGCTCAGATTGGTCTTCAACTTCCTCCCAATCCTTGCTAAGCCTGTCATTTCTAGCTATTATTTACTTTAATGGACTTTGGCTGATCCCTTATGAAGCTTTGGATCTGAGAATAATACGGCTGGAGAGGAACGGGCCCTGGGTGTGGGTTTGCCTGCAGATTAACCATGGCAGATGGGCTTTATCGCAGCTTCCTCTGTGCGGAGTGTTGATTGAGAGGGTATAATGAGAGAGGTGGTGTCAACACAATGGCTGCAGCCACTGCATTGCACCTTGTGTCTAAACAAATTCCCCCCCCCCCCCAAATCTTAGGGTTGTGAAATTTCAGGAAGTCAGAGCACAAGAACAAGTACAAAAACAACTGTAAATAATCATGAATGTTAATCCAATGCTAATTGGTCCCTTCTTTCATTATAGATACATTTTGCTCAGTTTTTTAAGGAAATTAATTATGTGGACAGTTATACATAATTGGACTTTTATAGTAGCTTGAATGTTAGTGCAACCAAGTAGCAAACTTAATTATTATTATCTCATTAATTTGCAGAACAAATGTTTCCAATAAAGGCATAATCTTGATGTAGTCTGCATGTTTTTGATACATAGGGGATACATTCTTAAGTAGGGGAGATCAATTATCTATTATGTAGAGAATATTAAAAAAAAATGACTAGAGAATTGCAACATATCCCATTAATTTCATTTTGTAAAAACAAGAAGCCAAGTGCATTTGTTTGCTAATACAATCATTAAATATATTGGAGTGATAGTCTTAGAAATGCCTTTTTATATCATCCTCAATTTAAAGTTTTCATTTAATTCCTCCTTTTCACTGATGGATTAAAATCAAAACTATTGATTCTTTTATTCCTTCGGGCTGTCCCCATCTGTCTTATCTCTTTCATCACAGCACCCCTTGGTTTGAGAGAGAGAAGTGTTGGACAGATGAATGGGAGAAAATCAGGAGAAGATTCTAGGTCAAGTTTGTGTACAAGAGTTGAAATTTTTAGTGACAGTCTCTTCTCTCTGCCAAGCTGAAGTTTCCACACAGAGTTGCACAAGCTAGCCCAATTATCCTCCTCTTTTGAAAACCATTATCAAGTTTTTCAAAACTTCTTTCATTTCAGTGTTGTCATTCAATGAAAAGGAAACTAACCACCATGTCAAGACAACTCAGCTGCCTAGCAACCAAGGGCCACATTTTAATTCTGACTTGCTTCTGGTCTTGACTAATGGAAAGTGACTATGTTAAGCCAGTCAGAAAGGTTGTTTGTCATATATGAAATGCAAACAAAACAACATTGTTTTGTAAAGTACCAGCTGTGATGGATGCAAAGATTTACAGTAACCTTATTAATTTTCTCCTGTGTTTTAGTGGGATAGATGTCATATATATTCATGATTTATTAAATGCATTATAAGACCCAGCAAAAATTATGCTTTTTCTCCCTGAAAACAAAACAGAACAAAACAAAAAACCCTAAAAGGAAAGGGGATGGAGGTTGTGAAGGATCTAGAATTGTATGATTTATGAATGCGCTATTACTGTTTTAATAAGTAATTTAGTAATAAAAATAAAAGTCAAGTCATAAATATAATCACACAACAAGCAAACACATCAAAATAAATAAAACAGATTAAAATGACCAGCAAAAAAGCTATTATTAAAAAGCTATTATTAAGTAAGTGGTGAATTTAGCAACAAATTTTATCACCTTTGCTTGATTGTACACTTCTGAGATTAAACAATGAGACAGATTGTGGGGACACTGAGAGAGTAAAAAAGAAATATTCTGCCCTCTCAGGAGCTGTAATTAGAAAGTACCATTGACAGAAATCAACGGCCTGTTGCAGAATACTATAAGTACTATTATCAGTACTACGATTAGTATTGAATGAAGTAATGTGTGAGGTGCTAAAAGTATCACCCTAGTTAACAATTGCTTTCCAAAATCGAATGTAGCCATTTTAAAAAAAAGGTAGTCAAAGGTATTGTAAAGTCAACTTCTTCTGATTTTATTTTAAAACAATGAAACATAGGTTGCTTTTAATAAAATTAGATACAGAGTGTAATTTCCATCCAAATCTAGACAGTAAAGAAAATCTCTCTCTCTCTCTCTCTCTCTCTCTCTCTCTTTCTCTCTCTCTCTCTCTCTCCATCCCTCACTCCCCCTCTCCTTTCCTCTCGTGTGCCCCCTCCTCTCTCTGTGTATGTAGTTAACATGAATTTTCATTTATCAAAAATAGAGATGATAAAGGAATTTTGGGGGTTGCAATTCCATCTCATGAAGAGGATATCAGGTTGAGAATAGCTTGATATAGCTATGCTTTATCACAAATGTCAGCTGTTTTTGCATCGTTATCTACTATCTCCATCACTTTCAGTCACCATCTTAGAGTACTGGATATGGTGTTTACATATCAATTACTTATAGATTTATTTATTGGTTCATTCATTAATTTATTTTATTTCAAACATTCTGCATTTTTCCAATGGATATTCAAATCTAACTCTATGAATTACATAAGAGAAATACATATCTAAACCAAAAGACAGACGCTCTTCTTCACTTTAAGAAGACTGTCTTCACTTGAATCTACAGCTAACCGAGCGAGCCTCAATAGGCTTCTCTGAGAAAGACTGTTCAGTGAAGTTCTCTGACTGAAAAGCCTTATATGTAAGGTGGCCAATTCTGACCACCCTAGCTTTAAAAAAGCAATATATTGTGAAAACACAGTAAAGAATTTTACAAAGATTTGAATAAAAATTGTACACATGCAAAATTATAAGTACAGGTGAACATTCAGATAAAAGTACCATGCATCTCACCTTAATGGGACAACTATCTCATGTCCAGAGTGGAAGCAACTTCAAGATCTTTTGTGTTTTCCTTATGGTTCTTTAGTATAAACGAACTTAAATCCCCAATAGTAAATGCCTTATTATGGATTACTGCCTCTCTTAAAGACAAATGGTCACCCTCTGGCTATTACATATCTAATCTGTGATCATTTGTTCATTCATAGCAAGCACCCTGATGAAGATCTCTGAAGGGAAAAAAAAATAGGAATTGTGAAAGTCAGGAACAGGGATACAAAATTTTCAGAAAGTTTAATGGCTCAGACTCTCACTTACACAAATGGGAAAAAATAAAAATAGAATAGAAATAAGGAGCAACATTGAAAAATGTTCAATGTATTGCAGCATTAGTGAGATAAAGACACTGTTGTGATTTGTTCATAAATTCAAAAGTATAGCTTATTGGATCAATAATTATGATTATATTGATTAAAATTTGTAAATTTTTGTTACAAATGGATTTCAACACTGTTAAAATCTACAGAATGAAACCATTGCCTGTTTAGGAGGAGGAAACACAGAAAAACATTGAAAATTAAGAGACAAACATAATTTTAGTGTGTCGGAGAAAGCATTAATGTGGGGGGGAAAGAAGATGTAAGCAACTTCAGATACATATTGGGTCACATAAAACATGATCTAATTGGTCCTGTTTATAAATGCAAAATTCTTACTAGTAGTTACTATTACTAATATTTTTTTACTCTTATTTTCATGGATTTTTGAAAAATAAAGTTTACCAGTATTGAGATAAATTTCTCTATGCTTCCGTAAATTACTTTTATTTTACTTTTTTTGTTCTGAGTACTTTCAGATATACTAGCTCAATCTGTTTTAAAAGAAAACAGAACAATTTCATAAGCTATTTTTTCTAACTTCTCCATTGGAGGTAAGAAATTCAGCAACAACAAGAAAACACAAAACAAATGGGAGAGGAGTTACTGAGATTTTGGAATCCTAGGCCTTCGTTCAATAGGCATAATATGCAAATATAATGAATCTTGGTTTTTCAGAGACATATGAGAATTTCTAGTAAAGTAGATATATTGGTTTCAGTTATGAAATACAGAACTGCTATTTTTTATTTCACAATATGTTTCTTAATTGAATGTATATATGATTTATCCTTATAACAGCTTCTTGTTTGTAATTTGTACGATATTTGTTCTCAACTATGTAAACTTTAGTGTAATTCTAAATGACAAATGATTCCTGGAAGAACTGTTCTGGAACTGTTTTTTTCCATTGAAAATTACAAAGGATTATGAGCATAGAAGCTTTTCCCTAACATATTATCTAAATCTGCCATAACCAAATGATGTAGCTTGTGCAATAATTACGTCTATGTTCTAGATCTGGATAAAACTCAAATTCTGGGGCACACTAGGATATTGAAGACAAATTTCTATGGCATAATTAGATAACACTAATTTGCCCCGTCCCAATTCATAACCATTTGCAAACCTCTGTCCTCCAATTATTGTCTTTACTCTGTATTTCACATATCAGCATAGTGCAAATTACAGACATATTTTCTTGCCTGTGTAAATGCCATGGTAGAAAAAGGAGATGAAGAAGAACTGAATTTAGTGATTTAGGAATTTGTTTCCAATTCAGAACAATTACTGATGACTGCAGTCAGAGTGACACTTATAATCAAAGCATCATCAGTCACTTCAATCACAGTAATCCGAACAGGAGATGAAAAGTAGGAGATCAGACAAAGGAGATCAGACCAGGAGAGATTCCTGTCATATGGTGGGTATTTTAGTCTACAGGAACACAGAACATAGAATAATAGAGTTGGAAGGGACTTTGGAGGTCTTCTAGTCCAACCATCCATCCATGGCAGGAGAGTCTATACCATTCCAAACTTTCTTTGATGGGATGGATACATGTAATCTTAGAAAGAATAACAGAATAACAAAACGGAATAATAGAGTTATTATGCTCCTTATATGTTTTAGCCTTCAGTCCTCTAATCATCTGTGTTGCTCTTCTCTGCATTCTTTCTAGAGACTCAATACATCACACTGGTAGATAGTATGGTAAGATAGAAAAGGTCAAACATCTTTTTTTTCTGCATTGCAGTCCCTATTACAATCATGTTCCTCTACACCTAGTAGCCAATGTTTTTTCATTATCTCTTCAAACAGTAGATGTGGTTATTTTTAATGCCTTTGGTAAAGTTGTTTAAGGTTCTGATTTACAGAATTTACAGAATAACAGAGTTGGAAGGGACCTTGCAGGTCTACCAATCCAACCCCCTGCTCAAGCGGGTGATCCTATACCATTCCAGACAAGTGACTGTCCAGTCTCTTCTTAAAAGCTTTCAGTGATGGAGCACCCACAACTTCCGACAGCAAGCTGTTCCACTAGTTAATTGTTCTCAGTATCAGGGAATTTGCGCTTATTTCTAGGTTGCTCCTCTCCTTGATTAGTTTCCATCCACTGCTTTGTTCTATGTTTGAACAACAGGATTACTTGTTCAAACATAGAGGATTACTGTAGAAAATTCTAAACAAATAATATGTGTAATCTAGTACAAAGAAAAAACTTACAGTACAAATAGCTTTAGTAAGTCTTATCAGATACAGACAAAGATTTGCAGCTTGGCTTGCAAGACACCAGGATGGCCATTACCAGAAGAGAAAGTTACACTTGTCTCCTTCCTTACATACAGAATAACTCAGCCTCACTTTCCAAAAAAACCAAGAGAGTAGGACATGCATAGTGCTATGGGAAGAAAATTCAGGTAGTCAGACATAAAATAATACCTGTGTAAAGGAACTGATAATACAACATGAGGCTAAAAAGAGAGAACAATATTTTTAAACACAAACATAAAAACAGACCTGGCTACTCTGCAGTTATTTCCTGTTATCATAGCAGAAAATGTTGGCAATCAGTGAGCAGCTTCAATTTTTCTCAGCTAAAGAACAGAGGGAGAGCCTACAGTTTAGTAGCAATGAAAGATACTGGATTAGAAGCCAGGAAACCCTGAGTTCTAGGCCTTAGGCATGAAACCAGCTGGGTGACTTTGGGGCAGTCTTTCTTTCTCTCTCAATCCTAGGCAGAACAAAGTAATGGCTTCAAAAGATGCCTCAGAAAACTATGCCAAGAAAACTGCTGGGACTTGTTCAGACCAGTCACCAGGAGTCAAGAATGCATGAAGCAAGAGGGGAAGGGAAGAATACACATTGAGGGACTGAGTTATTTTAAACATATATACTTTTTATTATTTTCGTTCAATTTAATAGAAACTAGCCGAAGGGCAAAAACAATGCAATGAAACTGTTATGAGTAGACTGCTGGATTCTTGCTTTTATGAAGTGGCCATGGGAGTGTGCAAGTAATCTGTTGTACAATCATCTCTCCAGCAACTATAAACTTTTTGGCTTTCCAGATTTTACTTAAAGGAAAATATCATGTAGAAACCTTTCTTATGAGACTTTTTTAGATTAGGAAATATAAGGGTCTAGAAAAGTTGCAGAATAGTCAAGATCTGCCAGCTTGACATCTAAACTGGGAAAGACCTTCAAAAAGATGGTGAAGCAACATTTGGGGGTTGGGGAATTTGCTGCCACGCTACGGTCATGAGGTATCAGCATGGATTGATCACAAATTGGGACAGAT
This sequence comes from Oxyrhabdium leporinum, assembly GCA_032468155.1. NCBI lineage: Eukaryota > Metazoa > Chordata > Lepidosauria > Squamata > Cyclocoridae > Oxyrhabdium > Oxyrhabdium leporinum. The sequence goes on along the minus strand of JANHFL010004639.1, from coordinate 2,164 downwards.
AAAATTATCTCCCTCTTTGATAGAGTTAGTAGTAGGGTAAGTTAGATGGATCAGAATACCTTATAAAATATATATGGAGGTCTCAAGATCTTTGCCATAGTGATGATATCCACGGATGGACTCAGACTTGGCTGAATTATCACATCCAAAGAGTGTTTATATATCCACTAATTAATTCCATATCTGACATCTCAATATTTGCAGACCTCATTGGACCTTTTTAAAGGGTGGCAATGGCCCTGGGCCCAGTAAATAAGGGGATGCCACCCAAAAATAATTTAACATTTGAAAACGTGAGAGGGTTTTCATTACAGGAGGCAAAATTAATCAACTAAAATATATGGAAAAAATCTCATTTCAATATTTCAGACTTCCCCACATTAAAGCTATGGTGCTATTGACTTCAATGGTTTAAAAAAAATGGAGGGAAACGTTGTGATATAGGAGCCAGTAAGAAACAAAAATAGATATAATAACTTCGCAGATTCAGGCTTCCCAGACTTTTATAAGAGGAAATAATATAAAAGGCCAAGAGTAAATAATGTAAAGCAAGGAAGGCAGTTAGTTTTCCAAAAGCATCTGAAGTAAGAATTGGACCATATAAGGTTACTTTGAGGAGGCAGACTCTGATGCAATGATCATCTTCAGAACAGAGCTTTCATAAAATCTGATGAACAGGATTTGTGACTGCAATTGGCTGACAAGGAAGACCCTGATCCTGTAAGGAAAATGTGATAATAATAGGTGAAATATTATGATAACACTATCTGGATCTTCCAGTTAACACTCTGTTATCTATATTTAATAGAGCAAGTATATGTAAATAAAACAAACCCCACTAGAGGATCTGGAGGAGATGCTTGAAGTTCAAAAGGGCAAGTTTATGAAAAAGTTACATGCTTCAGTAGAAAGCCTCTCAGCTTTTTGTTCTCATCCTGAAGAAAATAAAAATGGGGAAATAAGAACACTGTATTAAGAAGCAGGCAGAAGGAGAGAGCCTAAGAGGATCAGTTTTCCTTCAGGAGCAATTATAGAAGACACAAAAAGAGGAACAAAAAATTCCTTTGCTTATTCATTCCCTTTCTAATACCCCTAGTTATCAGTAGGAGAAAAAGTGTAAAGAGTCAGTGCTTTCTAAACTTTGTCTCTAATTAATCCTATGCCCAGTTTGCAACTAAGAAACGTGAGACAATTTAACAGTCTTGAAGTTGACACTAGCTAGACCATACTGTGGTTTGTTTGTTACTTAATGACTTAGATGGAGCTAGCTGTTATGGTTTAACATGGGTGAATGTAACAAATCAATTCAGAGTTCTTTCTCAATCAAGAGTTCTGGAAAAGTCTATAATGTGAGAAGAGTGGAATTTAAAAAAGAGGACAATCAACAGCAAGGTTGATTGGATAGGTTCAGTAAGAGCAGGGGTGTCAAATTCATGGCCCGCAGACGAGTTGCATCACATATTGGCCACACCCGATTTAGCGAAGGGGAAAAAAGTCACAATACGTCACGTGACGACACTGCGACGACACGAGTTTGACACCCCTGAGTTAGAGCAACAATGGCTGCATCAGTGGAAGACCTGAAGGACCACGTTGAAGAGGAAAGCTTTCCTATGTAATTGCTAAGAGTCAACAATGAAATGATAGCATGTAATCATCAATGGCATTTTTGTTTTTACCATTGGATGTTGGAACATTCAAATTGTTAAAGTGTCAAATGCTAAATCATTTGCACTATTAAATTAGCTACATAGATTATTATGACCTTTCTAATATTAATTTCAGAGTTTAAAAAACTTTTCTTGCTACCAATACATCACAAAAATGTATTTTATGATGTCTGCCCACTCTGACAAAAACAAATATACCAATTATCTAAACCATATTATTTTTTAAAATGTAGTCATAAAATACTAAGATATCTGGCAGGAATTTAAAGTTAGAAGCCTTTTACTAACATTCTATTTTTTTTCAATATTTTTTTAATGGGAGGAACAATGAAAGAAGATGATAACCATTGAAACAAATGAGAGGGAAGGATCCAAACTGTCAAGTAAAAAGTTTTTATTTGGCCTGACAATTTTCAGAATATATACATACATACATACATACATACATACATACATACATACATACATACATACATACATACATACATACATAC
>JANHFL010004638.1:25293-35430 GCA_032468155.1 Oxyrhabdium leporinum | reverse complement strand
TACCTACCTACCTATCTATCTATCTATCTATCTATCTATCTATCTATCTATCTATCTATCTATCTATCTATCTACCTTTTCATTTGTTATCCATCTATTCATTTCTATCGTCATTTATCCATCTATCCATCTATTTGTCTGTCCATCTATCTAGTATCTATCTGTCTAGCTATTTCTTCTTAATCTTCCACTCACCCATGCATCCATCAATGCTTATCTAGCTGAACACACACACACACACTATTTTTAAAAGGTTTGTGTGAAGAAAAAGATTTTGTACAATGATCTGAATCAACCACTGTTCAGACCTAGAGAGGCATAGGGAATGCCTCCAAAGGACCGAAAGAAGAAGCTCTATGAAGGCAGTAGGCAGATAAATGGGTCTTGAGCCTTGGTCAGGAAACTAGTTTGAGAAAAAGTGTCAGACAAGACCCTTCCTAATTTGTGCAAAGATTAAAGGAGGGAGGGAGAAACACATGCAGACTTGCAAAATTCTGTTAGTATAGCTATTACATTAAAGCTAGTCTTGACCTATGATCTGCCTTGTAGGGCTAAAAAGATGTGTTTTAAAGTTTTGGTAAATAACTCAGTTTGTGTTAAACTTCTGAATAGTCCAGATAAGAAACACAACCAATAGTCCTCCTAGTTCTACCTTTATTCTAAGGTGCAATTAACAGAATTTTGCAAATCTGTAAATATTCCTTCTCCCCCTTCACTTATATTATCCCCAAAACTAGAGAGAGAGAGACCCTTCTGAGATGCCCCCCCCTCCTTCTTCAGACTCAAATTTCATTTATTAGACCATTAACTAAGATGCAGCTCTTCCTCCAGCCTTCCAAGATCATTCCCACTTAACATTACAATAAAAAAGTTAAGGGTTTGGGGGGGTTTTTTGGTCTCCTCATCCATAAATAGCTTACCTTTCTTCATTTCAGTTAGGTGAAATGTCTAAGCCAGGTAGACTCTTTTGTAGGAATTAAATTCACTTAGCTTTGGGAAAATCCGTCAGGGATTTGAAAGTTCCTTTACATTCTGGTTTTCTTTTTTGTTTTTTTTTTAAAAAGGGAACTGCCTATTACTCCCTCTCCCTCTTTTAGGTTAGCATTGGATGACATTTACAAGCAACAAATTCCTTATCTGCACCAAAGAGACTGGAGATTAGGAAATAAACCTATTAGTCATTGACCTGCCTCCTTTCCCCATCCTGGATAAATAAAACCCTGAAAACTGTTTTGCAAAACATAGTTCCTACCTTTGCAACAACTGCAACTGCTGGCATAGTCACCCAGTTCTATGGTAGCTCTGGTTCCAGTTACTTTCTGACTTGTATCATAAAGCCATACAATCAATCCAACCAGCTTGAAGGCCTGGTTTGGATGATGATGTTGATTAAGTGTTATCCAGTTCTTCTGGACTCCTGGAGACCTCAGAGATAAGACGTTCTCCCTGACAATCTAGCCTGAACCTGCTCTTCATCCACAGTCCATCGCCACTGTGACTGAATCCACCCAACTTGCTGCTGATTTCCGATCTGCTTCTTTCTCTTTCCTTCTACCTTTCCCAGCATTAGAGTCTTCTCCAGAGAGCCAGGCCTTTGCATAATGTGTAGGATAATTTTAACCTGGTCATTTGTGCCTCAAGTGAGAATTATGGGTTGATTTGTTTGGTGATCCATTGGTTTCTATTCTTGGCTGTCCACGGTATTCTCATGAGTCTTCTCCAACACCAATGTTCAAAGACATTAATACGCTTCGTATCCTGCTTCTTCAAAGTCCAACTTTAGAATACCACAGGAATACCAAGGCTTGTACGATTCTTATATTTGTAGGTATAGATGCCTCAGAGCATTTGAATAATTATTTTTTTCCCTATGGCTGCTCTACCCAGGGTTAGTCTGCAGCTATTTTGATCTTACAAGGCAGAAGCTATGCACCAATTCAATATCTTTATTCCCAGTTCTAAGGAGAGTTGTTCAATCTGTTGGCATTAGTTTGGTCTTCTTATATTTAATTTTATACCCATGTCCCCCTTGTTTTTAATCCAGCAATAAAAAAGAAAGCAATATTGGTGTCAGGCATTCCAAAGTCTAGATAATAGCGTAGAAATATCCAGCTGTTTTGCAGAGCAATATTTGAAAGAGAGAAACGCCTGATGATCTTAGCACACAGCAAACTATGACGAGAAGAGCTGCTCCTTCAGATATTTGAGTCCTAATGGATTTGAAAGAGGAGTCCCAGCATTCAGAATAGGTACAACTCCTACTGGAGTGGAAGAATATACTTCCTCTTACATTAACCAGCTGGAATTTTGTCCACCAAACGTTGTGCTTTGAAGTGGCAATGACATGAGTAACTCCTTACAATGAAAGATCTTGGCACATACTAGGATATGGATCAATATAACCAATCTATGCTACACAAAAGAAACCAAAACCAAACCACCACTAGATCTTGATAGATGGAAACTTGTTCCTGATTGTTTTCATATTATGGGATGCGCAGTAGACAGTGAATGCTTGTTTATAGCAAAGGCACATTTTCTATCACAAGACTGTGAAAGGGAAGCATATTTGTTCAGATCAGATTTTGGGAATATGCCAGACTGATTTTAGCAAAGGATGATGAAGAGTGTCACTATTTTCTAGGTCTGCCTTATCTCTGCTTGACACAGGACCTACTAAAGCTTTTCAGGCAGTTGACCGTTCGGCCTCTGTTTCAAAACCGACACAGAAGCAACCTATTTCATTGTTCAACAGCTCCTGTCACTGCAAAGTTCCTCCTTGTTATCTAACCTGAATCTACTTCCTTGTAGTTTCAACCTAATGGTTCTACTGCTGGAGAACAAGTATTTTTTTTATAAGACAAACCTTTGGAAATCAACTGTCACACCGTATCTCAATTTTCCTTTTTTGTAGAATTAAACAGAATAATCGAGTTGCAAGGGACCTTGGAGGTCTCCTAGTCTGTTCTCCTGCTCAAGCAGGACACCGTATAGTATTCCAAACAAATAGCTGTCCAATCTCTTCTTTAAAATCTCCAGTGTTGGAGCACCCACAACTTCTGAAGGCAAACTGTTCCACTGGTTAATTGTTCTTACTGTCAAGGAAATTTCTCCTTATTTCTATGTTGGATCTCTCCTTCAGAAGTTTCCATCTGTTGCTTCTTGTTCTGCCTGCAACTGCTTTGGAAAATAGCTTGGCCTCCTCTTCTCTGTGTGTCCTCCCTTAGATATTGGAAGACTACTATTAGGTCACCCCCAATCCTTCTCTTTGTTAGATTAGACATACCCAATTCTTGCAACCATTCTTCATTTCTTCAAAACATTTCTTTGTTTCATGGGTATCTATTTGGTCTTGACAATCTACTTTTTAACAGCTTTGAATGGCTACTTGGGACTGTTTAATAAGTCAGAATGGAGGGAATTTTAATTGTAGGGCTGAGCTACAGATAGTGGTTCTTCTGGTACATTCTTGGTGACAGCTGGCTTGTGTATTGTTTTGTGTTCCAAAAGTACAAATCCAGATCTAATTCAAGTTGATGAAGAGCTAAAACAACAGTTACATTAAAGCAATTTCAGGTATGCTTCTTGTTTCTTTATCATCAATATCTATGTGCTCTTTCTTCAAGAGCAAAAGACTCTGCTAAGCAGGAAAAAGTATTCATAAATGGATGAGGAGATGATGGCAGGGAGCCTGGCTGAATCCCTAGCATGAAATATATTTTCCTTAGCCCTTTTTGTTTCTTTAAAAAGTCAACACAGAGTTGGGTCTGAGTGTGCAAAACACATAGGCGTCACAAAACAAGACATTGGATCTCTTTCAAAATCAGTCATGGGTAACATGAGGAGAACCACAACCTCAGGCAGAAGGCAGCATTCCTTCCCTTATTTAGAACCATTCTTCTAAAGGGGTGGTTAGAGGGATCTAGATGTCCTAATGGACCACCACTAAAGTATGAGCCAACAGTGAACTGTAGCTGCTAAAAAAGCCAGTGCAGTCCCAGGCTGCATCAACAGAGGCACGGCATCAAGATCACAAGAAGTGTCAATACCATTTCCTATCGCACTAACGAAGCCACACTTGGAATATTGTGATCAGTTTTGATCACTACAACTCAAAAAAAGATGCCGAAACCCTAGAAACTGCGCAGAAGAGCAACAAAAATGATGAGGGGGTCTGGAGGCTAAATTGTATGACGAACCATTGAAGGGTATAGGTATGTCTAGCTTATCAAAGAGAAGGAATAGAGGGGGGACACGATAGCAGTCTTCCAGTACTTGAGGAGCTGTCACAGAGAAGAGGAGGTTGGCCTATTCTCCAAAGCACCAGAAGCCAGGACAAGAAGTAATTGCCGTAGGTGGAAGCTTGTTAAAAAGAGATCCATCCTAGAAGTAAGGAGAAATTATCTGACACTGAGAACAATGGAATGTATGCTTATGTATGTATGATTATGTCCTGGAGTTGTGGGTGCTCCTTTGTTGAAGATTTTAAAAAACAGACTGAACAGCTATTTGACTGGGCTGGCATAGGGTCTCCTGCCTTGAGCAAGGGGTTGGACTAGAAGATCTCCAAAGATCTCTTCCAGCCCTATGATCTCATAGCCCTCTTAAAACAAATGACTCTGCGGATCCTGTTAGAGTGGACTTTATATGGGTATCCCATAATGAAATAGCTGTTTTTAGTAGTACTGAAAGTCAGGAGATCAGCAACTAATGACACATTTTCATCTGGGTTGGTTTTACCTTCATTTTGCCTATTAATGTGGATAACATTAGAATCCCTGAAAAGGTAATCAACAAACGCAGAACAGGCAAATAAATATCCCTGAAACACTATGCGTAGTCTTCTTTTGTACAGCTTGATTTATGAGTGCATGCCTTCCTGAGATAAAATGTATTTCTTTGCTCTCTTGAATGGCCAGAAAGTAAATTCTCCATGCTGACAATAGTGATGAAGACAGTGCCCAGTTTCTATTAAACCACATTTATCTTGATTATCAGAGGCCATACAGGACTCAACTCTCCCTGCAAGAAAAAAAAATTGCCTATCTTTTTTAAGAAGGGAAAGAATTCTGAATTCCGCCCAGTCCTTGTAAAGATTATCCAAGAAAGATTAGAAGGAAATTTACTGGTGGTCTCAACGCAGTGTTCAGAGATCCTGAAAGAAATTCATTAAGCTAAGAAAAAGCTGGCATTGGAACAGCCTTCCTGTAATGTTCTCTATAATATGCTACAAGGGACACATTTACAGTCATTCCTGGTGTCTTTATAGGACTAGCGCATGATGGAGGGCCAGTTCACAATTGTCAGACTTTTAATGAAAAGAACTTGGTTTGTTGCCACAGTCCAAATTATTTTCCAAACCTCTCAAGCACAGCACAGTCTTTTGAGCACTAGCCTTTCCCAAGATCGGCAAAAAGGGATTCATAGCTGCAATCTCTTGCGTTGCTGAGATATAATGACTGGTCTTGTTCCAAAATCTCCAACTTTCATGCTAGTCTCTTTCAGGCTAATGCACAGCCAGAAAGCACGGAGAAAGATGGCGGGCTCTTTTCACAATAATCTTTCAGAAGGATCAGGGGGTCTACCTGCCTTTGTTTTTCCACCTTAATTTTCCTTGTTAAGCATTTGGAAATAGAATTTGGTAAAAGAATGAAGGGTTTGCTTCCCTGTGGATTTCAAATGACCTAGCTTATCTTAAGTTCAAAGACAGTGATGGTGGTGAGTAGCAGAAATCAAAGTTTTGGAGGCGCAGATTATCATTGGATGTGATAGATAGATTAGGAATGTGTATAGAAAGATTGGTCAAAGGCTGAGGATTTTGTTTGGATTAGGTCTCAGATTGTTCCAAGAGTGTAAACTGATGGTGTCAAGCTGCCTTCTGTGTGTGTCTGATAAGAGCTGAAAGCAAAATCTGATGCCTAGCAGAATCCACTGGAAATAAAACAAGGCTGGGGGTAGGTGGGAATGGAAGCTTAGGAGTAAAATCCTTCAAACAGGCAAGTAAAGTTTTATCCTAATAACAGTTGATTAGAGCAGTGTTTCTCAACCTATTTTAACGTGTGTGGATTTCAGCTGCCAGAATTCCAATCTTAAAAAGACCAGGGTTGAGAAACACTATTCTAATCAACTGTTACTGGTATAAAACTTTTGGTAGGTTTATCACCTTGGAGTCTTCTAGATGAACTGGATAGCTCCCTGTGACCCATTGGCCCCATAACTGTTGCCATACTGGCTAGTTAGGAGATATGGGAGCAGAGGTTCACCACATCTGGAAAACCCCAAAGACATAGCTTAAATGTGTTGGAGGGAAAGAATTTGTGCACAATTAGTTCTGGGTGGATATCTGACTTGAACAGTGATTAGTGAAGCCGTATTTTTAGTAAAAAGGAGAAGAAAATGAGCAACTTCTGGCATCTAGATGGAATAGTGAGGAGAGCAAAAATAGATAGGTGCTTGAGGAAAAAAAGCAAAAGGAAGATACTAGACCAAGAACAGGCAGAGTGATCAATGAAGATGGGACACGAAGTATATCCTTAATTCTTTCTCTGCAGTCTACTCACAGCCAATGAAGTCGTACAAGACCAGCAACCGATTCATTCAAAGGCTGTGATAAGCTGGATACAGATAGCTTATTTATCCCAGATAGCTTGAAAAGCTGAGCAGATAGCAATAGCACTTAGACTTATATGCTGCTTCATAGTGCTTGACAGCCCTCTCTAAGCGGTTTTACAGAGTCAGCCTAATGCCCCAAAGGATCTGAGTCCTCATTTTACCGACCTCAGAAGGATGGAAGGCTGAGTCAACTATGAGCAGGTCAGAATCGAACTCTTGGCAGTCAGCAGAATTAGCCTGAAATAATTGCGTTCTAACCACTGCAATAGATCTAATTTGAAAAGCTTTTGCAGCAAACCCGGCATGTAAGCTATATGGATGGAGAAATTAGTGGTGATCAACCACACAGCCCTCACTGGAGCATGTAGCTCTCTTAAGAACAAAATTTTCAGTCTACTGGGACTTTTAACATTAGCATTCCCAACAAGGACATCATGTTCTGTTGAGTTCTGCTTTTCTTCCATTAACTAATCATAAGATGATACAGTGAGGTTTAATTACAATTGGACATTAGATACTTGTAGAGTTGTGGATCTTGAAGACTCAATACGGAATACTTGTGAGGAACGAGATGCCATATCTCTTTAGCAAGGGCTGTTCCTTTAAATAGGATTTCTCCTGCAAGGTCAAATTGTGACATATTATTGGAGACACATGCTCCTTCAAAGCCAGCACATGTCTGAGATATGAGTGCTGTGGACAACTTTTTTTCTCCCAAACGTTTTGCTTCCTGAAAAACTCTTGGTGATTATGATAGACCCCTTCAAATTGAACACAAGTACAATTTCAGAATGACTGTATGGGGTAGGAATCTTGAGAAACATGAAATTAACTTTTAATGACGATAGTGTATTTGGTTGCATAATGTTTCTGACAAACTAGGCTGACTTCAACAGGACTGAAAGAGTTTTGCTGCTGATTTTTGTTTGTATTCAATGTCCAATGCATTGTGCTGCAATGTCCAACAATTGTTAGCCAGCATTAATGGATTCCAGTTGCCTTGATATCATTTTTTCATTGTAACAATATCCTGGTGAAACTTTTTACCACGTTCATCAGTAACTGCACCTAGATTTTTAAGAAGGAAGTCCAAAAGTAAATGCAGAAATGAATCTTTAGTGACATGTTGTACTTCATGGTTGCGTACGTGTAAGAAGTTTGTCAACCAGCTGAATATGGTTTGATGCTCCATATTGCCAAGAAAATTCTCAATTGCATCGTTGAATGCTTTCAAGGAAATTTTCTCTGGCCCCACTAACAGATCTTTGAACCACTTGTCACTGATGACATATCTGATTTGTGGATCAACAGAAATGACCTACTTAATCTTGGCATTATTTATTCTTGGAAATATCTGTCTTTATGTATCTTTGTTTGTTATTTAAAAAAACTTCACTTTCCTTCTTGCTTTCACAATTTTTTTCATCAATCTGAATCTCATGTGAAGCAGAAGAAAATATCTTTTTTACTGGGACAACAGGTGGTTCATGTGCCAAGTTTTTTCTCTCATGGTACCAGATTCTTTCGGAGCGGATATTTCTTTTTAATGTAATGCGACTTTCTTGCATGGCTATCCCATTTGCACCTGTAGCAACAGTACTTGGTATATCCAAGCTGCATTCCAAGCAGCAAAGCCATTACTTTTAGATCCCCACAGATATTCCAGTTGTAATTGGTGCATTGGATGTGCCTCAACATTTCCATATATTTGTATGTTTCTTTGATGTGTGTAGCACAGCCAACAGGTACTGAAGGATGTACCTTGGAATTATGTAACAAGGCAACCTTGAGGCTTAACACTGATGAATGTTAATGATGAGAAGCCATTTTAGTGAGTCTTGCTCACAGCCCAAAGCTGTGAACAAACTGTCAACGTCAGCACAGAAAACAAGGTTGTCAACCTGTGCAAAGAAATCTGTTAAATCATCTTGGCTGCTTTTTTTAGACTTAGATTTGGAATAACTTTATTGTCACTTTGAATGTACATTAATCGGCATACATTAAAATGAAATTTCATTGCGTACAGCTCTCAAAGAGTCACCACTCCAATATACACTACATAAACATGACAAAATAAATAAATAAATACAAAATAATGCATACACCCACATATATTATATGACACAGAGAAACAACACACTCCCTTTTGGATGTATACGTGTACATGGAGAGAAAAATGAATTTTATGAGTTTACCAGACGGATGGCATAGGGAAAAAAACTGTTACAGAATATGCTAGTCCTGCTAGAAATACTTTGAAATCTCCTCCCAGATGGAAGCAACAGAAACAGACCACAAAGTGGGTGTTTGGGGTCTCTCACAATGCTGGGAGTTCTAAGCACACAGCGTTTATAGCAGTATCCTGAGTAGCGGGAAGTGGGCTTCCTATAATCTTCTCCACTGTCCTTACCACTCTCTATATGGACTTTCTATCTGAGGCACTGCTGCCCCCAAACCAAACAGCGATGCAGTTTGTTAAAACGCTTTCAATCATGCCTCTGTAAAAAGTGGCCAGGACAGAAGGAAAAAGATGCACTCTCTTCACCCGACGCAGGAAATGCGAATTTTACACTATCTATAGAATTGTACATGATAGGTTAAATTTCAGGTTATTTTCGTGATCAAAAGTCTATAAGATACACCCAGATGTGTTCAGGAAGCAAAATCTTTGTTGTTCAGTGAATCTATTTTCCAGTTCATGTGTGATCCAAATTATGCCCTCCCACTTTTGAATTTATAATGGAGGGCTGCAGTGAGTTTGATTGAGTCAAACTGATCAAACATGTGAATTAAGAGTACTTGTGGGGTGGTTTTTCTCATTCTCCAACAAATGGGGAGGGAACCTGGGAATGGCTTGCTGGGTCACGTACTGTACAGGAAATCTGCCATGACTGCTTAACTTTTAACAGTATTTTAACCACTATTAATTATTCAACGAACACTCGCCTGCTGCATCGCTGGAGAGCTACATCCTATTTGCTGCTCCAATTAAACAAAGAATGGTGAATAAAGGAATAAAGTTTGCCCTCTCCTTCACAAACAAGTCTTCCTCTGCCATACCAATTTCCCCATCCTATATTATCAGAAAGATACACGATAGGTTTTAAAAAATGTCCAGACAATGGCCGCAATACTGAAGCTGGGTTTTTTTTTATTGCTTGACTGATGACATTCCACCTGCTTATTGCAGATTCTTAGGGACCACATATATCAATATTTCCTTGCTGGTTAGGGAATTTTGGGAGTTGAAGTTTGCTCATCCTAAAGCTGCCAAAGTAGGGAAACATGGATATAGATGGCCTGACAGAAACTTGATTGCTCTATCATGGCTACCAGTTGATATTTTTGAATACACTTTGTGGATACCACTAGCTTGGGATGTATCATCTATGAATAGCACCACCTCCAATTTTAACTTGGAAAGTGGCTGAAAAGAGAAATGATTAAAAGGTGGCGCAGTGGTTAGAGTGTTGACCTGCAGGCCACTTCTGCTGATTCAATCTAGCGGTTCAAATCCCACTAGGC
>JANHFL010004637.1:68848-80341 GCA_032468155.1 Oxyrhabdium leporinum | reverse complement strand
GTCCAACAGCTACTGAGCAGGTAAGTTAAGATCTCTAATACTTTTTGGGGACAAGGATTTATTTCTGTTAATGGATTAGCAACAATCGTAAGCATGAACCAGTTTCCAAACATCTGAATTTTGATCATGGTCGAAGGTCGTAATTGTGAAAAACGGTCATAAGTCACTTTCTTCGGTGCCGCGCTAAGTCACTAAACCAGCTTGTAAGTCGAGGACGCCCTGTCTTATGACAGCACTGCGTAATCCGACTCCAGAGGCACAAAAGGACAGGCTGGGTATCCGTCCTTTAAGAGCCGTGGAGGATTTGTAGGCAACGGCAGCTTCTGAGTCCTTGATGACTTTCAGGATCCACCTTCGGCCCTGACAATTGGGGCGGTGGGTAGAGAATCCCGGGGTCGCAAGCGCGGCCCAGAGCACTTCCGGACAGGGGACGTCAAGCGGTCGGAGATAGGCGTCTTCGCTAGCCTGGCTTGTCCGCTGCAGGCCGCCGTAGCGGAGCCGGCCGGGTACAGCCGTGGCTGCGCTCCGGGGGAAGCAAGGGAGAAGCGGAGTCGGCAAGATGAGGGAGGACGGCGAGGAGGAGGCGGCGGAGGGCGAGGAGGAGGAGAACATCCTCTACGACCTGCTGATCAACACCGAGTGGCCGCCGGAGTCTGAGGTGCAGGTGAGCCTTTTCGCCGCAGGCGGGAGCAAGTCGAGCAGCCGCCACGTAGCAGGGGAGGGAGAGGCCAGGTGGCGAGAAACGACCGCCGGTCCTTGACTTTTTAAAGCGCTGCCGCCCCTTGTTTGCGCCCCGTGGGCCTGGCTGGGGGGGCTTCAGCAAGAACGCCCGCGCTGCAAAAAAAAAAAAAAAGAACAAGCCGCCTTCTGCCCTTCAAGATCCTGTCAATCAAAAGGCTTCCGGACTCCGGGATAAAGAAAGAACCGTTGCAGAACGGCAGACGCACCGGTCGGGTAGTTATATTCTGTTGGTCTCATGCAAAAAAAAAACCCCACAAAAACACAAAAACAACCCACCACACCTTGAAACAGGTAAAAAAAACCCTGCACGTTGACAACATTTCCATCAGTCAGTGGAAAAAGGCTACAGTGTTTGGATCCCCACTTTACTGTCCCAATGCATTAGAACCTTCTAGGCTCTCGGGAGGAACCTAATGACAGCTGCGACTTCCTATTCTGGGGAACAGAATTAAAAATGAAAGACTTCTTTAATTCACATACCTCCCAACTACCGGCAGTTATGGGTGGTTGATTGATTGGCGTTGATTGGAACAACCAGGCACACAAGATAACAACCCGTCTTTAAAGAGATGGCAACGTGAGGCTGCCTTTGTCTAATTTGGGAAAAGCTTGATAGCTCTTTAGCTGGGAGACTACCAGGGCTGTAGAGTAGAAGTTGAAGAAACATCCTGGAAAACAGTATATTTATTTATATAGAAATATAAATAAAATTAAAACAAAGTCTCTCTCTGGTCACTACAGAAAGTTTTATTTGGAGCAGTAAAGTTATAATTTATGATTAACTGTGTACATAGAGTAAGTGGAGTAGACACAGTTGTTAATCATTGTTATTGGTTATTAGCTAGAGATTGTCTATAGCTTTTTATTTTCAAACGTTCTGTCTTCATAAAAGGTTGTGTGATATTAACTGATGATTTTCTGGCTGGTGGCATTAGTAGAGCCTTTCTGTCCTGGATTGCCATAACTTTTTGCAAGACAAAGTACGTGAAGCAAATGTTTTGAGCAATGCGACTTAATCAGCCTCTTAATTGATATTTATTAATCATTTTAAAAAGTTATTTGCTAGATTAAGGTAACTTACTGCGCCTGCCCAATGACTCTTGCTAACTGAAGTTATCAATGCTCTTTTTATTTTCTTTTTGTTACACAAAGACTACATAGCTAATTTATGCCATTTGGATTGTTTTTGTAATTTCCACTTAGTGATTGTAGCATTATGTTTCTTATAGAAGAATATTCCCAAGAAAGAGATCCTTAACAGATTGCATGGATTAACATACAGCATTGAATTGTTTTGTGTCTTCTTACCTGGCTCTGGAGTTGAAATAGTTCCTGAACATCTTTCTTTCACAATTATCTAAAAGAATTTAGAGAGTAGTAATTTGGAGTAATGTTTTAAAGAGTTGCTTATGCCAACAGTTAATTTACAACCTGCAACAGCTTAATGGCCTTGCAAATAAAGGACTGACTGAAAACTTATCTTTTTGGTCTTACAGCCAAGAGGCAACCAGAAGCATTATGCATCATTTATCATCACAAGATTATTTATGGGTAAATATCCATAGTTTCATTATTCAGTAGACTTTATGTGGCTAAAATTAATATAATGTGAACTAATTAATTTAAATAATGGGTATGGCTGCCCATTTCATAGCTGAACAGCATACAAATATTTTAAAATGATTACAAATTATTCACTAAAGTTATAAACTTGTTATTTGATATTCTTATACTGCATTCAGAGCCTAGTGTAATAGGAATTGCATAGCATTTAGAGATAGACATTGCCTTAATGACTGCCCTGCTTAACGATCGTTCAAAGTTACAACGATGCTGAAAAAATAACTTTATGATCAGCCCTAGCATGTATACTCATTGCAATGTCTCTGTGTTCACATTATCAACATTTGGACATTTCACAACCAGTAGGCGTTTATGACTGTTGCACTATTCCCCTGGTCACATGATCACAGTTTCTGTGCTTTGCAACCAGCTTCTGACAAGCAGAGTCAGTGAAGAAGCCTGCAGTAAAATCAAAAGTTATGATCATGTGAACCTCACTTAATGACTGCAGGTGACTTGTTTAATGACTAAATGGGAAGTGACATCGTAAGTCCATTTTGGCCTATTGGCATTAATTTATTCATTATGAAAGTGTAGCATAGGCCGCTCAGGATCTTTTTTCTGTATTTGGATGCATTTCTGTGTAGGTACATTTATGGCTGGTTAGTTGTTTCTTGATTATGTTAAATAAGTATGCAACACACTGCTAAGGGTAGAAACAATTGCCACAAAATAAACGAGTGTGTTACCATTAGCAGCCTTTTTGCTCCTACCTTCAGGTACCAAGGTATGAGTAGTGGGTAAGAATATTAAGGATATGAGAATAATGAAAAAAATATATTATTGTTTCCATGCCTAGCCCCAATTACAGAATTACGTTTTGGAGAAATTTTTGGGAGGAGGGGAATAAATTGGAGGGCCTGTTGACAAAACAGTTACAGAAAATAGCATCTTCTATCAGTCTTGCTTTCTTTCAAAGATAATTGGGTTCTTCTCTTTTAGGACGTGCCTTATTTCTGCGCCACTTTTGGAGCAGGTAAGCCACTGTTAAACACAACTGATTAAAGTTCTGTCTTAAGCTACTGTGAGAGAGTGTGTGGCATTTTAAAAGTATTATTTTATCTCTTATAATAGCATTTGGAAGATGTAATGATCTTTGGTTCTGAAATGGTAATTTTTGATTCAAAAAGATTTATCTTCTAAAAGGCACTTTTATTTTTTCAGGATACTGAATGTAAATTTTGTGTGTGTGTGCACTGTGCATGTGTGTATGTATATACTGTACACACCCACATGCACATACAGCTCTTGAGAGCAAATACCTCTTGGCAGCTTGTTTCTCATCAGAGTTTTTTTTACACTTTGCTTTTGATCTTATTAATAGTATAGTGATTGCTTGCAAGAATATAAATCTTTGCTCTATACTAATGGCTTAAACAAGTATAATATTAATTGTCAACAAAACATATGGATAAAAATAGGAAAACAAATAGCAATAATGGTAGTTCAGCTACTTTTAATATTTCAGATATTGTGTTCGTTCTGTATTTAATAGAGCTATGTGAAACAAATGTAGGAGAACTATTTGGGGAAGAACTTGTTCATCTGCTGTTTTCTAACAAATGTAATGCAATTAAAATTTATAAGCATCATCTTTATTGCTCTGACTTAAACATATTTCTGCTTCCAGTAGTGCAACATTATCCCTCCCTGTTGAATTTGTCCGCCTGGTCAGTAAACAGATGAATTGGCATCTAGAACTTGCAAGGTTGGTGGCAAGGTTCCTTTTCCTTTGAAAGTGGGACTTTATGGTAATTGACTTTGGACTTCTTGCATTCAGACTAAATGCTTTACTATATAATCTGCAACAAGGTAATTTTAATTTATTTAACTTATTGTAAAATAACAGTCAGTGCAGAAATTGACATCCAGAGTTTAATATATCACTTTTGAGATGAAACGGGAAATTTGAAGTATTTTTGCCTGAGTTCTGATTAGATAAAACCGATAGGGAATTTGAGTTTGTGAATGGTGACAAAGAGATTGATAAGAATCTTGGTTTTTGTTTTTTATGTAGAGAGTTGTTTTTAAGTCATAGTTTCTCCAGTTTCCTCCAGCTTCTGCTCCACAAATCCTACTGTTAGCTGCTTACGTTTCTTTGTCGTTTCTGACTTGGGAGAAATGTTTGAAAGGGATGTATTTCGGCAGTAGAAATGAATTTTGTCTTTTATGACAGCCATAGGATTTCTCATCTTACATGTGCTCTCAGTATTTTATTATATGCAATGCAAAGATAGTATTAGATCCAGATTTAACCAGACTGATTTCCATTGTTAAACTCAAGATTAACTCCAGAACCAACCCTGATATATTTACTAGATATTCTCAGGGTAGTTTCAAGTTCCTAGTACTTCCTGAAATACTATGTTCACCACCATTTAGTGGCAGGTCTACAATTTAACCTTTGAATATATTTTTAATAATATCGGAGATAATTTATTTACTCAGATATAGAGAGAAAGGATTTGGGATGCTGTAAAATACTGAGACTACCTCACATTTGCCTTGTATTTAAGACTCGACTATATAAAATGATTCCTGAGATGTCTTGGAAGCAGTAATCACATGTGATTTTCATTCAAACTTTTTCTTTTTGTAGCAATGGAAAACTGTTAGCAGTTGTGCAAGACCAAACTATAGAAATAAGGTAAGTGAAGAACAATACAATTGTACACCTAGATTCAAATGAATTTAGTAAGGCTTATACTCACTAAAATGGTCAAGCAGAGGCAGTTCAAATGAATGTAGCCATAGCACTTAGACATATATACCATTTCATAGTGCTTTACAGCCCTCTCTAAGTGGCTTATAGAGTCAGCATATTGCTCCCAACAATCTGGGTCCTCATTTTACCAATCTCAGAAGGATGGAATGCTGAGTCAACCTGGAGCCAGTCAGGATTGAACCGCTGGCAGTCAGCAGAATTAGTCTGCAATACTGCATTCTAACCACAGCACCATCACAGCTCGCTCTATAACAGGGGTGTCAAACTCATGACCTGCAGGCCAGATGCGTCACGTGCTCGCCCCGCCCCCACCCAGTTTAGCAAAGGGAGAAAAAGTCCCGATACATCACGTGACGATGCGAGTTTGACACCCCTGCTCTATAGGTTTATTGTATGCTAAAGTTCTCTACAAGAATCTGAACTACTAATGGTCAAAGCAAATTGCTGGCAGAGTCAAAAAAATTCAAGGTGGGCTGGACTTAGATCTCTTGTGAGTGCGAAGGGACTCGAGGCTGATAATGCATTTGACCCCTCCCTCGGGCTCGGCCTGGTAATCTACACAAATATGTTTATAGAATTGAAACCAAGATGTAGAAGAAAATGTGGATCTCTTATCTCTTTTGAGCTCTGTTATCTGTTTGCCATGTATTTAAGTGTTAGTGTTCGTGTTGCTTTAGGAATAAGATAAATTCTAAATATGGCCAAAGACTTTAATTTTCTTTCACTTTAAAAAGTTTTTCATAGACTTTGTGTCTATAACTTCGTATGTTAGACTAAATTAAAGAGTTCATATTTATTCTGCACAAAATGGGCTATAATTTATGAATATGATCATATTACCTTTTGGCAACTGTCAAAAGAAGCAGTAATTTGCAATGTTTATCTTGTAAAACAATTGATCCAAAAATCATGACAAATCATCTCTTGCTGCTAAGAGTATATGCAGCCAGAGTAATTTTATAGCTGTCAGATGGGAAAATTTAGATAAAACTTATTTTAAGCAACTGAATTCAGAGCTTTTTTTCCTGCTCTCTTGTAATGGCGTGTGGGAATGATCTTAGCAGGCAGGGTGAAGAAATGCTTCCTAGGGAATGATTAGATAAGAGAGAACATAGTCTGCAGCTACAGAAGGGGAAGATCAAGAGGCTCAGAAGGTCTTTTCCATAATTTCTCAGACTGCAAAGGTGGCAGAGGGAGAATTGTACTTTCATAGTTGCGAGATTGTGTTAATGTAGCCTTACAATAAAGTAGAATTAGCTTCTTTTGGTTGTGTTTCCTATCTGGTCCACCTGGTAAGGTTGACATCACTCAGTATTTCAGCTTTTCTTGTCCTTCCCTCCTGGCTACGTTATTGATTATATATAATTCTTTATTGGCCAACTGTGATTAGGCACACAAGGAACTTATTTCTGGTGCATAAGCTCTTAATGTACATACAGCTATGGTGATAAGCAACAAAGTTATAAGAAGGTAAAGAGATACGGGAGGTAATAGGGACAATGAGAATAATGATGGTAATACCGCCTTTTTAGATAGTTTGACAGTGTTGTGGGAATTAGTTGTTCAGCGGAGTGACGGCATTGGAGAAAAAAATCTGTCCTTGTGTCTAGTTGTTCTGGTGTGCAGTGCCCTATAGCATCCTTTTGAGGGTAGAAGTTGAAACAATTTATGTCCAGGACGTGAGGGGGTCTGTAGATATTTTCACAGCCCTCTTTTTGACTCGTGTAGTATACAGGTCCTCAATGGAAGGCAGGTTGGTAGCCATTGTTTTTTTCTGCAGTTCTAATGATCCGTTGAAGTCTCTGTCTGTCTTGTTTGGTTGCAGAGCCAAACCAGACAGTTACAGAGGGGCAGATGACAGACTAAAGCAAGTTGGAGAACTCACTATTGATCCCCAGCGCGCGCACACACACGCACACACACACACACACACAGGGGGAGGGGGGGAAGAGACTCCAAACTCTGAACATGCAACGCATCCTCATCAAGAGAAGATGCAATGAAAACAAAACAATCAGCGGGCATCTTCATTTTAAAACTATAAATAAATTGTTGTTCTGGTGTGCCATGCTCTATAGCATCGTTTTGAGGGTGGAAGTTGAAACAATTTATGTCCAGGATGTGTTAATCTTCCAATCCTAATATGCACTGTAATCTAGGTGCATTTTCCCAAAAGGACGCATAAAACGTCAATCTTCAGTTTGGCAACTTTGCAAATGTCACTGCAGCATCTACTCCTCCTAAAAATTACAAGCCATGAAATTAGCCTGTCAAGGGAGTTGGAAGGAGCCATTTAAGCCACTAGGTCCAGCCCAGCGTTCAGTGCGAGAACTTAAATGAATGGATCCTCATGTTTCATAAGATCTTAAACATCTGTTCAAACATTTCCACGGACCAGGTTTTCCATCACTTCAATCTTTTGCTTCTACTTGAGAGCCAGGAATATTCCAGGCTGAGATGATTGTAATCGATCTGTAAGGTTTATGAGAAAACAGTCAGGGCTTGGCTTACTTGACAGAGAACCATCAGTCCGTCAGTCTTCAGCTACCAACCAGTAGATAATCCTCAACTTACAACCACAGTTGAGCCCCAAAATGTCTGTTGCTAAGCAAGATAGTTATTACATGGGTATCGCCCCATTTTGTGACTTTTCCTGCCACACCTGTTAAGTGAATCGCTGCAGTTAGACTTAGCAACAAGGTTGTGAAGTGAATCCGGCTTCCCCATTCCCCAGAAAGTCGCAAAAGGTTGATCACATGATCCCCGGGATACTGCAACCGTCGTGAATATGAGCCAGTGGCCAAGAAATCCAGACTTTGACCACATGACCGTGGGGATGCTGCAATGCTCCTTCCTTCTCCTGATGGCCCTCAAATCACCTAGTAAAGCTTTGCATCGTGAGTGGACTGAAATGGATTCCCCCTCCCCCAAAAAAACCCCTTGCATTAACCATTATCCCCCACTGAGAAAACTGACACTAAAATATTTTATTTGAGGCAGGTATCAGATGGAAACTATTATTAGATTTAAGAAAATGTAAGCCCTAATGAAATCATACAATCCATTTCAGATCAAGGTTTTGCCCCCCCCCCCCAAAACGTATACACGGAGGCATATGTTTGGATTAAGATTTTGCATGTTTGGGGTTTAGTTGTACTCACATTGATCAAAAGTTTCATTTATATTTTTTTTTTCCTGTAGGGTGACGGTGGTTGTAGAGTGAAATACAATAACTGATTCTTTTCTGCCTTCTCTGGTCTGAAATAGCATAGTACTTGGATTTTTCTATTTATCCCTTCCATCTACAAAATTTATTCAGCGGCTTCCAGGTATTTTGTTTTTGTTTTTTGTTTTAATTTTGTGGTTTTGGTATTGGTTTTGCTTGTGTGTGTGTGTGTACACATATGTGTTTGTCTTGTTAATGGCTCAGAAGAGGGAACCTGAGAAGATCCACAATAATGGTGCTTTCTTTGGCAGCAAAGATCCTACTTTTTAAACACTCTCTCAGCATGTGCATGTGTGTGTGAATGTATTTGTAAAAAAAGAGATATCTAAAGATTCCAGAATTTATCCTAGAATAGAGCCACTTGGTAAAAAGGAGACCTTGACAGTTCATACCACTTGGGAAAAAGAGAATGTGCAATGGAACATATCGGTCATCTCTGATAAGAAGCACCATATTCTAGTGGCCTCACGCTGGATTATTCCTCGCAACCACTACAAAGATGTCTCCTTTGTCTTGTGACTTGTGTTAGCAGCCTGAACTGCGTGACTTCTAACTTTATCAGATGTAGAGGGTGGGTCACAACGAGGTGGGAACTCAGGGGGGCACGTTGGGAATGGTGGTGTTCCCTCCCGAGTCAAGAGTCATTAGCAGGATCCCTTGAGGGCAAATATTTCCATTGTGTGCTCCTTGTGTAGAGCATGAATACAAAATAACTCTCTCTGTTCCTAGCACAGTGGCCTATTATACAATCCCAAGGGCTTCACAGCAGAAGGACATTTGTCTTGAAGGGACATAATGAAAATTCATTTGACTGGACTAAATGGTCTCTAATCTGGCCTTCTGCAACAGTGACAGTCAAATGCTAAAGAAGCTTATTTAGTTGGGAGCATTTTGATCATATTCTTGGTTTAGGTTGAGGGAGAGGAGGGAAGGGAAGGGGAGAAGAGGGAAGGGGAGAGGGGGAAGGAGAAGGGGACAGCAGGTAAGGGAAGGGAAGGGAAGGGGAGAGGAGAGGAGGGAAGGGAAGGGAAGAAGGGAAGGGAAGAAGGAAGAGGGAAGGGAAAGAAAGGAAAGGAAAGAAGGGAGAGGGAGAGGAAAGGAAAGGAAAGGAAAGGAAGAGGAGGGAAGGGGAGGGAAGGGAAGGGAAGGGAAGAAACCAGCCTTCTAGGTTCCCAATCCTTCCATATCCACCTAGAGCTGAATCAAGAATGATCTAGGCAGTTCTGATCATTGTTAGATTTATTCTGGGGTGGTATTATTTTGAAGATGGGCATGTTTACATGCTAATGGTTTAGCATATGCAAGAACTGCTAGGAAATCAGTTCCACTTTTTGATCAATAAAGGATAAAGGATAATGGCATAAAGGATTGCCATTCAATCAATGATCAAAAGACAGATGTCCACAGGATGTGGTCAAAAATATCAAGATGGTGAGCACAATGATACGATCAAAGTTCCATCTGTTTTTGTATCTCAGGAACAAAAGGTCAGACTTACCCATCACGTTCATCTTGAAAAAAACACATTTCTCTCCTTCATTAAAATCTTCCCAAGCTATTTCTGTATTCATCACAACAAATAGCTTCCACTGCCTTCTGAATTTGCATGGAAGCCGTTTTGATTCTATTCCACTTTTCTTAGCTGCCATACCAATAATCAAAAGGGTGGGAGCTTATTCTCCTCCAATAAGGTTCATATATTGAAACAAAAGTTCACATAAATTTGCTTTGGGGGCACAATTCACAATATTTGTACACCTTGAGGTGGAATTTCTCCAGAAACCCTACAGGGGGACATAAAATGCCAATGAATATGTCAGCATCATTTCACTCAGCCCCCCAAAATGGGTTGTAGTGGTTCATTAGGTTTGGAGTGAAATGATGAAAAAAAAATATAAATATCTGGCAAATTTCAGAAGATGTTCCCTTCAAAAACATGCCTCAAAGTGGATAAAGCATTTCATTCCCCTTATAGCTTACTAGGGATCAAGCTGTGATAAATTCATGCTTGGATGAATTCATCCCTGCCTTGAAGGATGAGATGGTCCTTCAAGAAGCCTCCTCTTCAAGCAATGTTCACCGGACTCGACCGCATCAGGTCATCTCTGATTAGCTTCCAACTTTCTTCTAAATAAATCAAATAGCTAAATCCTTTTTCATTCTTCCAACAACGTGCGTTGAGTTTCACTCTAAGTAGCGAATGATTTTGAAGATAATGTGGGCAAATTAGTAACAGATTAAATTCCTTTTCCTGGAAGGGACATAAAATTCCAATCTGTTACGTCTGTCAAGATCTTTTCCTTTCACACTGGTAATTTCAGACAGAAATAACGTTTGCCAAATTCTGTGCACCTTTTAATTCCTTGAAATGTGGACGAGGGCAATCTAAATCTCTAATCCAGCTGTCATATCATTGTCCAAATGTGATTTTTCACAGCAGAGTTCCCCTCTGTCTCCACCTCCTTTGCTTCTGCAGCTGTATACAAAGGTAGCAAGGACAGTTCCCACACCAAGCTCAAAACTGTATCAAATGAATATTTGCACTGAAAATGGAAGGGCGGCAAAAAATAATAATAATATGGGCTTTATTTACTGCTCTCCAAAGGCTGGGAACAGCGGTCTGATGCCAAAAGAAAAGAAAAGGGATTTAAATAGAGGAGGATCACTTAAACAAACACCACCAAATAATACTCTACACTCTGTATCAAACATTCATTCCCTGGCATGATTTGTAGTTGTTTTCAAAAGGATGATATTATTTGTTAGAAAGCCTTTTTTTTTTTGAATAGCACATTAGGAATGCTCATTTGGGGTTTATGAGCATGTGGGATCCTTGCATGCAGAAGTAAAGAGGCCTGCAAGGCAAATCCCCAGAGAACAAAAGGCATATCTATGTAGAAAAAGGTCCCCTTTGTGCCAAGTGTAGGAAGCCCCCCCCCCCCTCGCCAAATTAAAATATTCTTTATTCTTAATATTAAGAGAGGCAGGATAGAATAGTTCCCCATGGAGAAACGTGTTCTTAAAGGCAGAAAGCAACCCCAGTGTTAACGCTGAAGCTGGCCTCACCGAGGCCATTTGGAGGCTTCAGCATTGCCACACTAGAGCTGAGGGATAGGGAGGGGGGAATAGAGATAGTTGGGGTTTGTAGCCAAAACAAAATACTTTCTCCTGGGAACCA
>JANHFL010004637.1:47039-61413 GCA_032468155.1 Oxyrhabdium leporinum | reverse complement strand
GAAGGAAGGAAGGAAGGAAGGAAGGAAGGAAGGAAGGAAGGAAGGAAGGAAGGAAGGAAGGGCCATGGTGGCACAGTGGTTAGAATACAGTATTGCAAACTAATCCTGCCAATTGCCAGGAGTTCGATTCTGACTGGCTCAAGGTTGACTCAGCCTTCCAACCTTCCATGTTTGGTAAAATAAGGACGCAGATTGTTGGGGGTCAAGAGGCTGACTCTGTAAACCTCTTAGAAAGGGCTGTAAAGCACTATGAAGCAGTATAGAAGTCTGAGTGCTACTGCTATTGCTAAAACTAATTTTAAAATCCCAAGAGTTAAATAAAGGTTAAAAAAAAACCAACAACAACCCAGGGGCCCAAGCATAGCGGAGTTGGTACCTTCTCTATCCCGGCACCAACCATCTCCAGTTTACAGCTTCTCCAACCAGGCCCACTGGCAGGGCCAGGTTTTAAGGAAAAGCCAAAAGGATGGGGATGGATGTTACTTCTGGCAGCCAGATGTTCCAAAGAGCAAGGGCCACAGCAGGAAAGGCTCTTCTCCCAGACTCTACCAATCCGAAATTCCTTGGCTGTTTTGTAGATGACTTGTTTTTTTTTAAAGGCTGAATCTTTACAGAGATTTCACATCTTCAAGAAAAGAGGTGTGTGTGTGTGTGTGTGTAAATAATGCAGGTTGGGGATAGGGGGGGGAAGGAGTGCCGAGAAAACTATTCCACTCTGCAGCCATCCTCAGTGATTATCCGTTTATTGGTGGGTGGTGAGGGGTAGAGAAGGGGAAAGGGACGAGTGAAAGAAAGAAGGAGTAGAGACAGGCAGCCCGGGACCCCATCAGAAGATAATTGACTTCAGGAGCTCTTTGTATGAAATCTGGGAAGAAAGCAAGTGAAAAAATAAGTTATTTTACAATTCTGATACTCTTGACCTCATTGAAAATAAATATACACAGAACAAACCACAGAAGAGGGAAGGAGCTGCATTTAAATTGGGCAGGGAAGGCGAGCGTTGAGAATCTTAGACTTGGGGCGGCCTCTGGTGGCTGGTGGTAGAACAGCACCCTCCTTGCGACTGCCAACTGATCTGTTATTTTTTACGCTTTAAGGATGTTCTCGTCCCCCACCCACTCATAATTATTGCATTTTTATTTTCTTTTTTACATTTGAAAGAATTGGGGGATTCTTTCGCTCTGCTTTGCAATTTAAGATGGTCACTGCCAATCCGACACACACACACCCTTTCTCTTTTCTTCTATTCCT
Organism: Oxyrhabdium leporinum; assembly: GCA_032468155.1. NCBI lineage: Eukaryota > Metazoa > Chordata > Lepidosauria > Squamata > Cyclocoridae > Oxyrhabdium > Oxyrhabdium leporinum. The sequence goes on along the minus strand of JANHFL010004637.1, from coordinate 60,162 downwards.
GTCCATTCTGCTTTATGCGCTCCCGAGCTTCATATTTGGGAGACGGATAGATCGAAATGAAGGAAGTTTGAACTGGGTGGGTTTGATTCAGGTTTTCAGAACCAGTTTGGCAATAAAGCTGCCTCTGCACGGGTCGGTCCAAATAGGCGTGGCATTCGTTTGAGGATTCAAACATATATTTTTTTTTTCCAGTTCAGTTGGAAAGTGAGTTCAGCTTAGATATTCCGTGGAATCGACTTTCTGGTGATTTTTCCAGCCCTCTGTACTTTCCAGGAGAATCCAAAGAAGCCCAGGTCTGGCCTCAGTATAAAGAATATCTCCAGGAGCTGACTGTGGTCTCCCTATTTTTATTTATTTTGTTTTTACATACCTGCTATGAAGAGATAGCACCTTGAGCTTGGCACAACCAAAATTTTATTTATTTAAATAAATAAAAATAAAGAGAGGGAGACATTGTTGAGATCTCATCTTCCTGCACTCTATTGCGGTAATGCTGAAACTGTTTATTTTTTAAAAATTTCATTTAATTTGGTTTTTTGTTCATGTCCAGCCCCTGTTATTTTTACAAATAACCCTAGGCGGTGAACATGTCCAATACATCTCCCTTCTCCTATTTTCCCCACAACAACAACAACCCTGTGAGGTCGTTGGACTGAGACTGACCGGCCCAAAGACACCCAGCTGGCTTTAATGTCTAATGCCAGAGTCTCCTGGTGATTGGCCCAAAGTCACCCAGCTGCTTTTCATGCTTAAGTGTTCTGACCGAGGCTTCCCAAGATCATGAAGCAGACTCCTCGTCCTGATGAAACCCCTTTTATTTAGGATAAAGGGATTTCCTCTCCAGCAAAGTCCCGGCAAGCAGTCTTTCAAGAGATTTCACAACTACAGACCTTTTATCAGGCTTGGAGAGTTGCCAGGCCGATATCTTCTAAACGCCAGGCTGTAGCAGCAATGACTTGGCAAGAAGGCAGGAACAGATCTTCACCCTAATGAATCAAACTCATTGTCTCCTGCAAACACCACGCCCCTTTCACTGCTCTTTTATTCCCTATGGGAGGGGCCTTTCACCATCCACCTGAGCCTTTACTCCCGAGTCGACCCTTGTTCCTCAACCGTTCCCTTCTCCTGGCAGCTCTGCGCATGCACACACCGAGAACAGACCCCGGATGTTCTTCTGTCCCACTGATTCTCTGACTCTGAAGGCAGCTGATAACAGTCAGACGGCCGTGGCCCCATCTCTGCCTCTGACACAGAGCCCTTGTCAGCGCCTTCCCCAGACTCCAGGACTGGCCCATTGTTCCTCCCCAACCTCCTCACTGTCCAAATTTGCCACCAGCTCTGCTGGCTGCTGGCGAGCCACAACACTAAGATGGGACTTGAATTCACAGTGTCTTGCTTGGTGCCCTAACCGCTAGCTCTCAATCATTCTGGTTTTGGATACTCACAAATATTCAGCTTGACCAGGTTCTACCTAACCAGAATCTCTTTGATTGTTTATTCACAATTCTGCTTCAGCAAGCTGGCTGGAAAAAATACAGGAACAATCTACAGATAGTCCTTGACTTACAGCAGTTCCTTTAGTGACCATTTGAAGTTAACAATGGCACTGAAAAAAAAGTGACTTATGACCGTTTTTCACACTTATGGCCATTGCAATGTCCCCATTGGTCACGGGAATGACATTCGGCCGCTTGGTAGCTGCTTCATATTTATGACTGTTGCAGCATCTCGGGGTCACGTGATTCCCTTTTGCGATCTTCAGGGTTGCGGGATCCCTTTTTGTGACTCTGACAATCAAAGTCCAGGGGGAAGCCAGATTCACTTTACAAAAACTGTGTTACTAATTTAACAACTGCCGCGATTCACATAACAAGTGCGGCAAGAAAAGTCTTAAGATGGGGCAAAACTCCCTTAACAAATTTCTCTCTCTTAAGCAGAAGGCTGGCTTGCTTGCTAAAATCTGCCCTTTTAGGTTTATTTATTTTTCAAGGATGCATTTTTTTCTCCTTTATTTTGGTCATTTCACTTTTATGGAACAATTGGTGTTTCTTAATGCACAATCTGATTGCAGGAATCCTTTTTTTTAATACTTGTTTCTTATAGCTTCATCACTTTTTATGCTCTTTAGGTATCTTTAATAGAACGGGCGTTTCGTAAAGCTTGTTTGTTTGGCTCTTGCATTTTCCTTTTAAAAGCAAAGTTATAAACATTTTTCTTTTTTACTCTTATGAAAATCCTTTCCAATTTGTCCCCTTTTTTCATGTTTCTTATCCTTGATTTTTTTCCCAAGAAAACATGGTCACTGTAGCCGTTCTTATTATAAAGGGACAACATTCAGTTGAATTCCACCCTCTCTGTAAAAATATTCATATTTTTTGCTGTACAGTAACATGCCCTTTTCTTTTACAATAGACCTAATGCAGGATCAGGAAATGAAATACAGGTAGTCCTCATCTTACAACTGTTTGTTTAGTGACCATTCAAAGTTACAACAGCACTAAAAAAAGTGACTTCTGACTGTTTTTTCACATGTACGACCATTGCAGCATCCCCATGGTCACGGGATCAAAATTCAGACACTTGACAACTGACTCGTATTTATGACGGTTTGCAGTGTCCCAGGGTCACGTGATCCCATTTTGCAACCTTCTGACAAGCCAAGTCAATGGGGAAGCCAGACTCACTTAACAACCAGGTTACTAGCTTGACAAGGGCAGGGCTTCCCTTAACAAGGGTGGCAAGAAAAGTTGTAAAATGGGACAAAGCTCACTTAATGTAGCAACAGAGATTTGGGTCTCAGCTGTGGTCGTAAGTCAAGGTCTTGTCTACACCTGTTCAAAGAATCTGCGGAGGAAGGCGAGCCGGAATTGTTCAGTGTTGTTGGAATGGAGAAAGGCAACAGGTGTGAAATGAACACGGCTGAAGGCTCGCCTTACCAAATTGTTGCCCAAAAGTCCAAATCCAAATTAAAGTATCTGTATGATGCCCCATGGCACGGCATAGAGATAACACAGGCATCTGGCAGTTCAAACTGCCCCTTTATTGCTCCGAATTTCCTCCAATGCTCCCCCATTTTGGGCAAGTCCCAGAGCAAAGTGATCACACACACACACACACGCACACCTCCAGCAGCCTCTGGCTGCAAATAGTTCAGCCCAACGCTGTGAACACACAGCTGAAAAGCAAGAAATCCAGAAAGAATGCAAGGAATCCAGGAAAGTTCAAACCTCGGCAATCAACACTCCAGGAATTCAACGTTTGTTCCCAATAAATGCCCCTCCCCACAGCATCTCCTTAAGTCTCAGTCCCCAGGTGTGCTTTGTGAAGAGAGGCGGGGCGCTCTCCTCCTAAGTAGTCAGGTCAGTCTGTGCTGTTCTCGCCTTCTCTCTACTCTCCATGCTCTCGGATCAGGGGGGACCCCGTCCTTGCTCATCGCTTCAGCTCTGTCTCGGATCAGCAAGGACCCCGTCCTTGCTCATCGCTTCAGCTCTGTCTCTCATGTTCACTGCTTAGCCTCTTTTGGTCATCCTGCCCCTGTTCCTCCCTGTCCCAATCCTGAAAGACCCTGGCCTGACTGGGCCTGCTCCTTCCCATTTTCCTCCCAAAGCCAATGAAGTTGCCCCCTTGATCTCCATCGGCTCCAATTCCAGCTCGCCTTCCTCCGCGGATTCAGGCTCCGACGGGTGCATGACAATCTGGGAACCAGCCATGGGCATTCATGACTGTTAGCAGTAAATTTTGAGAATTGCAATTTCAGGCTTCTTCTTACACCACATGGGAACTTTGCAATTCTTCCATCTGGCTTTGGAGAAAGTCTGTCTTTCTTCAGGCATCTGGACATGTAATGTCAATTTCTCAGCCAAGCATTCAGTGTTCCCAGGTGTCTGAGAAGGGCCAAAATTCATTCACAACACTCTTGTTGAGAATGAAGCATTTATATTTACAGACAGTCAAGATGCCTCTGAGATTCCCTGCTCATCAGTAGCACAGCCTGAAAGGTAAAACGGTATCCTCCAAGTGAAGTTTAACCTTTCAAAATTCATCCTTTAATTACTTTAAAGTATTTTAATTACAAATAGTTATATAATAGATGTTCGAGCTTGCAAGTATAAATAGTATCCACCCCAATCTTAAAATCAAATAGGATGGGGAGATATATATATGTATGTATGTATGTATGTATGTATGTATGTATGTATGTATGTATGTATGTATGTATGTATGTATATCTTTGCAAACACAATGGGAGGTTTCTAATTCTCCACTACTTTTGTGTTTTATTTTGCCCTGATTTTTCTCATAACCCACATCCGCTATTTGACCTGTGCAAAGCTTTGCTAGATTTGATGCAAAGCTCTTTCGATCAAGCGGATAGATTTGCAAAAATAATGCTCTGCATGCGCAGTTTAGGAGCGTAAACGAAGGGTGGAATTACTCTATGGATTTTTCACTTTAGGATATCTTTGATTATTAATGGCATAGCTATTAATCAAATCTGAACATATTTCCATAGAATGTGAAAGAAAAGTTTCGAAGGGGAAAAACAAAACAGCCGTCCTCCTTTTATATTTTAGACTCAGGTATCCGGTCCTCCAAAGGTTGGACCATAATGTCGTCATTCCTGAAATTAACTGTTCACTTATGATGAAAATCACAGCTCGGTAGCCTCTGGGGCCCCCAGATGTTAGATTGGCCCCCACTTTGACACTCCTTTGTAAGGCCTTGAGGACCTGGTTTTGCCAACAGGAACCCAGAGTGGGATGGAGCCCATCAAGGGGCTTATTTGACTGACTGCTGTCATGTTTGGGGAGGCATTAAGGTTATTTGTTGTTGATGATGTTGTATATTGGGTTTTTATTTCTTATAAGCCCCTCAGAGTCTTGTAGAGTGAGTTAGTAGGTGGATGGATGGATGGATAGATGAATGGATAAATGGATGGATGGATAAATGGATGGATGGATGGATCTATTGATCAATCAATCAATCAATCAGTCAGTCAGTCAGTCAATCTCTCACACCTACTTTGGACAGCCCAGGTGAGCATCAAAGCAATTTCATCTAGACCTGATGGGTTCTTTAGACTAAGTAATAGCTTGTTTGATGCTGGCCTACTGAATAAACCCCCACAGAGTTCAAAGCCCATCCTAGGTCACAAATAGTTCTTTACAAATCAGAGTACAGGTAGGCCTCAAATTACAACAGATCATTTAATGACCTGTCAAAGTTACAATGCCATTTTAAAAAGTGACTTATGACCATTTTCCACACTTACAACCATTGCGGCATCTCCATGGACACATGATTAAAATTCAGACATTTGGCCACTGACTCGTATTTATGACGGTCACAGGGTCACGGGTTCATGTGATTCCCTTTTGCGACCTTCTGACAAGCAAAGTCAATGGGCGAGCCAGATTCACTTAACAACTGCAGTGATTCACTTAACAGCTTTGGCAAGAAAGGTCTTCAAACGAGGCAAAACTCACTGAACAACTGTCTCATTTAGCAATATAAATTTTGGGCTCAGCTACGGTTGTAAGTCGAGGACTACCTCTGTGACATGTAAATCCAGACACTTGATTTCAGTCTTGGGAGAAGGGGGGAATGTTTTGAAGAAGTGAAGGAAAAGCCATCTGCTGTGGGCATATAATTGCTAAGATTTCTTCCCATAATTTATCAATAAATGGTGTCATCGGGTGATGAAATATAATAGCGCTAAAGAGAGAAATGGATCGCAATGCATTTTCAAAGATCAATAGATTTCAACCTATTGCAAAATAAACCGGTCTAATGTTTTGCTATTACGTTCCCAGGAATTTGAGAAGTATCTCAAAGTTGGTTAGTTTAATCAAAAGATCAATAATGTCCATTGAGCATTTTTAAATGCCAGCTTAACCACAGTTATCGATCTTCCTTGTCAATGTGATATCTTGGGAGAAGATTGGTTTTATCTCAGAGCACGTTGTCCAATGAGCTGATATAGAGAAACCATGAGTTGGTTTGCACATTGAAGTAAGCCAAGATGAAGTTGCCTTTGCTTTGACGTTGTTTTCTAGGCAAACAAAAGTACCAAAAGCTGTTATTTCTTCAGTATGTTTTATTTTACTTTAAAAAAAAAAGTTATATTACTTATTCTCCAAAGCACCAGAGGGCAGGACAAGAAACAATGGGTGGAAACTAATCCAGGAGAGAAGCAACCTGGAATTAAGGAGGAACTTCCTAACAGGGAGGATGATTAACCAGTGGAAGAGAAGTTGTAGGTGCTCCATCACTGGAAGTTTTCAAGAAAAAAACTGGACAGCCACTTGTCTGAAATGGTAGATGGTTTCCTGCTTGAGCAGGCAGTTGGACTAGAAGACCTCCAAGGTCCCTTCTCTATTCTGATTGATTGCATGGGCTCACCCAATGGTTTTAATTAGGTAGATCCTCAACATGAATTGTCTGTGCAACTCTTCTTTGGCAGACCTGGAGAATGTATAAAGTATTCACCATGCAAATTCAGAATGTAACTAGTCACTGCCAAAGTGATGGGTCATCATTATAACATTATACCATAGATCAAAGCTTTGCCAGAACTGTTTATCAACTTCCCAGGAGTTTTCTTTTACTAAAAGAAAGAAAGATAGAAAAACAACAACAACTGGTTTCTGGTTTCCGCCTTTATCCTCAAATTGCTTTAGACTTTCTTTCACATTCCTTTCAAGATTACTTAATTGTTCTAAGCAGTTGACCTGGAAAGTTGTTTGTACTGATCTCTATCATTCTGTGTCCTTTGTGGCTGTTCTATGTTTCCTCGTTTGACGTGCCTCGTGGTGTTTCAGCTTGGGATTTAATGGGAAAAGAGGGAAAGAGATCTTTGGAAAGATTGCTATGTAATAAAAGAAACTGAATTCTCAGTTACCATGTATTTAAAGTAAATGCCTGTGCCCTGCAGACAAATCGAGGGTATTTATTTTTCACCAGCGTGAAGAAAAATACTTTAAAAATACTGCCGTAGACATTTCAGCACTTCAAACATCCCAAATTATGGATTGAAAAAAAAAAAAAAGATATAATGTCATACTGAAATTATTTAATGCATTCAAACAGTGGGTTGTTTTTGTCCCGTCCCCCCCCCCCCAAAAAAAAAAAGGAAACACCTTGAATTATTCTGCAGGATAATAAATAATGAACTGAATATTAAACACGGGAGTTTCCATTATGAGAAACAGAGCACTCTTATCTCAATTCAACAATGACGAGTTTGAAAACACCACATAATGTTTACTTTATTAACAATATCATGTCAAGAAGACTCTGAAGGGCAGTTCAAAGCAGCTTGAAATTTCCTGGCTATCATTTTCTTCCCATATTCCAAGCATAGAGAGCCAGTGGTGTAGGGGTTCCTGCTTTGGCGGGGGGTTGGACTAGATGACTTACAAGGTCCCTTCCAACTCTGTTAATCTAAATCAGTTCTGTCTACGTGATTAAAGCACCGGTCTAGAAAGTGGGAGACTGTGAGTTCCCCCTTACTCATGAATGCCAGCTGGGTGACTTTGGGCCAATCACCAGGAGACTCTGAGTTCTAGTCACACCTTAGGAATGAAAGCCATATGAGTGACTGGGCTAAACACCAAGAGACAGTGAGTTCTAGTCCCACATAGCTAAGTGTCTATAGAGATTCTCCGTCATCCAGGTCATGGTTGTCCCAAAGGTGCTTTATCAAGAGGCAACTGGACTTTCTGGTTTTTCTTTGAAGACATTTCGCTTCTCGTCCAAGAAGCTTCTTCAGCTCTTGACTGGATGGTGGAATGGAAGTCAGAGCTGAAGAAGCTTCTTGGATGAGAGTGAAACGTTTTTAATGAAAAACTAGGAAGTCCAGTTGCCTCTTGATAAAGCACTTTTGGGACAACAGATACTGATGCTGAAGCTGAAATACTTTGGCCATCAAATGAGACAATGGGGCTCAATGGAAAAGACCCTGATGTTGGGAAAGATGGGAAGGCAAAAGGAGAAAGGGATGGCAGAGGATGAGATGGTTAGGTAGTGTCATCGACACCATAGACATGAATTTGGGCAAACTCCAGGAGACAGTGGAGGACAGGGTGGGGTCCATGGGGGTCACAAAAGAGTCAGACATGACTTAGCGACTGAACAACAATATTCCAATCATGGTTAGAGTTAGAGTCATGTATTATTCTATGCATACCTAAGCAAAAGATCTTGCAGCAGGAATTGTTTAGAAAAAAAAACCTGTTTATTGTTTCTCTTTCTTTTTTGGTCCAAATGTCAACCGTTTCTCAGAGACTTGAGAAAACAAGAAAACTGAAAAACAAACCTGGCAAAGTCTAAAGACTGAATTCCCCCACTTAATTGTGTGTTTTCTCTTCAGATGGGAAAAAAAAAACCTTACACCAATAGACCTTTCCCCATCATTTTGTTCCTGCAGCTCTGATTCAGAATCCATTGAGAAACTTTGTCCTACAGTGTCATCTCACCGGTCTTACACAGATTGTCTACATTAGGCTAAAAAAGGAGGCCAGCCATGAATGGACATGCCTACTTCGGATAAAACTCCTCTGATGAAGTGAGGCCTTAGCTTCTATTGGTGTTATGTTCTTTTAATCATTTTTAGTTTAATTAGCCAGAGGGTCTCATTAGCATCCTTGGGCAAAGTGGTTTGATCAAGTTCTCCCAGCAGGGAACTGTTGTCTACCTTCACTTTTTGAACCCACAGAGCTTATCGGATAAAAAGGAATGAAAGATTCATTTAACAAAATGATAATTATGGAAGTTGGAATGGTCAAATCACCCTGAAAGAATCCTTCTCGAGAATGCCCCGAAAAGAATAGAACTTCCAAGGCACTTAACACTATTGGGAGATAAATGAATCAGCTTGTTAAAGTGCAGTTTCTGTCACGCAGGATTTCTCTGGGCTTGCAAATTATAATACATACAGAATGGAGAAAACTGCATTGTCCAGCCTCATTTTGTCACCTCTTCTTATTGGAAATGTGATTTCGCTAAAGCCAGTGTGGCGTAGTGGTTAAGGAGGTGGACTAAGAAATAGGAGGACACAAATCCATCCTCAGCCATATATGTTCTCTGGGTGATTTTGGGACAGCCCCTTCCTCCCTCATTCCATCCCAGCTCATTAGTTTGTTACTATAGGGCAAGGATGTCCAACCTTGGCAACTCTAAGACTTGTGGACTTCAACTCCCAGAATTCCACAGCCAGCCATTCTGGTTAATTATTAATGAATTATTAATGAATTATTAATGAAATGTAATGAATTCTGGGAGTTGAAGTCCACAAGTCTTAGAGTTGCCAAGGTTGGACGCTTCTACGCTCTAGGAAGATGTAAAAGAGGAAATGCAAATCCTAGGTGTTTGTCTGAGCTAATTTTGTCAACCTTTTGTTTGTTGCTTATCTGGAGTTTCTGTCTGGCCCAGTCTTTCTAAATGGATTAACAAATCTGCATTTCTAAAAGCTGGCCTCCTCAGTTTCTACTTGGGGCAAGGAAATTGGGACTGGTTTCTGCCTCCCTTAAGATTTTTTTTAATTCCTCCTTTAGGGGAAATATTTTATCCTGCCTTTTTAATATTTCCCAAAATATTTCATTCTTCTAGGAGGGGAAGGGGCTTCCTACACTTCCTACAGATACGTGACCATATTTTTTGAAAAATAATAATAATAAAGGATGTATCTGAAAAGGGGGCAGACCTGAAAGAAGTTCAATACAGGTTAAAACATGTAACAGTTTAGGTTTATAACTTTGCTTTGCAAAGGAAGCTTAAGAGCTAAGCCAAGAAAAACTTTACAAAAATGCATGTTTGAATAAAAGTTTCTAAAAAGCATCAAAAGCTATGAAGTTCTGAGAGACAGGTATTGAAAAGGTTTTCTGTTAGCTGACTGCATTACATGTACATCAAGCACCTTAGCTGTGCATCTCCATGGTAAAAGATGAAGGACCAAAACAGAGGACAAAGGGGAGTTTTTGGAAAATAAATAAATCTGTGGAGTCCCTGGGGCTCTCCGAGCTCAATTGTTTTCTTGCAGATGTTGTCAATCCTGAAATGGACCTGGCTGATGGCATCTTTGTGGCTTCAGGGTTGCCACAAGGCAGAAGAGGTGACAGGGAGAGGGGAGCAGTTAGCTGAGACTTTGCAGTCAAAACAAAACATTTTCCTGTGGGAACCAAGGTCATTCCAACAGGTGGCTGAGTGAGGAGGAGCAAAGTAACCAAGCAATTGGCCAGCACTTCTATTGGACAATGTGACTGATTAGTTAGTTAGTTTACTTTATTGTCATTGCGCCTTATACAATGAAATTAAATGCCATATTCAGTGTACATTATACATAATAAAAATAAAAACACATCCTTCACATTCTATACAATTCAATTGAAAAGCCCTGATATTGCACTCCTGTGGTGGTGCAGTGGTTAGAATGCAGTACTACAGGCTACTTCTGATGATCACCGGCTGCCAGCAGTTGTGCAGTTCGAATCTCACCAGGGATTGGTTGACTCAGCCTTCCATCCTTCTGAGGTGGGTAAAATGAGGAGCCAGATTGTTGGGGGCAATAGGCTGACTCTGTAAACCACTTAGAGAGGGCTGTGAAGCACTGTAAAGCGGTATATAAGTCTATTGCTATTGCTACTAATATTGCACTATACAGTAGAATTCAGTATAGTTACTGCTCTGGGATAGAAGCTGTTTTTCAGCCTATTTGTCCTTGACTTGGAGAAAGGGGGAAACTTTCACTTTTAATCAGGTGAAAACCACTGGAAATTTCAGAGTTGGTTTTCACCAGTTGTGCCAATATGATGTGTCCAAATAAATTGTTCTTTGAGGACTCCATCTGCCTTGGAGTTCTGATTTCAATGGGTGCGTTACTAGGAACTCTGACAGATGTTTCATTGCCCAACTAAGTAACATCAGTCAGTGCTGCTGATGTTACCTAGTAGGGTAATCAAACGTTTGTGAGAAACCCTCCAAGTCCAGAGAGCATCAAGGGCTCCACAGTTTAACCCTGAGCTACAAACATATCTTCTATCGAGATGAATAAATCTAAGGAACAGCTTTTTTAAATAAAGAACATTCCTTTATGATGGTCAATGGTCAATAGTTTGCTTGCAAGCTGAGCCAAGAGTAGCCTTTCTTTGGTTTGCATAAGTGCTGGCACTGAAGGACCAGTTCTCTAAAACAGAAAATATAATATTCTCAGTGCTACAGGCTGGCTGGTTCAACAAATATTTAAGATTGCACTTAAAGCAGAAAATATCAAATGACTGGTCAGCTAGATGAAGGTCATCAAGCCACTTTGGTTACACTTTTGTTAGTTTGAAATCCACATCTTTAAATCCTGAGCTTTGGGAGAGAAAAATATCACATCGACGTCGCTTAGAGGCAGATACCGATCTGCTGGCAGTTGTGCAAAAATTGCAGCTGTTTGTGCAATTAAGTTGCCATTAGAACATGGAGTTGCTAAACATTCATTTATTTATTTGTTCCTTCCTTTATTACATTTGTATGCTGCCAAATCAAACCAGCTCATTGGGGTTTTGAAGCAGATAAAATCAAAGTAGGATAACATTGCAAAAGGAAAACAATCAAATGAAGCAAGAACTAATAAAGCAAGGATAACTCAAGAATCCCAGGAAACAATCCCAGTGTCCATAAGGGCAATAATGGTTTCTTGAAGATCTAAGGAAAGAAAATCCATATTGATGGTCTTCCAGAAGAATTTATTTATTTATATGCCAACTTTATTATTTTTACAAGTAACTCAAGGGAGTGAACATATCTAACAAACCTTCCTCTTCCTATTGTCCCTGTGAGATGAGTTGGGCTGAGAGAGAGGGACTGGCCCAAAGTCACCTAGCCAGCTTTCATGGCTAAGGTGGGACTTGAACTCACAGTCTTTTGCATTCTAGCCTGGTGCCTTAACCAGTAGACCAAACTGGGAATGCCAGATAAAACATCATTGCCTCTCACCACTTATACTGTACCTAAGGAATTGTTAGCACTGTCTCTGCTCAGAAGATACAAGAAGATGGAGATCTTAAGCATATTTGCTAGAACTGTTGCCCCATCCCATTTTAAAACACACAGCTAACGCCCCATCTGACTTTTGAGGCAGTAAATCCATCATTAATTAGAGTTTTTTTTGAAAAAAAAAAGATGTAAGCCTCCACCAATCAAGTTGTCTGGGCATTCACGTCAAAGATGAGTTTTGTCCTTGTTTCGTCAAGACCTAACTTGAAGTCTAAGCTTTTGATGCTACTCTGCGACAGGTAAAGAATTCCCTAAGACCACAAACATTCCGTTAGTATTCTTTAATTGCACCTTTAACAGTGGCGTCATTCAGAATTCATCCTGAAATGAACATGTTTGGTTCCTGTCCCTTCTTCTCATAGAGAGATGGAAGGTAGTTTTCCTGTTTCCCCTGTTGACTCTTTTTGTACAGAAAGCTCATTGCATTTCAAAACTTTCATCTTGAACTGAGCTGACCTGCAATGTTTTTTTTTGTTTAAATGATATTTTACAGTTTGGTTTGGATGAGTTGGTTCACAGTTTATGAGTGTGCTCTATTGCAACTAGTCAAACCTGGATTTCTTCGAAGGTTTCCATCAGGAAATAAAGCCTAACTCTAGGACATTCAGATGGAGACGAAGCATGGAGTTTGGAGTTCTGCCTTATGAAGAACTCAGAACTATGTCAGGTTAAAGCTGCTAACTCTGCTATATTCCCTCTGTTGTATCTACGTATGATGGCAAAGTCAGCTGTATGTAGTCCTTATAAAGGGCAGAGATAGACAGTTTACAATCTGGGATTCACATACAGTTTCCACAGCATTTATCTAATGAAGGGAAGGAATTTTGCCCATCTTGAGTGGGGCTGGGAAGCAGTCAAATATTAGCTCTTTAGCTGCCTTGGTTAAGCATGTTGTGCAAATCCACCCCTTTAATATTAGGAGTTAAGGCTAAGTAATATATTAGTATGGCTATTAACAAGTGATCGATTGGTTTTTCACATTTTTGAACTGCCCATCTCCCTCAATATCTATGGAGATTCTCAGTCCTCCAGGTCCTGGTTGTCCCAAAGGTGCTTTTTTCAAGAGGCAACTGGACTTTCTGGT
>JANHFL010004637.1:14620-42196 GCA_032468155.1 Oxyrhabdium leporinum | reverse complement strand
GAAAAATAGCTATTCCAACAATTCCATTTTAGCTTATAGAATTTATATAGAAAACATTAAGGTGCAATATCACCATAATAGGTTTTCAGCACAGGACAACAGAGGATGCCTGTGTATTACAGATAAGATTGTTGCTCAATCTAACAGAATAACAGAGTTGGAAGGGACCTCATGCAGGGAGCCCTATACCATTTCAGACAAATGGTTGCCCAATCTTTTTTTTAAACCCTCCAATGTTGGAGTAACCACAATGTCTGGAAGCAAATCATTCCACTGACTGTCAGGAAATTTCTCCTTAGTTCTAGGTTGGTTCACTCCTTGATTAGTTGGGCATTAGTTTCAACTATACTTTCTCCCTCACTTTCTGATCATGATCAAGTACTCCAGCAGAATCATCCTGGGAGCATTAAGTTCATCGTCTTTTCATATATATTTTTTTCATATAAAGAACAAAGCAAGCCGGGCCTGAATCCAAAATCCAATGTTCAGGTGTTCAATATGTATTTTTGCAGATGTATTATGGATTGGAGAATTCTAACATGAAACAGTGACTCCTGGAAGATATGTGGGCTTAAATAACAAAAGCAAGGAAGAAAAGATGAAAGATGCATTCCTGTTCACTAAGGAACAGGAAAATAAGATGCAGCTCCACCTTACCCAACATGGTAGATCTCTTGGCACGAACCATGAGAAGCAAGCAAAGCTTCAGAGGCAATTTGGTCCAGCACCATTAAAATGTACATTGCTCATAAATGTTAATTGGTAGCTACCAATCAGTGACTGTTTATTAGTCCTGCACGGAAGTATGAACCCCATGTGTGTCTAGAGACTTGCAATTCTATCTGAGCTAGGATATCACTTTCTTAGGGGTACCATGTTATACTCGTGGAAGTCTTACAATTCTTTCATACTAGGTTCAATGGTACTTCCTTATGGTCCATTATAACCCTAGGAGTTGAAGGAGGTGGGTGGTCCTAAAAGTCCCTTTTATATTTTAGATCTTTTTTATTGTTTTGGAAAGGATTTAGAGCCATGGTTCTAAGGAATCTTTCCTTGTCTTTGGTCCATCTCAAGATAGTGCTGCTTTTCAGTTCTGGCCTTGCCTTCTCCTTCATACATGTCTGAATGGTGATAACTTCTAGGAGGTTTGAGCAATTTCGAGGTAGTTGTTTACTTCTGCTTTACTACTAAGTGACTGGATGGTCAAAACCTCTATCAAGCCCCCTTCTTATTGGTACTCTTCTTCTCCCCTCTTAGAATGTTCTTGGTCAAAATGCACTATGTAGCAGACCTCCTTCGACTCAGCTGGGTCCCACTCCCTCCCCCCCCCAGGGGCTATTTTTACACTTTCAGCCACTTGATCACCGAGAATCAGAAAGTAGCACATTTGACTTTGGGTCAATTGTGGAGACAGCCCGGTCAGCAAGGTCTCAGGGTGCAAAAGTCCAACTCCTGTGGCTTCTTCCTGAGGTTGCAGCGTTCACGGGGCAGCAGGATGCCACCCCGCCCTGTGCATCTCAGTATGCGCCTCTTAAACCCCCTGCCACAAGTTTTGGAGCACGAGGACCAGGGAGATGCCTCCCAAGTTGGGCAAGGGTCTCCACATATCCTGATGTCAACAGGCCTCTGAGTGGCATCGCAAGAGGAGGCCAGCTGGCCGAGGACGTCGCGACACAGCACCATGCGTTTCTGCAGACCGTTGCCGCAAGTGACCGAACAGTCTTCCCAGTTGGTGGTAGCCCATTTGTAAGCGGGGCGTTTGTAATCCAGATGACCCAGGTCCAGGCGGTTGGACAGGCTGAGAATACTGTTGTTGAGGACTGGAGGACGCTTCCCATCTTTACGGTGGTAGGAAGACTTGTCCTCTTTGCTTTCTTTGGGCAAGTAGAAGGAGTAGCGTACTCGAGGTGGCGTCATCTTCCCAACTGATAGCACTTCCACCGTCAGGGGTTCCTGGATGGGCATAAAGGCCTGGAGGCTCTCCACTGCTGTACCTGTTCCACTATAGCGAATCACACTGCCCTTGACTATTAAGTCCCTTTCCACTGCGGAGACAATGAAATGTCCATTCAGAAGGTATTTGCCATGTACATTCTTCAGGGCCAGGTAATTGTCATCACTAATCAGACCCTTGTAGCCTCTCTGACGGATGTCAATGCTGGAGGCACCAGCTGGGAGGAGCACCACAAAGTTGTAGCCATGCCTAGAAGAAAGACAAAAGATAGAAGAAAGACAAAGCATTAATACAAGTTAGCAAATCCATCTAAGACAGGGGTGTCAAACTCAAGGCCCAGGGGCCACATCTGGCCCATGGGGTGCTTAGATCTGGGGCCGCCCTGGAAACAGTGAAGGACCATCCCACAATGTCTCTGCCAGTGAAAATGGAACTTGCGAGGGCCGCATGCGGCCCTCCTGAGCTCCATTTTTGCTGGCAGAGGGTTGCAGGAGGCCGTCCCAGTAAAAAACAGAGATTGAGAGCTCCATTTTTGCTAGCAGAGGGTTGCAGGAGGCCGCCCCAGCTGAAAAAGGAACTTGGGAGCCCATTTTCACTGGCAGAGCACTCGGCCCACCACAGGCACCCCCCAACATGAGTGACATCATGCTGGCCATGCTCACCCTGGCAATGCCCATCCTGATCCCCCCAAGGTCAAACACAACCCTGATGCAACCCTCAATGAAATTGAGTTTGATGCCCCTGACCTAAGAGATACTTGACTTGTATTGGCCAAAAACAAGGGTTGCAAAGGTAAGACAATAATGCAAAGCAGGTGAATTCATGCAGTGACCCTATACTGGACCACAAATTTCGGCCGGTTTAGTAGAGTTAAGCATAGAGAATGGATTTTCAGCTATGGCTCCTGTAAGTTCCAGCACTGGGGCCAGTATTGGGGAAGACTGTTAACACACTAGCTGTCTGCCATAAGAATTATGGAACGTGCTCATTTTCCTCAAAAGTCCTGCTTGTTCTCTCAGAAGGGTATGACACGAACATAGCCCATTAATGTATGATTCAGTATATTGAAAGGACCAAGAAGATGGGTTGATTCAGTCATTCAGTTAAGCATCTGATACTGGTCTAGCAAAACATTGCCTTGCACTGAATCAGGACATTCATCTAGCTAGATCCATTCAACCTTTATGCTGGCCTTTCAGTGACTCTACCCAAAGTTCACTCACATGGGTTTGGTGAACAAGCCTGAAACTTTCTTGCAGCTTTTGTAATCTCCTCCGCAGACGCCACACTTGTCAAATTTCTTTTTGGAACCAAGTTTCCCATCGCACCCAGCTTTGATACATTTTCCCTGGACGCATAGCGAGCTAGAGTCTGGAGAACATGGTGTACCGTCCACCACCTGGAAATCAGAAAGACAAGAATGGACTCCAGTGCTGCTTTAGTCAAATCTAGAGAGGGTGGAATATTGATCCGTATCAATTTGTTTCGGAAACAAGTAATCATCAGTCATGCCTGCCCATGGTCCTGGCAACGGAAATAATATCCTTTGCTGTGCCCATAGAATCTAATTGCCCCACTTTTCACCAGGACAAGGGTTGGCAACCTTAAACACTCAAAGAGCCACAAAGGTCCTAACCGGAAGCCCCCCATTCAATTCTGGGGCCAACCGGAAGTCCGGTTCCCCCACCGTAGAGTCTCCGCCTAATGCGGCGTCCTGTCGTAACTGAAAGCCCTATCAATTGTGGAGCCAATCGGCGACCGGGAGCCGTAGCAGAGGGATGAAAGAGCCACATGCGGCTCCAGAGCCATAGGTTGCCGACTCCTGCACTAGGACTTTTGTTGTGTGGTTGAATATTTTGCAATGCTATGTAAGATGAATACCTGTACATGTATCTTGATTTAAAAAAAAAAGATATTACTGAGATCTTGGGCACCATTTGGAAGTGGAACAGGGATGAAGATTCAAAACCACCAAAATGATTCCGAGTAGCATTCCAGCTGCACTGCAATGCAGGTAATTCTTGGCGTGCAACTAGTCATTTAACAACCGTTCAAAGTTATGATGGATCCCTTCCCCCCCCCCCAAAAAAAAAGGCTACTTAACAACCTGCTTTCATGATCACAGATACCCCCAGTCACATTATCACATTATGGGAACACATTATGGTAACTGGCTCGCCCCTGCAATTTACAATGTTTTTTGCTGGTTTTCAGCATTTCCTTCCAGTTTCTAGTAAAAATATACCTCTTAGGAAACTTGAGCTGCTTAGCAACCACAGCATTCACTTAAAAGCTGTGATGTTCACTTAAGAACCACTGGGGGAAGAAAGGCAAAAAAATGGGTCTGGTCAGAACTGCAACAACTTATGATTGTAATTCCAGGCTCAATTATGGTCGTAAGCCGACTATTTTAATCACAGAATTGTCCATAGGACACATTAAAAACCAAGGCTCTGCTTCGCATGGAAGCAAGCAAAATGTGATTGCAAACATCAAACACATAACTGTGAACAGAAATGAAGTATTATCATTGAATACATTTGTAGGTTTAATGAATTCAGGTGAAGAAAGGGGGAAAGAAAATCATTTGTCAACGTTTAATTTAAATAAATCATGGGACTTCTCTGTTTCCAGGAAAATTTAAATACCTTTAATCAATCACCCTTCAACAAACTTCCCTTTCCAATTTCTCTTTTTCTCTAAATTGAACATTTATTAAAATACATTCCTTTCATTTTAAAATATCCAGTGGATGTGCCTCTTTTTTTCAAAACTATCGTCTGTGCTGCCATCCAACTTTTGCAAAAAAAAACAACAACCCCAAAAACAAATTTGAAAAAAACCAGCTTACCTTTGGGGCCAAAACATAAAAGTAACCAGTTCCATTGGCTCGACAGATGAGTTTGCATTTATCCCGGGGAGACACCCCAGAATATTTGGGGACCCAAGAAACGATGGCAGTGAGCCGATTTGTGCTATGGTTGTAGCCATTGAAAGCCTCACATTGTTCTTCCCGAAAACTCTTCCCTGGAGCTATGAGAAATCAGTTTCAGAAATAGTTTTAGGAGCTGCTTCCTTTCATCACAAATAGAGGGATCCTCTAGTGCATCTTCAGACAACATTGCACATGTTCATAAATACGGAACTTGAACACGAAATCCAACACAGCTGAATGTTGTCTCTCCATAATTCCCAGATTTTTATCCTGCTTTTATTTTTATAAATAACTCGAGGTGGTGAGTTATCTAATACCTCCTTCCTCCTCACATATCTAATACTCACCACATATCCGATGCCTCACCTAATATCTCCTTCCTTCTCCTGTTGTCCCCACAACAACTCTACAAATGATTTGGGCTGAGAGGGAATGACTGGTACAAAGTCACCCAGCCGGCTTTCATGCTTTAAAGTGGGACTCGAACTCCTAATTGGCTAAAAGTCACCCAGCTGGCTTTCTTTTCTAAGGTGGGACTAGAACTCACCATCTCCTGGTGACTGGCCCAAAGTCACCCATCCAGCTTTCATACTTAAGGTGGGACTAAAACTCTGTCTCCTGGCAATTGGCTAAAAATCACCCAGCAGCTTTCTTTCCTAAGGTCAGACTAGAATGCACCATCTCCTGGTGATTGGCCAAGTCACCCAGCTGACTTTCATGCTTTAAAGTGGGACTCGAACTCCTGGCAAATGGCTAAAAGTCACCCAGCGGCTTTCTTTCCTAAGGTCAAACTAGAACGCACCATCTCCTGGTGATTGGCCAAGTCACCCAGCCGGCTTTCATGCTTTAAAGTGGGACTAGAGCTGAAAAATCAGCTGGCTTCTAGTCTGATGCCTTAACTCCTGGACCAAAACCTAGTGCAGTCGTGGTCTCCCCTCCAAAAGAGTGTTCAACCATCATGACGGTGCTGTATTTGGCACCTTCATTAAATCTCACCTGAAGCAAAGCAGGGATCCAAACCGCAGGAGCGATATTTAACTCGAACCCCTTCACAATATTTCCCTTCATTGGCTGGAGGGGGATTGTCGCATTGACGTTTAGCCAGCTGGACACCTCCACCACACGTCCTTGAGCAGGATCCATAAGGTGCCCACTTCCCCCAGTTGCCATCCACCTGTCAGGGCATAAGACACTGAGCAGATACAAAACTCACAACTCCCTATTTCTTTTTTTCTCAAGAAACACAGCACATTGGCTAGCTGGGACCATGAAACGCATGCACGATGCTTTTTCAGCATTTTTAATAATCATCCGATTTAGGAATCATTTTTTTCTCCCTAGCATTTTGAAAGAGCTGACTCGT
Source organism: Oxyrhabdium leporinum (assembly GCA_032468155.1). Taxonomy (NCBI): domain Eukaryota; kingdom Metazoa; phylum Chordata; class Lepidosauria; order Squamata; family Cyclocoridae; genus Oxyrhabdium; species Oxyrhabdium leporinum. Next base: position 35,944 of record JANHFL010004637.1, on the reverse strand, counting down.
TGTGGAAACTAACAAGCAATGAAATCAACTGCTCTTGCAGATCTCTGCAATTTTCTTAAGTGGATTAAATGAAACCATAACAAAGCAGATCAATGACTCAGGAGAACATGAGTACAATTATCCAAATCTATGTTGAGTGCAATAATTAATTGAGATGCTTCCAAAATTCTAAATTCTGGATAATTCATGCCTGGATCAAATTATGTTGGTTTGCCTACTTAGCATACTCTTCTTTCTGTTTGTTTGCGCATGCAAGAGTGTATCTGCAGCCTGAACTACAGACTTTGGTGAACTTCAGCCTCTGCTCTCTACACAAAGAGCCAACAGTACTCACCCGGTACTTACTGATGTTATACCTCTCCACACAGGCACCTTTCATGCAGAACCTCCCTTCTCCACAGCTGGTGCCATCAGCCCAAGGGAAGTGACGGGTTTGGCACATGATGTGACCGCGAGCCTTCCCGGTGCACCAAAGCTTGGTGCAGTATTGCATATATGGGCAAGGCTTGGAGCCAATGCCAAAGGCCAGCTCACACTGCTGATTGAGGTTGTAGCTAGACCCAGGAAGTTCTTGAGGCAAGGAGATCGGCTTGGTGGGTTGGTCCAAGAGGCAATCACCTGGAGAAGACAGAGGAATACAATGGGAGGTCGTCCCAAGGGAACCATCTGTAGCAATAGCACTTACACTTATATACCACCATGGTGCTTTACAGCACTCTCTGAGCAGTTTACAAGTGTCAGCATATTGCCGCCAACAATCTGGGTCCTCATTTTACTGACCTCGGAAGGTTGCAAGGCTTAATCAACTTTGAACCGGTCGGGATCAAACTCCTGGCACTGGGCAGAGTCAGCCTGTAATATCGCTATGGCTCTGTAGCATGAGGACTATTTCTCTTTCTTTGTTACAATACTAGTCACAGTGGTGACAGAGGTAAAAATGCAGTGATTAGGATTTACATCTTTCAATTGTGAACTGATTTGGATATATAGGTTGGAGGTTGGCACAGAAACCTGATATAAATCCCATTTTTTTTTAAAAAAGAACAATTCTTCAGGCAAGGAAGAGTACAGCTGACCAGCTGCCATACTGTTCCAGATCCTTCTAAAATGGGTGTTCCAAGTTAGATTCAGCCTTAGCATTTCTAATGATTTACAGCTTTCCGAGTGTAGATTGTTTAGTAAAAGTAGAGGAGTGTGCCAAAACAGCTTGATCGGGTGATTAGGGTGATTATTCTATTTTTCTAGACAGCTGGTTTTAAGAATCTCCGACACCCTCCAGGTTTACCTTCTCTAAGGGGCTCAGTTTCTCTACACTCCTAAGAGTAGATTCACATAAACATCTTGATAGCATAAGATCAAGTGTTAAAAATGTGCAGAAACTATCCGAGATGCTTACAAAAATCTTGATGAAAGGTTTTGCTTCCCTTTCTCCAAAAAGATTTGTCTCTTTCTCTCTCTTTTAATTAAAGAACGAATCCTAACATTTCAGAGGCATTCAGTAGTAAAATGACTATCCAAATTAAAAGCAAATTCTTTGGTAATTCCAAACCTGGATTTAATAAAGTTACAGTCTAATACTGTGCTTGTATATAGCAATAGCACTTAGACTTAAATACCTCTTCACAGTCCCCTCTGAGTGGTTTACAGAGTCAGCACATTGCCCCTAACAATCAGGGTCCTCATTTTACCGACCTCGGAAGGATGGAAGGCTGAGTCAACCTTGAGCTAGTGGGAATTGAACTGCCAAACTGCAGGCAGACGGCAGTCAGCAGAAGTAGCCTGCAGTACTGCATTCTGACCACTGTGCCACCATGGCTCATATCACCCTGAGTCTTAAGGAGGTTGGCCTAGTTTTGACTTAGCAGTGTCTAGTGTTTTATAAACCATGGTTTACAGCTTTGTATTCAGTGTAAACCCATTGTGGCTTATTAACAAGCATCGTTAGAAGAAAAGCCAGCTTAATACAGTACATGAAGCCAGTCTGAAAAAGTATTATGTCATCAGCTCTGGACTCCAACAGGATATCCATTACTGATGAACAAAGGATGATATCTAGATCACATCTTGACCACAGTGACAACTCATGTTTTTGTGAGTCTCCACTTTAATTATTTGGAGAATCCCAGAAAAATTCTGTTTGTTTGAGTGTTGCTGGATACTCCAGCATAACAATAAATGCCAATATTTGTCCTGAAATCCCACATCAGCACACTATAAAAAAAGCTGAACTCCACTGAGTAGCCTTTGTCACAATTACTTTGACTAAGACTCATTGCCACCAAGAAGGACATAAGCTCAGATCATCTGAGGCAAGAAGTGTGTATTATAATATACTTGTGCAAAAAATCAGCAGTGACTAACCACAAGAATTTACTATTCCAAAGTAAATCAAACTGGGAAAAGATGGCTTCTGGAGTTGAACCTTTCTTCTATAAGGGTATCACTTCACAGCTACCTTTCTGACTTGTCCACCTCCATTTCGGTGACAAGGGTGTTTTCCAGCCTGTTTCCAGACACACATCTGTAGTCTCTAACCTCTGTCTCTCTTTCACGTATCTACCTCCTCTCCCCTCCTCACCATGTCCGCTGTCCAAGAAGTCAGTGATGATGGCCGTGCTACAAGGGGACCATGGGTTGATACGGTCAATTTGGATGAGAGTGGGGGACATCATATGGTTGGTCTTCAGTTTACCAAAGACTTCTTCACAAGCCTTCACATTGTCATGGGGCATGTTGAACACATGTCCTAGAAAGAAAGAGGTATGGTTTGAAAATTGCAGGCAGCGTTCTGGCACTTCCCGAGAAATAAAATTAGCAATGAATAGAAGTATCTGTTAGCTTCTCCTTCCCACGTGCTGTTTCCTCTTCCTGAAACCATTTTTTTTTCCTTTATGCAAAATGGAAGATGGTAAATGGTGAACTTAAGTCCTTCTAATTCAAGAACAGTGTTTGTGTTCATAATCATGGTTAATTTGGATATTGATTAAACCAGGGGTGTCAAACTCAAGGCCCAGGGGCCAGATCAGGCCCACGGGGTGCATAGATCTGGCCCGCAGGATCACCCTGGAAACAGCAAAGCACTGAAATGCCTCTGCCAGTGAAAATGGAGCTTGTGAGGGCCGCAGGTGGCCCTCACAAGCTCCATTTTCATTAGCAGAGGATTGCAGGAGGTCATTGCAGCCAAAAACAGAGCTCGGGAGCCCGTTTTCGCTGGCAGAGTGCTCAGGCCACCACAGGTGGCCCCAACACAAGTGACGTTGAGTTGGCCACACCTACCCACCCCCCCTTTTCCAAGGTCAAACACAACCCTGATGCGGCCCTCAATGAAATCGAGTTTGACATCTCTGGATTAAACCAATTTTCTTATCAGAACAACTGGTCAGATTCAACCCATTCATATATATTATGGAAGGAGTCATTAAGGGGTTTAAAAAGAAGTGTCTTCTATGCTGTCCAGGCAACAGTAGGGACACCAGATATCAAGACCTGAACAGGCCACGAGACAAATCTGTTGGAGCTGGCATGGTCTGGAGGTTTCATCAAGGTTTTCTTTGTGCCCTCCACCTCCTCTTTGCTTTTTCTTCCATAATTCATGAAAGAAGTGACCTCTGTTACATATGGCTTTGCAAGGGCCTGCAGCAAAACTGTTGTACTCTACACTCCCTTTCCTAGATCCACAAACATCTTCCTTTTCATGTTCTAATCAGGTTGTCCCTCAAAGGCCAATAAATTTACAACAGATGCAGTGTGCAATTCCTGCAAGTGAGACCTGCAAGCCAGCAGTTTTCTTTGCCAAGACTCACACCATTTACTCCATGCGCAGACACTTGTCCTTTCGAATGTCTTGAGGGAGAAAAAGTGAGAAACAAGGGAGGAGAATCGGATAAGAGAATTCTTTATTCAAACTCATAGCTACTTTGAGTGGAACATCTGAAAGCAGGCCACAGACATACTGGGACTAGTGGAAGAACCTCTAGTTAACTTAAACTAGGCCATAAATGAACTATATTTGTTTAATTTCAGAATATTAACTGTCCTCCTGCTAGATTAAGTGGTAAACTATCTCACCCAGCATTCTGCTTCTCACCGGGACCGACCAATTGCCTTTGGAGCCCCCCTTTTTTTTTTCTTCTTGCATTTTTCCACAAGGGTCTGCTTTTTTTCAGATCAACGGAGAGAGAGTAACTGAACCAAAGTCACCCAGCCATCTTTTATTCCTAAAGTGGGACTAGAACTCACAGTCTCCTGACGATTGGCCCAAAGTCATCCAGTTGTCTTTCATGCCTAAGGTGGGACTAGAACTCCTCGTCTCCTAGTGATTGGCTCAAAGTGCCAAGATTGGACACCCTGGGTCTAGAGACAAGGTAATCAAAAATGTACAGTCCTCACAATTTTTGGGTTGGCTTTATTCAGACATTGCATGATATCTATTGCTCACGGTGATAGCTGACTCTGTGCGAAGAGATTATCTGGCAAGACAATGCAGCCGAATGTAATCCAGCAGAGGTCACTCCGATAAAAATGCCACACACCCTGAAGGGAACCATTAAAAGACAGCAGAGTTGCCACGGGTTGGTCTATCCCAGCCACAGGAATCCAATTTGCAGTGAAACCATTTCTAATTTTGGGAACTATTTTGAATTGGAATGATTTGATCCTCTAACCCCCAAATCCTCTTTCTGCTTTCTAAATGAGAACCAAGCCATTTGGTTGTCAGTTCAGGAGACACTCTGGCGCTCTGGATCGAGGTGTGTGTCTAACGCATCCCAGCAATTATATATTATTTCAGGATCTCGAAAGCCTGGGAACAAAACAGCCAGCAATGAGGAGTCCTCCACTTGGGATTCCTTCTCTTTCGAACAGCTGTTCTCCAGCAGTTCCAACTGAGCCTTCCCGTGGCACAGGGAATAAAATTGCAGGCGGTTGCTCTCTTTTTCCTCCACAAACATATATATATATATACACACACACACACACACATTCATTTACAAGGCTGCATTTCCCACAAAACTATTCTTAAACTTTTGCTATTGTCAAGACTTCCTGAATCAAGTACTGGGATTTATTTTAAATGTCAAGCTTCTTTCCCTAATTAGAAAGAGAATTCTTCTGTTAAAAATGGATTCAATCCACACACCCCTCCCTCCGTTTCCTTGGCAAAATCTATTTGGCAGGTGTCAACCGCAGGTGGCTGTGGCTTGGGTTAAGTGACCACTTCCAAAGTCACTGGCTGATGGATTGAAACTTCTGGCCAAGAATGGTCTGCCAAACATCGGAAGGGGAGCATGCAAAAAACCAGGCAGATGCAAAGCACAAGCTGAAAATGATTTGATGCTGTTGGATTCAAAGGCTAAACAGGCTGACTTGGAACCATCTTCTGGAGATCTGGGTTCTCACAATTCCTGATCTCCCATTTCTAGAGGACCACTGCAAAAGTCATAGAACTGAAATGCCACTAATAGTGTTGGATTACAAGGCTGGCATCTCTGAAGGTGAGGAGGGCCATGAGAAGAATCCCTACAGCAGGAGTGTCAAACTTGATTTCATCGAGGGCCGCATCAGGGCTGTGTTTGACCTTAGGGGATTGGGGTGGGCATGGGCAGGGTGGACATGGCCAGCTCGATGGTGGCCTGTGGTGGCCCGAGCACTCTGACTGCAAAAATGGGCTCCCGAGCTCTGTTTTCGGCTGCGACGGCCTCCTGCAACCCTCTGCCAGCGAAAACGGAGCTCCAGAGGGCTGCCTGCGACCCTCACAAGCTCCGTTTTTGCTGACAGAGGCACAGCGGGCTAGTCCGTCATTGTTTCCAGGGTGGCCCTGTGGGCCAGATCTAAGCATCCTGTGGGCCAGATCCGGCCCCCGGGCCTTGAGTTTGACACCCCTGCCCTACAGGTATATTATTTTAGCCTTTATAATCTTCAGAAGTTTCTCTTTTTTTGCTTAGAATTTATTCTTACCCAGCCTTTATTATTTTTATAAATAACTGAAGGTGATGAACATACCTAATATTCCTTCCTCCTCCTATTTTCCACACAGCAACAACCCTATAACCCTGGTTGGACTGAGAAAGAATAATTGGCTCAAAATCGCCCAGCCAGCTTTCAGACTTAAGGTGGGATTAGAATTTACAGTCTCCTGAAGATTAGCCCAAAGTCACCCATTTGTCATTCATGTCTAAGGTGGGACTAGAACTCCCAGTCTCCTGGTGATTGGCCCAAAATCATCCAGCCATCTTTCATACCTAAGGCAGGACTAAGAAATTACAAACTCCTGGTGATTGGCCCAGAGTCATCCAACCAGCTTTAGACGTTCTTCTAAGTCTTCTCTCTTATCTTTCTCTCCTTTTTGGAAGTCATTTGTTACCTAGCTCATCATCTTCTTTTAACGACCCCATAATCCCTTGCGGGGTGGAGTCTAGGCAACTGAATGGAGCTGAGTGTTGACTGGCCAGATGCCCTTCCTATCGCCAATGAGGAGCCTGGTTCTCATTGTGCCCAGCAAGAGAAATATCTGCCTCTACCTAGGATCGAACTCCTTACCTAGCTCATGAGCTGTAGTAAAAGCGGAAGGAAGACCATCATCCTCAATGACGGAGCAACTGCGTTTGGGGTCACACATGGTGCCGACATCTGCCATTCCCAGGGTGTCACAGGTCGTAGCACCACACAAATCCTGCCAAGAACAAGAAACTATCCTTTAATCTCCACAGTTTGTTTTTTTAATCATTTAAAGTGTTACATAGAGACAGTTTGGTTGTTAGCCAAATTGCTTCCCAAATATCCATTTGCTTGGATTGATTTCAACTTCAAAGGCAGACTTTTGAAGCAGTCCTAGCTATCTGTTTTATCCATTTACAAAACAGTCGATAACATGAATAATAATGAAGAAAGTCTCAGGATACAATTCTACATACGCTTACTGTATCTAGGAATAAACCTTGTTAAATTCAATGGAACTTAATTCTAAATAGATTTGTTTCTTCACTTATTTATACTGACCTTTCAGCCCTAAAGCCTCCAACAGTAATTTACAAACAATACATACAAGAAGCCCATTTGCAAATAGGTGGATTGCCTTTGCTGAAGATCATCAAGTAGTTGCTGAAAACTTGCTGGTTTTTATTCTGGATATCTAACCTGAACAAGAATTTAATCGGTTGATCTGCAAGATCCTTCCAACTCCTCTGATTAAGCTTGGCCTTAGAAGCACCAAATTACTGATGTTTTACCCTGAAGAACTGCAGTTAACCATGTCTGACTTCTAGATATTTGTCAGCACAGAGATTTTTTTCTTGAGATCAAAGATTATGGGTGATAAGAAGAAGCTGGAAGCCACCATCATCCCATATTTGAAAGTCTGAGTAGAAAGGGAGATGAAACATTTCTGCTTGGAACTTAAAATATGGCCCGTTTCTTCTGTTCGCCAAACAATAGAGCTAAATTCAGACTAATTGCCTAACATTCTTCATATCCTCCATAGGAGGCTGGTTCTAACACATTCTATTTCTTATTTCCCTGTTGCTTCTTCTTTCTTGTTGCTTTCAAGGTGGATTTATTATCTGTGAGATGGTCATGTGATCACCCTCATATTTTGAATACTTGTACTTGAGCTGAACTCTTCGCAGGCCAAATTCAGCAAGCTGAGATCTACAGGATAGGCCAACTCTTGTAGAGAATTATTAGAGCTTAGTCATAGACAGCTGTCAAAAAACCAGCCAATGACCAAGAGCCAGAGATGAGTGTTGAGGGGCTGAAGCCAGAATTCAGAACTAAGGTAGATGAATTGAGAAGTCATGCCAAGAAATAAACTATCATTGCCAAGTTATGTTGTTGTTGTCCCAGCCTGATTAAGATGCCCTCCTTATTCTTTATAGCAAAATAACAGAGTTGGAAGGGACCTTGAAGGACTTCTAGCCACATGTCTGAAATGGTATAGGGTCTCCTACTTGAACAGAGGTTTGGACTAGAAGACCTCCAAGGTCCCTTCCAGCTCTATTCTATTCTAGTCCAACCTCATCAAGTGAGAGACCCTACACCATTTTAGACAAATGGTTGTTGAGTCCCTTAAAAGTCTCCAGTGATAGAGCATCCACAGAACTTCTGGAGGCAAGCTGTTCCACTGACTGATCGTTCTGACTGTCAGGAAATTTCTCCCTAGTTCTAGGTTGCTTCTCTCCTTAATTAGTTTCCATCCATTGCTTCTCGTTCTGACTTCAGGTGATTTGGAGAATAGGTCGACCCCCTCTCCTTTGTGGCAGCCCCTCAAGCATTAAAACACTGCTATCATGTCACCCCCTAGTCCTTCTTTTCACTAGATTAGACATACCCAATTCCTGCAGCCATTCTTCATATGTTTTTGCCCTCAGCCTCCCCAATCATGTTTGTCACTCTTCTCTGCACTCTTTCCAGAGTCTCAACATCTTTTTTATATTGTGGTGACCAAAATCTGATGCAGTATATTCCAAGTGTGGCCTTACCAAGGCCTTATGAAGTGGTATTAACACGTCACGTGATCTTTCCCGAGAAGTGAACTTTCTTTCCACAACAAGTGATCTTTCCTCCCAAGAGACTCAGGAATATACTCAGCACCTCAACCAGTTTACAATCTAGGAAGGTGTGCCTATGTAGAGTGCTGTTGGCTCATTGTAGCTGCAGCAACTCCTGAAAGAAAGTATATTACTTCTAAGACGTGAGAATAATGGTGTAGACAGATACGTCATGAATTTAGTTCCGTGTCAAATAGAGCATATAAAAATAGCCATATTCACTGGAAGGCAAAATCAGAAAATTCCACCTTACTTATTTTGGCCATGTCAGGCAATCAAACAAACTGGAAAATGTATGCTTGGAATGGTCAGTGGTAAAAGGAAATGAGGCCGCCAAAAAATACAGCGGCTAGACTCCATCAAAGCTGACACCAGCCAGAACATAAATCAACTGAAAGAAGTTGTACAAAATTGGAAAATGTAGAGAGAGAGAGAGTTGGTCCATAGACTCACCAAGACTCGGACATGATTGAATGGATAGCATCGTTGTCAACAAGACTGCATTGAATTCCAAAGCTCCCAATCAAAAATTATTTCATACATTATCGGGAAACAAACCCAGTTTATTTTGAATATATTTGCATCAGTCAGTCACAGTTACCTGTCTCACAACCAAAGACCAAACTAACTAAGAATTCTACTGGCTGCAATGACAGCACATCCAGAGGACATCAATTTGCAACCCACTGATATACCTCCTAGCTTATAGCAATAGCAAAGGCACTTAGACTTATATACCAACCCACAGTGCTTTACAATACTCTCTGGGTGGATGACAGAGTCAGCCTTTTGCCCCCAACAATCTGGGTTCTCAATTTAACCCACTTTGGAAGGATGGAAGGCGGAATCAACCTTGAGCTGGTCAGGATCAAACTCCTGGCAGTGAGCAGAATTAGCCTGCAGTACTGCATTCTATCCATTGTGCCACCAGGGGTCCTTATTGCCCAATCGTGCTTTACAGCTACTCTTAAAACATCTCAGATGTTTATCTAGTAATGCTACGGATGAAGCACCCTAAATGGCAATCCTATTAATGCCGGAATTAGGTGGACCTGTGACAAATGTTGATAAATATGGGTTTCTGCCAGGCTTGACAAACTGAGGGGGGGGGAACCTTTCCTAGTGAAGAATACTAGGCGAAAAGTCACGAGCAATACAGTATGAAGTCACAAAAAGTAACTGAGAACATAGTTATAGAATTGAGCAAGAGACAAACATTTCACTGTGCCAGAAACAGAAGTATGGCAAGTTAAATTTCAGTGCTCAAAAACCATCTCTTGGTGGAAGCCAATTGACAAGGTGATGCTGGCCAACCTTTTGGTTGTTCTTCATCATGGAGAATGCTGAGTGATGCTCTTAATGTTCCTTGAGTAGGATGCCAATAATTCAGCTAAAGGGAACAAAAATCATTTCCCCAGCTGGAAACCTGAAAATTAGCTACATTTTTACATGTATTGTATTACACGTTCTAGGTATGAAAGCTTCATGCCATGACCGGCATAGCTGGAAACAATTAAAACCAACCACTCCCTTACCCAACATCAGGCAGAACATGAGGGAACCTTGCCACAACCCATTCTTACTGCTGCTGGGATCCAGGATTGACATCACACCCTAAAGAAGTCAATCCACAAACTGGAGCATGGACAGGATTGTTATGTTCTTATTACAAATTGCTTCCATATCCTCTTGTTCAAAAGCAACAAGGAAGAGCTCCAGGCCATATCCTGCAAGACTTGAGACACATGTTGGGATGAAAAGATACTTCTGGGAAATGAGAAAGTGGGGAAGTAAGAAACTCAAAACAACCCCACCTTGATTGAGTTCAATATAGGTTGCGCTAGAGAGAAGCTTTGATAGACTTACATATCATGTTACAACAGCCTGCCTAAAATAGATTCCAAGATTCCCAGCCCCTCTCATTTCTTGACCTTGACACCCTTGGAAGGCTGACAATATTTGATCTCTCTCAATCTCAGCAATCTAGCAAAGAAATCTGCAGAGATTAGACTTGGACTATAAGAGAGACATGGAGAACTGGTCTTAATGTCCATAATTACGAAAAGAATTAAGATTGCACAGTCAGGATGTCTACAGAACAATCAGCAGAAAGGTCCAGAAGTAGCTGGGTGGCTTGCAGATATGATGTGATCATCACCAAACCATGCAAGATTAAAAACCCATCCTCAAAAGTCAAAGTGGAATAGCACAAGGGTTGTGTGCTAAACATTTCTTAAGTGCTCTTTCTGACCTCTTTCAGTCTAATGGGGGGGAATGCTTATTTATTTATTTTGTCTCAAAGGAGAAAAGTATTTTGGTGAAATATTTATGGACATAGGAATCTTGCAAATGACCTTAGGCAGTTAAGCAAGATGCCTGCATCCAGTTATTGTTGATACGATTCCAACAATCTTCCATCTTCCCAGTTTTCCATACTTCAATTCAGTCCCATCGGTTTACAACCGTAATATAAATTTAGACACATCATTAGAAAAAAAAAATCTGAAAGAAATACTGAAGCACCCTGAGAATGAGAAGGGGGGGAGGAGAGGGAAACAGGAAGTTGGGGAAGAAAAAAAAAACTTGGAGAAATTAGGACAGATTTTGTAACGGAATCGACTACATTTAGCATTCACATCATCAATCAGCTACATTTTCTGCCAAAATAGGTACACAATTGACATCCCACTGACTAAGATATCTTTTTCACGTTTCCTGCAACAGGCTCATAAATCAACCCCCAGTGAAATTATGCCTAAAAATGTAGCCAGAATTGCTCCATGCATCCTTGCTCCCTTCCTCTTTTCGATGGTCATCTCAAAAATGCCATCGATGGGGAAATAAAGGCAGGCTTACATCATCTTTACAAAAGACACATTTTGTAGCCAAGCATGCTCCTTTGTGGTGGATGTAAATCAACCAGAGCAGATGATCTGGCACTCACTTTTGGACCAAAAAATAAAAATAAAAATAAAAAGAGGAAACTAACCTGTCTGACAAGCCAAAAAAATCTTCTCCTAGGCAACCGCTGATTCTTAAGAGGAAGTTAGCAGTATTGGTCCTCGCATGGGGAAATCAGATGGAGAGAGTCTTTGAGTTTTAAGCCAACATCCGGATAAAAAGGAATCAGTTGAACAGGATTGAAAGGTCCCAGTTTGGGATAGACCAAGAGGTTTTTATTTTTTAAAAAAAGAATGTATGCTATTGTGTGTTCTACATTACAGATAGATGACAACTGGCTCAAAGTTCACAATGTAAATTGTTTCTTTATTTACCATGTTTAAAGACTCCAACTCCAACAGACTCATTCATTCATTTATGTCATCAGTGGGTAATTATAAAGGATTGCAACCAACAATACCATCAAGGATAAACCTAAACAAAAAAAGAAAGTTCTAAAAGAGTGAAAAGAGTTCTAACAGACCTGACAATTTAACAGATTTGGAAAGGATCTTGTAGGTCATCTAGTCCAACCCCCTGCCCAAGCAGGAGACCCTACACCATTTCTAACAAATGGCAGTCCAGTCTCTTCTTGAAAGTTTTCAGTGATGAAGCTCCCACAACTTCCAAAGGCAACTTCTGTTCCATTGGCTGATTGTCCTCACTGTCAGAAAATTTCTCCTTATTTCCACGTTGAATCTCTCCTGAATCAGTTTCCATCCATTATTCCTTGTCTGGCCTTCAGGTGCTGTGGTAAATAGCTTGATCCCCACTTCTTTGTGGCATCCCCTCAAACACTGGAAGACTGCTATCATATCCCCCCCTGGTTCTTCCCTTCACTAGATTAGCCAAGCCCAGTTCCTGCAACTGTTCATCGTATGTTTTAGCCTCCAGTCCCCTCATCATCTCTGCACTCTTTCTAGAGTCTCAACATCTCTTTTATAGTGTGGTGACCAAAAACTCTCAGTGAGTCATCCAACCTCTTGACCCTCAGGCCCTGGGGCAGTTTTGAAACATTTAAAATTAATAAAGCAATCATAAAAAATCCCACCAACACAATCAGAGGTTTATAGTGTGCCTTAAACATCAAAGTTGTAAGGAAAAGTTTTATCATGACAATCAGTAAACCTCAGAAGATGACACAAGATTTTTCAAAGAAATGGTGTTTCACAACAGGGCCTAGCCTAAAATACAATGCACTTGTAATCTCAGAATCTCCAGCTCTGTTCTGGGGTCCAGACCACTAGCAGGAGAAAGAAGAGGGATCATTTTTAGAGGACAGCTGTTGTACCATGCTAAGCTAAACTTTCACTACTAATTTTTATCTTTTAGCTTCAAGAAAGCAATCAGTTTTGTGCCGTGAATCACAACCAACATTCAGAAGAGATAGTTAATAGTCCAGAAATGTTCACCCCTGTCCACCGAGACATTACTACATCACTATTCTTTCTTTGTGACCCTTGCCACAAAACTGAACCATTTCAAAAAACAAAAACAAAAAAAGGCATAAAAAGTAGCCCATCCCTGGGATATAAGACTGCAAAATATCATATTCCTGAAGATCTTGCTGCTAACTTTGAGAGTTGATGAACAGAATTGCATAAAATTAGCTATCAGAAGGGGAACATTGCAGAAATATTCTTATAAGCAATGACTGGATATAGTTTATTCTAATTATGTGTGTAGTCCTGAGTTTGAAGTGGAAAAAAAACAAAACACATCACCCAGCAATTTGCAAAAAAGAAAATCTAAAGTTAAGCTCCAAGATCTCAGTTTCAATGAACAGTAGACACTGGGAATGCAATCCAATTCCCTGGGTGAGGTCTGTCAATCAAAGTCAATAGTACTGGACTTGATGATAAAACCTTCAGCCCATATCCAGGTCAGGATCCCACTTAAAATTGCAAGAAAACCCTCCGCTAATATTCACCATATGTGATGTGGCATTCCCAATGTACATTTCGGTCTGTTAGTTTTGAGCCAGGAAACTTTCTAAGATGAATGCTAGCACAAACTGAATTATGTGGCCGTTGGTGCTGCAGTTGTCCCACAGCAGATGTTCCAAACAAAAGTCCTGCTAGAAGTACATTTATTGGCCACAGGTGGTTTCCAAAAGGATAGCAATAGCAATTGAGCACTTAGACTTATATGCCGCTTCACAGTGCTTTACAGCCCCTCTCTAAGCGGTTTACAGAGTCAGCCTCTTGCCCCCAACAATCCGGGTCCTCGTTTGACCCACCTCAGAAAGATGGAAGGCTGAGTCAGTCTTGAGCTGGTCGGAACTGAACTCCTAGCTGTGGACAGAGTTAGCCTGCAAATACTGTATTCTAACCACAAGGGAGGGGAGGGGAAGGGAGGAGAGGAGAGGAGAGGAGAGGAGAGGAAAAGGGAAAGGGAAATAGCAGTAGCACGTAGACTTATATACCGCTTCATAGTGCTTTCCAGCCCTCTCTAAGTGGTTTACAAAGTCAGCCTCTTGCCCCCAACAATCTGGGTCCTCATTTTTACAGTCCTTGGGAGGATGGAAAGCTGAGTCAACCTTGAGCTGGTCAGGATTGAACTGCCGAACTGTTGCCAGACTCCAGTCAGCAGAAGTAGCTTGCCACCACATGTTGGTTAATTAGTTAGGATGCTAACTAAGCTCATCCATTACCACCAATAACTCAGGACATCAAGACAAGGAAGCAATAAAGTGCAACAAAGTTACTTGTACCCAGACAACACACTGTTCAACTGAAGATGGAATTATTATATTAAAAAATAAATAAATTATTTAAAAAAAAACAAACAAGGAAGCAACCAAACTTCACACATAACTTCCTATATCTCCTTATGCAACGAGATGACTGGAAAATGCAAAGATATAATCTCTAGGAGAGTGCTACACAACATGGGCTGGGGTTTTGCGGGGGCCACTCACCGCTGGAGTTGGCTGACTGTCACCACCCTCTAATTCCACAGCTGTTTCTGCTCAATTCCCACATATGATAGGATTGCCATCAGTTCAAAAGTCAGACAGGGTAGCGATGATGACTTTGAAACTTCTTGCAGAAAAATGCCGTGTATTACATCTATCTCGATCTATGGCAGGGGTGTCAAACGCAAGACCTGTGATGTGGTCAGATCCGGCCTGCGGGGCCCGTCCTGGAAAATGTAAGAGGCTGGCCTGCATCGCTTCAGCCCGGTCTGCCCAATGCGAAGAGGAAACATTGGGCCAGCGTGGCTTCAGCCAGTCTGCCCAGTGTGAAGAGGAAACATGCAAGCAGATTGGGGAGTGGCGTCAAGCTGGCCATGCCCACCCAGTTGACCATACCCACCCGGTCGCCCATGCCCACCCAGTGCCCCGAGGTCAACCACAGCCCTGATGCATCCCTCAATGAAATTGAGTTTGATACCCTTAATCTACAGCATAATAAAGGTTTTCTTTGATCTCTCAGATTTCCTTACTATCAGGGAAACTCTGATACAAATATAATTTTTGAATAAGATATTATCAGCTCCTGCAAGATATTCCAGACTTAGCAACATTGGATCTGTACAGTGTATTTTTTTCCTTCCTGTTTTCTCCACCCAACATATCTTGACAGGGTCTTTCCAAATCCTGCACGCAAAGACTAAGCTACACATTCAATAAAATAATAAATTTTATTGAATAAATGCACATGGAATAACCCTACAGGGCCGTATTCCCTTCATATGGATTCTCACTTGAGACCATGTAGCCCATCTGCATTGACCTAAGAGCAGCAACCCATCTGAATGCAATGGAATTGCACCGTAACCATTGTCCTCTGCATGGAGCTATCTGGTGCACCAGAAAGTAGACTTGACCACACATTCCTCCACTGGTTAGAGCTTTGTAGGTAGATTTGGGCTTGTGTGGTTACTGCTTTTTAGAAGAAAGAAACGATGAAACATGGCAGCCTCCATATCTACCATCTGATATTGTTCATTGTCCAACAGCTTGCTTCACTGAGTTTAAGTACAGCTTTTTCTGAAAGTTTGAGATATTCATGGCTTTGAGGAGAGAGGGAAGAATTTCCCAACTAAGAAATGTCACTTGACACAAGATACAATCAATAGCACCCTGGTTTTACTTCTTTGCTCAACTTCCTCTCCATCTTTAATAATGTCTCAGTGAATAGTTTCGGGTGGGGGGGGGGTTCTCCCTCAGATTAAACATGGTGGACTTGAGAATCCCAATATTTTTTAGGTTAACGAAAGTTCAGAGGAAGCAGATACCTCTAGCTTAGAGGAGCTAGGTGAAATGCCCAAAAAATCTCTGTCAAATGTGTTACCTTGTGATTGTCATCCCACTGTGCCAGTAACAGATGTATAACATCACCGAGCATAAAGGGGAGACAATTGTAAGGTAGTACATTTAATGGCATTTCATTATTTCACTCATCCCTCTATTCTCTATGCTTCCTGAGTAAGAAAAAAATGTGTAGATTCTCTCACAGGTATTACATAAACAGTGCCAGGGAATTCAGAAGATTCAGTTTCAAATACTTTTCATGAGCACTTAAGTTGTTAGTTCCTGGAGACTATCATGTCTCCATAGTCAAGCTGAACATGTTAAAAATGTTCAGGAGTGATCGTTTTCTTGTCTAGACTAAGCAGAGTATTTGTGGAGGTAAGAGGTTATTCCCTACTTGACCCCATCATCTGCTCAAGAGTAGCCTGTTGAGGTATCCCCATGGAGGGGGAAAAAAGTTGTTTGGGGATGAAAAATCCAGATGTAAGGTGTTTTTGTTTGGTATTGTGAAAAGATTTTTGAGCAAAAGCCAAGGATTATATGAAACCCAGCCTTGGGCTATTTGACTTCAAATCAGAAAGTGGGGAGTTCACAAAGATAGTTGGCTGGACCTAGCTGTCTACAACATGCTAAGTTACATGGTTCTGTTGAAAGAAATCTCCAAGTCCAGTTCCAAGCCAGGAATAAAATGGAGGCTGATTGGAAAGAAAGATTATGTTTATTGGTGAACAGAACCAACACACACACAGTGTGCAGTTGACAGCTGACAAAATGGAGTTGAGAGTGGGTGGGTTTTATACCTTCTGGATCCCTATGGGGTCATGTGGGGTTCATGGCTGACTCCATAGGCAAAAGGGGAAATGCAAGTTCTAGGTGTTTGTCTGAGTTAATCTTGTCAATCTTTGGCTTGTTGCTTATCCGAAGTTTCTGTCTGACCCAGTCTTTCTGAATGGATTACCAATTATGCATTTCTAAAAGCTGGCCTCCTCAGTTTCTGCTTGGGGCAGGGAAACTGGTTGTTGTGGCCTGTCGGCTGCCGGCCTCTCCAGCAGCCGAATCAGAGGAGGAGGAGGTGTGGGAATCAGGGTCAGCATCAAGGCAACCTGAGAGCTCTGAGCTGGCAGAGAGAGACAGACAGAGGTGGAGCCTGGGCCGTCCATCAGCCCTCAGATGGAGACTCAACAGCCCCAGGTGTGGAGGTGGCTGATGAAGAAGAGGAGGAACAGCTGGGTCCAGTGCCTGATGCGTGGATGTGCAGAAGGCAGAGGAGAGGAGAGCAGTGGAAATCTATGGGCCGATCCTTGGGAAGGAAGAGCCGCTGCTGCTAGTGAAGCCCTACCCTAGCTCTGGGAATAAAAGGCAGGGGGCGGGGACGAAAAGGTGTGGCAGACAGCTATTCATCTCCCAGCCGGACAGACTTGTTAGCCTGCAGTGAGAGAGAAACTTTTTGCCAGGGCTACTGGCGTTCCTAATAAAGGAATCTTTGTGTTAACTTCAGAGGTTTGTTCTGTTTGGGAAGCTGGGTCAGAACACTGGTGCTGGTTTCTGCCTCCCTTAAGATTTTTTTTTTCATTTGTTCTTTAGGGAAAGTATTCTATCCTGCTTTTTTTAATATTCCCCAAAATATTTCATTCTCTAGGAGAGTGGGTGGGCGCTGACTTCTACAGTTCCTCTGTCTGATCTATGGGCAGCTCTTCAGAGTCACAGATTCTTCCTACAAAATCTATGCAGATACTTTCCAGGATCTATAAGTAATATTTGCATTCATTAGTGGAAGAAATAAAGCAACCTAAATTACAATGAGTTCTTGTCTTATGACCACAACTGAGCCCAAAACTTCTGTTGCTAAGCAAGACAGTTGTTAAGTGAATTTTGCCCCAGTTTTTCTTGCCACGATTAAGTGAATCACTGCGGTTGTTAAGTTAGGCTACAGTTGTTAAGTGAATCTGGCTTCCCCCATTTGCTTTTCGGAAGGCAGCAAAAGAGTATCATATGACCCTGGGACACTGCAACCATCATAAATACATGCCAGTTGCCAAGTGCATGAATTTTAATCACTTCATCCTAAGGATGCTGCAATGGTCATGTGAAGAATAGTCATAAGTTACTTTTTTCAGTGCTGTTGTAACTTCAAACAGTCACTAAACAAATGATTGTAAGTTGAGCCGTATATCTTAAGGGCTGTCTAGATCCTGGAGTTGACATCTCAGTTCCTTTAGAAGGCACCAGGAGAGATATCCATCCAGAATGAAGCCAAATATCCATCATGGTGTAATATGAAATTGCTCTTAAATGGTCCATATGGTTTACTCAGAGGAAGCACAGTTTTGGGATCCTTTGTTTCCAGAAAATCTTCTAAATTCAGAATGCTTGAGTTGCAAATACAACTTGGATTAATCTGAGATGCGGTGGGAAAGCTGTTCTGTGGAAGCTAGCCAGTGGCCATTTGTTTGCTTTACTCACTCATTGTCTTTCTTTTTTAAAAAAAAAAAAATGTTTCCTGACTAGCTGAAAGTAGGCCTTGGCTCTTTGCCAAACACCTGCATTGACACACTGACACACTTTCTCTCACTGTAGAGCTGAAATTAACAAATAGCTCTTAACGCACATTCCTTAGGCCTGGGTTCAAGGGGATATTAAGAGCCATAAAGAGTCCCATCTTCTCTCAGAAGTTATAAAGGCCAAGGCTGACTTCCCCCAATGCTTGCAAGATTGCCTTGACTTCTCACCGGATCTCTGGAGGCTTCTAACTTATAATCCATTAAGAGGGTACTTAAAAATTAACCGTGATTCCTTTTTATGGAGATATGCTATTAAGAGGAGTGGTAAACGAAAGAGGTGAGAGGTAATGGAATTTTTTAAAACAGAAGTCGTGCAACAGGAGGAAAAAGCCTGCCAGATAGCTTGCCCACTATTAAATATTACAGGAGCTGGGCCTGGCTAGTCTCATGAAGGACCAGGGGAGACAGGAGAGCAGCGTTCCAATATTTGAGGGGCTGCCACAGAGAGGAGGAAGGGGTCAAGCTATTTTCCAAGGCACCCGAAGGCCAGAGAAGGAATAATGGATGGAAGCTGATCAAGGAGAGATTCAACGTGGAAATAGGGAGAAATTTTCTGACAGGGAGAGCAATCAACCTTTCTGGGAGCTTCAACACTTGAGACTTTCAAGAAGAGACTGGACTGCCATTTGTCAGAAATGGTGTAAGGTTTCCTGCTTGGGCGGGGGTGGGTGGGGGTGGACTAGATGAGCTACAAGGTCCCTTCCAACTCTTTTAATCTAATCTAATCTAAATAGTTACAGGGACATTTCTCCAAACCATCTGAAGGGGCACCAAACTGCCTTACAATTCAAGACTACCAATTTCTTCTTTTTAATGATACCTTGTATGGAGAGTTAACGGATGAAAGCAGAAAGCTCAGAAGAGAAAGAAAAAGGAGTTTGACCTGACACGGAAGGTTCTAGACTGCTTAAGATCGGGCAATCAAGGGCCAACTTGTCTCTTCTAAAGGCTCGAAAGGTGAACACTAATCTGGGTTGGCAACCAAGCAAGCTATGTATGGATTCTACGTTGCCCTGCGTTTCTAATGATCCTAGAACAGTAAGCAACCTAGATACTGGTGAGCCAGCGGCATAAATATTATTGGAGGAATAAATAAATCAAATTGCACAACCAAGCCAGAAATAGAGAGGTGGATGAACAGGAAGGTGGGCATAAGGGCCCTCCCCCATTGTTGGTTTGTCAATTAATCGACCCATCAAGAGTTTCAAGGCCCCTTCCACTTGGGGGAAGAAAAAAAAAAATCTCCAACACTCATGCGATATACATTGACGGCACAGCAAGATTACTTTGCACACAAAAATGGAAGGATACCTCGATTCCCAAAGGGGATGGATGGCTGCAAAACTTGGTGGAGTTGGCAGAGATGGCCAAGCTGACTACTTTGATTAAAGGCCCAAAAAATGCAACTAGTTTTGTTTCTGCTTGGAAGCCACTTCTGGACTTTGTGTTTGAGGTGGGGGGGGGGATGAAACTTTGATGTTGGGTTTTACCGATTAGATAGATTTGTTGATATAGAATATGGCTAGTTTATACTGTTATGTAAAAGTAAGATTTGATGCTATTATCTTATTCTACTGCACCAAAGGGAGTTGGACCTCAAGGCTTTTTCTTGCTTTTTCCCCCTTTTTCCCACGCTTCTCCCTTCCGTTCTCCCTCCCCTATCTTTCCTATTATTTTCTTTTGTATTTTTGTATCTTATAATATTAACAACAATAGCACTTAGACTTATATACCGCTTCACTGTGCTTTTACAGCCCTCTCTAAGCAGTTTACAGAGTCAGCCTCTTGCCCCCCCCAATGATCCGGGTCCTCATTTTACCCACCTCGGAAGGACGGAAGGCTGAGTCAACCTTGAGCCTGGTGAGATTCGAACTGCCAAATTACAGGCAGCAGGCAGCAGAAGTGGTCTGCAGTACTGCACTCTAACCACTGCGCCACAAATTTGGAGAACATGCCTCTACCCCTTAATCCTAACCTTTTTCTTTTTTTCCAACGAGACACAGATCATATTCTAATTCAGGCTTCTTTTTAAAAAGTATGTCAGATTGATCCAGTAATTCCGATTCAAGTACAGGTTAAAAAAGAAGTTGGGGTTCCCCCCCTTTTTTTTTTTGATGGATTGCATTAACCTCTGTCTCAATGCAGCTGGGCGATGGTGCTTTAAACAGCCAGCAGGCTAGGTAGGGATGTGTGTGTGAGAAAGTAAGGGTGAGAAAGTCACTGACATAAGTCTCTTTACTCCATAAATGAGGTTTCCAAGCATTTGGACTCTGGGCTCCCTGGAGACAGCCATTTCATGTTCATGGAAATATACAGCATGTAAAAAAAACCCCGATCTTTTTTCATCTGGCAATTAAAGTGCCCAGGAAGTCCAGATACAAATTACAGCACTTATTAGCTTTACAAATGGAACTTTTAAGGTGCAGGGAGATTTATCTTGCACATTCTAATGGAGCCCAGAAACAAAACCAAAAGCTTCTGGCTTCGATCACTTGTTTCTCTTTTTGTGGCTTTCAACTAGCAGGACCTACTGCAGATTCCTCATTGTTAATGCTTTCTTCAGCTCTCCCTCATTTGATGGATTATGCGCCGTCAAGCTGTTTTTGGCTGCTAGAGACCATAAAGATAGATTTTTCTCCATGGCAATCTGTCCCTAACTTGGCATTTCAGGTGTCCCAAAGGTGTCCCCGTTGCCACTGTACCTGAGTCCATTCAGCTTCTTTCCATCACGCTTATGTCACATTTCTCTTATATCTGTTCCGTGTTCCTCTCTAAACTTCCCTTTCCTGGTGACTCCTTGAAAATATTACTCAGATGTTGGTTGGAGGTCCTTTTGTGGAAAAAAGTGAGCTTCTGCCTAGCTCTCTCTTTCTCTTTCTCTCTCTCTCTATCAATCCATTCATCTATTTTCTATCATCCTATCACCATTTATCTATCTTCCATCCTATTATTTATCTATCTATCTATCTATCTATCTATCTATCTATCTATCTATCTATCTATCTATCTATCTATCTATCTA
>JANHFL010004635.1:85090-110194 GCA_032468155.1 Oxyrhabdium leporinum | reverse complement strand
TTTGGCATTCCCCCCCCCCCCCCAAGCTCTTGGTGTTAAGAAAACGGGCTCGACGGGTAGGCGAGGTTGGGGGAAAATACCGGGAACGCGGGGTTCGTTTGCCATCTCTTGCCCCAGCCTGGTCTGGGTTTGGTTTTCCTTTCCTGTTGCGCCCGGGACAAGGTTGTGGAAAGAGGAGCTGTGTGGAGTGGGGTTGGGGTTTGTTGCATTCCTCCTTGGCAGAGTGAACAATCCGGCCTGGGGTTGTCTCGTGAAAAGATTGTGACGATTGTTAACATTAAGAATCACAAGACACGCCTAAACCAAGTTGCTGCCCCTCTGCAATTCATAGAATGATGTGTGCGAAGGCAAAATGCAGTTTCAGAACTAGATTTGCTCGAGGGTCTCGTTGAGAGCAACCGTTTCTAGGCTTTTACCTACCCGACCTGACTTTCACTGTATAGAACTAAACTTAATAGAAGAGATAATATATTGCTGCTCCCTCTTTCTGCTTTTATCAAATTCTGGTGGTGGTTCCTTTTCTTTAAAAAGAATGGATATATTTTTATTTTGTTATACTCTTCTGGGAAATTCGCTAGCAAGAAGTCAGCTTTCAATACTGTTTTCAATTCACAATCTTAACATCGTGTTAAAAGAAATAAATAATTGCAAAGTGTCTATTTTGACTATCTGAATATAGCACCATATGCTAGAATGATTCCTGTAAAAAGTATAGGAGTTAGGACACAGCCAAATTTCAGGGAGCTTTACATTCAAGATTCTCTCTCTCTCTGACACACACACACACACACATTGAAAACATCTGCCTGGATTTATTTTCCAAAATCATTCCACTAAGTGCTCTGCAGTGCAATCCTGTATATATCCCAGCAGGAAGTCCCGCTAAATTTAATGGATATACGCGTAAATGATGTCATTTGAATATATATATGTATTAATTAAAACATTTCTGGAATTTACCAAAGGACAAAATATATAGTAAGAAATTTTTGTGGGATGATAGAATTCAGAGTACCATTTCTCTTAAAATATGGAAAGAAAACATTCTATAAAGGCTATACTATAAAATTTTCACTATCTTTATGTAATAATTATTTTTGAGCGGTTCTATCTTCTCTAAACATCTATTTTGGTTTTTTTTATTAAACTTGAAAATTATAATACAGTTTTAAAACTATATTGTAGTTTCTAAATTTGAATTTTAGGTGTAAGAAAACTTAATTTTGAAAATATTACTTCTACCCGGAATTATGAGTTCCTTTGCAACTACTTCTCCTAGCTCTCCTTCACAACATCAGTGTATTTAAGTTACTGCGTCCTTTTTTTTTTTTTAACATTATAGTTGGTTTAAATAGTTCACCTTTTGGTGATAGGTAGAAAGGCAGGATATACATTTACAATAGCAACTACACAGTTGCTATTGAGAAAACTTCCTAGATGAAGCCACGAAGTCTTCAGGATTTGAACTCAACTTCCATTTGACTTGAGTTGACTATAGCAAATAATCTGTGGAACTCTTATTTGCATTAGGCTCAAGGACTTTGGGATTATTCAGGCAAAATTTAGTCTGGTATTATAAATTTGCTACCCCTCTCCTGGCACACGCTTGTATTTCACTAATCATTTTAAATCCACTTGCATAATGTTAATGGTATTAGAATCATAATGTTGTAACCCTCAATCATTTATTTCACTTACTACATACTAGTTTGTAAGGGGCAGGATCTCGTAGAAACCTGGGCACTGAAAGTAACCACTGCCCAGGGATTCTGAGAAAATAAAACACAATTTATAGCTAAAGATTGGTATTGCCTATGTCTTTAGTAATAGCTATATACTTCTTAAAAGATGCATCCTCAAGAAAGTGTCCAAACACATGCGTAAAGGTTTTCATTCTAAAGTGTTTGAGATAGACAGATAGATCAATAGATATTTTAACTCAGCGTTTCCCAACTCCCAACAACTGTAGATAATGAGAAAAATAATTAGTGTTATTTTAATTGTAAAGGAAGACTAATAAAACTGTTATAGAAATAGTAAGATTATAATGCAATACAATACACAATACATAACAATGCAGTAGTATTAGTTTGCCTGGATATCTTATGTAGTTGGTAAAGTTCCTGACTAGTTGAATATTGTTGAGATGCAAATCTCTCTCTCAGCTTCATTCTGGATCTCTGGGAGGCTCCAATCTTTAAAAGTGATGGATAATGATTAAAGTGCTTTATCTAATACAATGTGGTTAAGAATAGAAGTATGACTAATGAAAAGAAGAGCCACTAAAACAGAATGGATGCCAGTCTGTGTGCACTTACGTGGGAGTAAGCCTTCTTGAAAACAATGTGACTGATTTCTGAATAGATATACTGTATGTAGGATTGCACTGTAAGGGTGCTTATTATTTCCTAATCTGCAGCTCTGAACCAAACCCCAGCTGAAGTCTGTGTGAATGTTACTAACATCAGAAAACAACAACCCTGATTCTGGGTATGCAGTTGCATATTCTTTCTTAAACATAAATAGCTATTTTGATCATTTAAAGTCTTTATTCAAGTGTATTTAATATTTACAAATATTTTACTCAAGGTCTTTCTTGGACTAGGGTCAGTTAAATCACCAGACAGACTTGACTTACGCACACACACACACACACCATCAGAATAGCTAGTATAGGTAGTCCTTGACTTATGACTACAATTGAGCCCAAAACTTCTGTTGCTAAGCGTGACAGTTGTTAAAAAGAGTTTTGCCCCATTTTACGAACTTTCTTGCCACAGTTGTTAAGACAATCACTGCAGTTAAGTTAGTGACACAGTTGTTAAGTGAATTGGGCTTCTCCATTGACTTTGCTTGTCAGAAGGTTGCAGAAGGTGATCACGAGACCCCAGGACAATACAACTATCATATATATGAACCAGTTACCAAGTGTCCGAATTTTAATCATCTAACTACTGCAACGGTCGTAAGTGTGAAAACAGTCATAAGCCACTTGTTTCAGTGCCGTAGTAACTTCAAATGGTCACTAAATGAATGGTTGTAAATCAAGGACTATCTGTAGTTTTGGAAACCTAATTTGATTGTGTCATCATCAGCCCCTCATGCTCAACGTGAAAGATGGGCAAAGATAGGCAAAAAAATTCAGTCACTAAAACGTTTATGGTACATTATTTTGTTTAGGGATCTTTTCGTCTTTCTGGATAAAATATATGCAACATCATTCATGTTAGGAGGAAAAAATACTTCAAACCGAATTCCTCTGGCGAGTTCATAGACACATTAATGTAATTTTCTTGGCAACTGTACATAATTTGGTTCCCATTGTTTTTTTCTGGGGTAGGTTTTTAACTTTTGCAATCTAGCCTACAATCAATTTCTGACCAATCCTGCCTACATCAGCTGAGTGCAGGAGTTTGCGGTGGCATCAAGTAGTTAAGCAGGTTCTCAAGAATACGAGAAAGACACCTAATTTTAAAGTGTTATTCTATAGATACTGTAAAAAAAAATATTTGGTGATCCCAAGCACATGATTACAAAAATTAATGTGGAGTTACAGGTTTTGTCTGTGTGTTTGTGTGTGTGTGTGTGTGTGTTAATAGAATAGGAAATGAACATTGCAAAAATTTTAAACATTTGGTTTGGAATTTCTATAGTTAATGTTTTGGTCCAATGTCTCAGTCCTACACTCATAACTTACTGTACATATTAAAATGAGGTTCCCAGTATAATGAAATGAAACAATCCTTTGTGAACTACCTGTTCACAATAAAACTACTACTACCTGTTTTATGTGACGGTTTATTCAAGTTAGCTTTGAGTAGGGGAACAGGTGTCCCGAGGTATATTGCAGAACTGTGTTTCAAAGTTCATGCAATAGACACCTCTCTAAAACTGCTTTCACCCTCCTCCAGAAATGAGTGTGTGTTTCAAGCTTTGACTTGCAATATTCAATTTTACACTGCTACTTTAAAGTCTATTGTGTTGAATTTTGTGAAGTTTTCTCCAGTGGGAGCCTATCTCCTTTAGTGTGCAGAAAAAAGGTTTAGAAGTTGTTTTCATCGTAGTTCTCTGCATGTGAACAGTTCCAACACTTTTAAAGTATTGCTCAACCTATGAGGCATGATTATTAGTGACTGCCGATATGGCACACGGTGACATTCCAAAGATTTCTCTGAGATTTCACAACCAATTCTATATATTTGAATATTGTTTTACAGAAGTCTAGCTGTTCTCTAGCCATTGCCTGGCACAAAAAACTCTTTTATTTCCTACTGATCTTATCTTTATCTGTTCTTTAAACTGAGACACAGTTTTGCAAACTTAGCTTTTTAGTTAAATTTATTCCAATACGACAGGAGTGTCAAACTCGCAGCATCACGTTGTCGTCACGTGATGTATTGTGACTCTTTTCCCCTTTGCTAAACCAGGAGTGGGTGTAGCCAGTGAGTGCCGCATCCGGCCCGCAGGCCACGAGTTTGACACCCCTGCAATACGATGTAACTGCACAATATGATTTCTTCTCCTGACCTCTTTGTAATTCATCTCATACTTTCTGAGATCCATTCTGAAGGATCTCCAAACCTCCAGAACAGAGAAAGGGTAGCTGCTGTGTTGACACAAACCAAACATCAGCAGGAAAAAAATAATTATTGAATCTTTCCCCTCTGGTGAGATAGACAGCATACATATTAAATAAATAAATATCACATCCTATCTTATAAGTTATTAATGTATGATTTTTCCATGGATAATAATTGTTTTCAGTTGCAGCTATTGGTTCAGGTAGTCCTCAATTTATGACCACAATTGAGTCTAAAATTTCTGTTGCTGACAAGTGCTGTTAAAAGAGTTTTGCTCCATTTTACAACCTTTCTTGCCAAAATTGTTAAGTGAATCACTGCATTTGTTAGGTTAGCAACATGGTTGTTAAGTGATCTGGCTTCCCCATTGACTTTGCTTGTCAGAAGGTCACAAAAGGGAATCACATGACCCCGGAATACTACAGCTGTCATAAATATGAGTGTATTTCCAAGCATCTGAATTTTGATCACATGACCATGGAGATGCTGGAACGGTGTGAAAAACCCTCATAAGTCACTTTTTTTCAGTGCCATTGTAACTTTGAAAGGTCATTTAGTGAATTGTTATAAGTCGAGGACTACCTGTATTCCATTTGATAGCATCAGTTCTGTCATATTTCCATGTTATGAGGTGTCTAGAATACCTTAGTTATGAGAAGGTATTGAAAGACACCATTTGGATTCACGCAGATCACAAAGCTCCTTTAAGTTGATATAAATTGTAGCATTGACTATCCATGAACAATTAGTTAGCTTCATTATGCTGTTTCAGGACCAGAAATGGTCACTTCATTCATTCATTCATTCATTCATTCTGTCGTTCATTCAGTCCTTCAATTTCTATAGCTGCTCACCTCAGTCAATGACTCTGGGTGGCTTACAATTCAAAAAATATATTCAAAACAATACTAAAAACATTTTAAAGCAGTAAAAAAATAAAATCCAAAATAAATATACATAGCAGCCAAGATATTTGGCCAGTTAGCAATAAAGCTAGGACACAGAGGGGCCCTTGATACATTCAGCACCACAGGCTCAGGAACATAGGCAGGTTATTAGAACATAGGCAGGTTATTAGAAACTTATGAAAGGCTGGCCATTCTAATCTCTAAAGGAAGGATGTTTGATAGAATAAGGGCCACTGTGTGAAAAACTCATCTTCTGGTCCCTGCACCCAACACTCATTGGCTGATGGGATATGCAGCATGTCCACTCCAATAGGTAGAGTTGGATGGGTAGAGATTCTTGGAAAAAGGTGTTCCCTTGGATAACCTGTTAACATCACCCCATCCCAATTGAACAAAAATATTAGTAACTAGCAGATTATAAACAAGAATTCTAAGTATCTTAATATTCTAGAAAAAGTGTTGAGAAAAAAAGAACTTTGTCAAATATTTTCAGAACTCCAAATCTGGAGCTCATAAGAATGCTGCATAATTATTATATGGGTTTTTTTAATGTTGTTAATAAAGAAATATGTCATGTTAATTTGTAATACAGAATGGTTTCATTCTTTTGATATAATTGATCAGTGATTACTCAAAAATTGGTGCTTATTTATATATCATAGTTCCGACTTAATCATCACAAGAATTTACAGGACTGCCTGCAAAGTCACAGTTAAATGAAAACTATATGACAATGTAAATATGTGATAGTTCCTACATTAATTAGATATATATATATAGGTCTTCTGATTTCCATAATGACAATTGTTTCAAAAAGTAGGAACACCACAATAAAACCTATAACATTTACATCTATACCTTTGTTTATATATAAACTGGGTTTATATAAAAACTGGATTCATGTCAGGTGTGAATAAATGGACCCTCATGTCTGATTGCTACTTTATTGTTCTATGCCTATTTTATAGGACCCTTCTCAGACTCGTAGCTTTCACCTAGGAAAGAGTAGATAAGATTCAAATGCATTGGCGGGAGGGGGTTAGATCTTGGTCTCTTGTGCTTACATAATGAGTCCAGGCTAATTCCCTGCTTAAGTCTCCCTCTCGATTGAGACGGTTGTTCTCGAACAATTATTTACTCAGTTTCTATAACCATAAGGGGAGATGTAGAAATAATATAAGTTCATGCTGCCAAAAGCGCCTTAGACAGGTGGTCCTCGATTTACAACCATTCATTTAGTGACTGTTTGAAGTTACAGTGGCACTGAAAAATGGTATTTATGACCGATTCTCACACTTAGGTTTGCCACAGTGTTCCCCACTGTCACATGGTCAAAATTCAGACTTGTGGCAACTGGTATGTGTTTATGATGGTTGCAATGTTCCAGGGTCACATTTGTGACCTTCCCAGCTATAGCTTCCAAGCAAAATCAACGAGTCACCATGTGATTTACTTAACAACGGCGGCATTTTTTTAACAATCATGGCAAAAAGGTAGTAAAATCAGGTTTGACTCACTTAACAACCGTCTTGTTTAGCAATGGAAATTCTAGTCCCAGTTGAAGATTACCTGGTAGGAGGATTTAACTTAAATGGTTATGCTCATTCTGCTGCTTCTCACTGAGATTTTTTTTTTGCTCTTTCAGGGGGATGATTCAGTTGATGTGACAGCTAAACCAAAGAGAAGTTTTTATGCTGCAAGAGATTTATATAAATATCGTCATCAATATCCAGTAAGAACATTTTGTATTCTGGGAGCTTTTATTAAAATAAAGCAGTATTAAACTTAAGTCCCATTGCAATTCCGTGGGGGACTCGTTAATTTTTTTTAGAAAAAAATATAGTGGCCTTCGAAGATAGATAACGGGAGATATTGGTGAATTCTACCAGCTCCCATAGTTGCCATTTTGATAGGTGTTATTAAAATACAACCATATTTGATTTCAAATGTTTATTGATTAATTGTTTTCCTTAATGACACCTGTATAGAGAACTCAGCTGTGGAACAGTTACAATTTCTTAGTTTTGTATTAGAAACGTTTACTATAGCTTCCACGTCGACTGAAAAAGAAAACAGTTTATTGCAGAAAAGCCCAAGATTTAAAATTAAGAAATGAAATAAAATATATAACACAACCCTTACAATGCAATTGGTAATTTGCCTCTGTTACATATCATATGGAAATCCAAAAAATGACAAACTAAAAAAAAGAGAAGCTGAAAAGAAAAGAGCTCGTGATCATTTTACCATTTAATTTATGTATCAGCTATTTGAGATATATGCTTCCTTGAAAGCAAGCTTTCTTTAACTTCAGTGGTTTTCTTTATTCTCTGAACATGTTTAAGATTGATTGATTGATTGATTGATTGATTATGTGTCATCAAGTTGTTTTCAACTCCCAGCAACCACATAGATATACTGTTACGTTTCTGAGATTGTTTAAGAGATTGTACTTAAAGCTGAACAGGGCAATTCTACACTGTAAGTGACTATTCAAAAATCAGTCTTGCTCAACTCACTTCTAAATAAGGATGGTAGCCTAATAATTCATACTATATACCAAGATTAATACTAGGCCAACAATCAAGCAGTAAAAAACCATCAAGAGCATACCCAGCAACACTGACAAGACATGCTACAAGCATATAAATAGAGAGCAAGGCCTCTCCCTTCTAGCACTGATGATGTTACCTAGTTGGGTAATTAAACATCTGCAAGAAAACAACTAAGCTCAGAGAGCACCAAGGAGCCCACAGTTCAACCCTGAGCCACAAACATTCTCTTCTGTTAGTAAATTCATATTATATATTTACTATTACTATATTTTATTGGCTTATCTATGATATCTATGTGATATCGATAAATTCCCTAAAATGTTTAATCCATTCTACCTTGTTACAATTTACTCCTCAATCTTGTTTCTAGTCAAATCTAACAAAATTCTTTTTTTAGATTATGTAAAACCATATTTATAATGATTTCGGTTCCAGACTATTTCTTATGGAGCATTTTTGCATTTGTCTTCCTTTCTGCTCAGCAGAACTTTAAAGAACTGAGATACCAGAATGATTTGTGCAACCTCCGCTTTTACAAGAACAAAATTCCCTTTAAACCTGATGGTAAGTAATTGGTACCATGATTAATGTATCATCTATACATAGTTCCATTTCAGATCTATTTAAATTAGATGGCCCAAACTAGTTCTTTTATAGCTCTATCTTGTGCACATTGACATAGAAGTATTTGTTTATTTATTTATTGAATTTATATTGCCGCCTATTCTCCCATGGCGAGTCAAGGCGGCTTACAGAATATAAAACCTCATTTAAATAAATACAAATAAATAAATAAAATATAATATAATAAAACCACCCGCCACCCTCCCCGCCCCAGCGACAGCAGATCACACGAGCCATTTAATGGGCTCCATCCAGCTCTGGGTTCCCCAGGCCTGCTGGCAGAACCAGATCTTTAGCGCCTTCCAGAAGAGTATTAGAGTGGGGGCTGTTCTAATCTCTGGAGGAATGATGTTCCAGAGAGGGAGCCACCACGGAGAAGGTCCTTCTCCTGGGTCCCACCAGGTGTATAACCCTAGGGGATAGAACCCGCAGCATTCCCTGCCTTAATAAGACACTAAGTTGTGTTTATTTCTCCTTCACCTTGATTTCTCATCATGACTTCCTACCTCAAAATAGGTCCTTGAGGCATTACCCTGAGTTTAAGACTTAGAGCATCAATGTATGTGGCTGCAGTGAGGATTTGCTGTCCTACTTAATTGAGGAAAGAGATCGAAAATCCTTCCAGTGTGATTCAGCTTAGGTTCTCTAGAAGTCTCAGGAAATCTCATGCCCTTTTGAAAGTCTTTGTGGCACCATGATTCTGAAGTTAGCTTTGCATCACTGACAGTCTATGTACTTAGAATCATAGAAGATGGAGGAGATCTTGGAGAGGTCTTCAACCGGTAAAGAAGGATAAAGGACTTACTTTTTGATTTTTGGCAACAGTTAACCTCCTATATTTCCTTATTCTTCAGCCATTGAAAGAATATTAATTATTTATTTTAGCAATAAGTACTAATCTAAAAAAATGCTTTTTTTTAAGATTTTTAATTTTACTTATGTTTACACTTCATTCCTGAATGGTATTTAGAAAGTTATGTTCCTTGGTATATTTATAGGGGTTTATATTGAAGAGGTCCTAAATAAATGGAAAGGAGATTATGAAAAGTTGGAACACAATCACACTTACATACAATGGTTGGTATCTTTTATTTTTAAAAATTTCTTTTTAATAAACTGGTTAAAGCCATTTCAGTTTCAGAAAAACATGTACATCTGTTTTGAATGTAGGTTGTTTCCACTCAGAGAGCAAGGACTGAATTTCTATGCAAAAGAATTAACAACCTGTGAAATTGAGGTAAACCATCTAATTCATAATGTAATGCTAATACTTAAAGATTTAAACTAGAATAATTTTGTATATTTAATGCTCTTGATGTTTGTGCATTCTTGTAAAAAAATCTGTTACAGGAGTTCAAAAAAACAAAAGAAGCGATTCGAAGATTCCTGTTAGCTTACAAAATGATGCTGGAGTTTTTCGGGATAAAATTAATTGATAAAACTGGGAATGTAGCACGAGCTGCTAACTGGCAAGAAAGATTCCAGCACTTGAACGAGTAAGTTATGCCTTCAGAAAATGCTTGAGAACTGTTAGTATCATAACCAGGCAATTCTCTCCAAGAATAAAGTCAAGTGTTGTCCTTGACTCATTGGCAGCATAAAAGTTAGAAAGACTAAACTATTTCTCAGCTAAATGTTACAGAACCTGGACCTAGCCTGATCTGAATTCCGTCTATTCTGGAACCAGGATATTCTCCAGAAGCATCTGGTTCAACTGCTTTTACCTATACACTTTGTTGTTTAACTTCTATATTCATAGTCATGGCCTTTGCTGAGCTAAATTTTTGCCCTCCAACTCTTGCCCATTGATCGATTTCCATTCTTATTTACAAGAAATAATCATGCAGATTATGCGGCCATCCCATTTATAACACATACCAGCTCTATAGATGCTTAGCAGCACTGGTGACCTTCAGCTTTAGGAAATCTCTTGAAATTAACTATTCAAAAATAAGTTTTGATCTCGGTTAATAATTAATAATAGAGCATTTGATCAAATTAAGGACTTGGTATGTTACTATTTAAGCATTCATTTCTAACTTTTCACTGTTGGAATAATCAATTACATGAATGCTAAATAAGAACACCCCCAGGCCCCTAGTGCAAATATTCAAACCATCAAATCAATAATTGCATTCTTGCAGCCATTAAATTATACAAAGCCAAGATTGTGGTCTTGCTGATGTACGGTGCCCAGGTCTGGATTTACCCCCCTCTCTCTTGGGAGCTATTCAGTCTAGACTTCTAAAAAATTGTTCTTCATGTTCCTCTCTCAACCTCAAAAGCTTACACATTATGTATAGCTGTATCTCACTTGGGGCCTGCCTAAGAAAATGCCATGTCAGTTTCTCATTGAAAATAATGTTCTAGAGAGCATCTGTAGGCAGGCAACCTGACTCTGATTTGGTATATTGTGGCTTCATCGCTCTTTGGACCATCAAGGTTTTGGTTAGGAAGGATTTGGCATTTAGGTCTTCAAAGTGACAGAGCTAAATTTACTCATTTGCATTATCACACAATTACTGATCCCTCTTGGACAGTCCTTTTTTTTAATAACATCTTGCATGTTTCTCACAGGAGGATTTTTTTTTTACATTGGCCTAAATTGATGCATTGCCTGTTAGGATGACACTAAGCAGATATATTAGTCTTCCGTATGATAATCCTATTTGTGTATGTTCAGACACAGAGGTTGAGTCACTGAATTATATTCTTTAAAATGTTCAGTCACTCATCGCATTTGGCAAAAACCTGATTGTCAGAAATCTTAGTCATTTGACTAATAGCTTTCCAATTTCCCACTGCAAGACCAAATATGGCAACCACTAAAAAGATTGTCAACTTTCTAACAACAGCCATAATTTACAGAAATTCATCTGATATCCCCCTTTTAGTACCAATTGTTTCAGACCCAGTTTATCATGTGGTTCTTTTTGTTATTGGTCTCTGACCATCAATCAATCAGAGAAGAAGAATGCTACTTTTGTCAAATTTATATTCCATAACATATAACAGATGATGGCAACTTATCTAGAAGATCTTTCATTTGATACTTGACATCCAATCTTCCTTTCATCAAGGGTACAAGTAGTGATGATTTTTCAGCTACATTTTTTTCCTCTGAGATAATTTTTTTTTCCTGTCATTTTGAATCCGATTTATCTTTCTTTGCAGATCCCAACATAATTATCTGAGAATCACCCGGATTCTGAAGAGTCTTGGTGAACTTGGTTATGAGAGTTTCAAGCCTCCTCTCGTAAAATTAATTCTACACGAGGCTCTGGTGGAAGAAACCATTCCCAACATTAAACAAAGTGCTCTGGAATATTTTGTCTACACAATTAGAGATCGAAGAGAGAGGAGAAAACTTCTACGGTTTGCCCAGCAGCACTACACACCTTCTGACCATTTCATATGGGGACCACCAAGGAAACAGAAGCCGGAAGGAAACAAACCAAGTAAAAAGCTGGCTTCACCAGTGTCCCTTCGCAACAGCTCTACTTGTAAACATAAAAAGACAAAAGAGCTCAAGAACATATCTGAAATTTGTAACTCGAGGAATAAAACAAATGACGAGAAAAAAACAGAGCATATTAAAAACGGTACAGATAGTGATCAGAGTAAGAAAACCGGCTCCCCTGAAGTTGCTAAGCAGAGCAATATGGTAAAAAATAGTAAAGCTGAATGTCACAACTCTAAAATGGACATTGTTGAGCCTCTGAATCAGAAGGAGACTATTTCTCACTTAAAAAAACATAAAGGCAAAAACAAGGAAAACGTTAGCCAAGACTGTAAACATTTGGAAGATGTAGAAAAAGATTCATGTGAGACTAAAAATGATTCAACAAATATATCATCGGATATGCAAGACAATATATGTAAGGATAAAAACCTGGCGAGCTCATCCGTAAGAAATAAAGAGTGAAATCTGCTGCTGCCTATGACGAAAGGGTTTTTCGCTTGTAGAAAATTGTTAAGGAACGAGAGGTCTTTGGTACTGGATCCTAGTGCTGGCTACATCAGCGTAGCCTCAGTGGGGTTGTGGCTTCTTTGTTTACAATTTGTACTTCTCCCAGCTGTGTATTAAGCTTACAAACTGCATATTTGCTTAAGTCTTAAGAAAAAAAACTTCCTTTAAATCTGTTTTCTATGCATAAAAATCTAACGTTGATTTTTATTGTGTATTTTATTTAAACTCTTTTAATTAATTTTAAGGTTTCGTTTTCAAAATATGGATGCGAGATAGACTTCCAAGAAGCCAAAGTTAGTGTCTCTTCAGCAGATAACTATGCTAATGTTTATAGAGTGCCTACCACTGCTTAAAAACAGGAATTTAGCTGTATTATTATTTAACACAAAAAGTGGACCTCAGAGACTTGAGCTAAAGTCAAGCACAGCCTTGAATCACACTGGGCAAACTATATTAATTCAGCTCCTTTTCAAGCTTGACTATAAGGACCCGTAATTAATTTCCCTGGGTTATTATGAGAAAATACAGCAAAGTAGCAAATTTGCATACCAGCCTCCCTACATACTCTTACAATTTTGTTATTGCCATTTCTCTTGATATCTCCTCTAATACAGTGTGCTGAATGAAGTGTTGGAAAAATAGGATTCAGAACTGCTAAGAGAGTACAGTATTTAAATGTTTTAAAATAAATAATAAAATCTGGCTCAGGTATAATATTCCAAATGAAAGGTTGAGTAGGGAATACTCCTTTATCCTAATGATACATCAGCAAAATTCTTGCGTATGTAAAATGGGATAAAAATGTATTCTGCTTGCATGCTTTCTGCTTTCTGTTGTTTATTATCTCACTTCATCCCCCTCTCTTTTTGTTGTTCTTTGCATAGAGTTGCACACAGTGGTGGGCTGCTACCGGTTCGGACCGGTTCTTGCGAACTGGTATTTCCAGTGAGCAGTTGGCCCCGCCCACGTGCTCCTGCCCTTTCCTGTCCTATATTTCCCTGGTTTTTTAGCTCAGCTGATTCACATGGCACAATGGATTGCCGCGTCTCAGCTGTTTTACTCACCAGCGCTGACATAGAAGGTAAGTTTTTAAGCTTGAAATGGGCGGTTTTTGAACGCTGCGCACGCTCACCAAACCAGTTGTTAAACTGGCTGCAGCCCACCACTGGTTGCACACCTCTGAGAATGAAAATAAGCATTGCATCCACGTTTACTTCAGTATCTGGAGTAATCACTGGTAGGAAGGAATCCTTCCACTTGAGAGGTTTCATTCCTGTGGATAGAGGCTTTCGGATAAAACACAGAAAAATTTAAATGTTGCAGAAAAACACTGTTTTAAATATGACCTTCCTATAATTTCAGAACATACTTAAAAAGCCCTTTACAGACAGAAGCTTTCATCTTATTTTTCTCCCAGCCTCCTTGAAAATTCCTACCAACAATTTCACTGTGGGAATCTACCGAAGGAAAACCTTCTAAGAATGTTGATATTTGCACAAGGAATCTCACTGTTCTCTTGCTTCTCCCTCTCTTCACCTCTGACCCAGGGAAGGAGCTACATGTCTAAAAGTTGAAGTCTATTAATGAGAAGGACCCAGAAGACGTTGCCAGAGCTAGGAAGATTCTTTTTCAGTCACAGGGTCTTGTAGTGAGTAAACATAGCGCTCTATCGAAGTCACAATTATAGCGCTCTTAATATATACAGCTTAGTTATCCTTCCCCAGATCAAAAGACTTTGTAGAAGGACAGAGCAGAGAATGTGATAAAAGGGTGGTCTATGTCATTGGGCTTATTTCTGATACTAGTTTGGGTTAAGAGCAGGAAAGAGCTTGTATGTATGTGTTAGCGCTTTTTTCCCACAAGCTCAAGGACTGTTTGCATGACATGCTAAACTACAGGTAGTCCTCAGCTTACAACCATTTGTTTACCAAATCATTCGAAGCTACAAATTCACCAAATAAAGTGATTTACAACTGCTCCTCGTACTGAATGACTGTTACAGCATTCCCGTGATCATGTAATCAAAATTTGGGCGCATAGCAATTGCTTTGTTTTTACAGTGGTTCACTTCGGCGTTCCAGGATCATGTGAATTTCATCCGCAACCTTCCCAGCCAGCTTCCAACAAGCAAAGTCAATGGGAAAGGCTGTCTTTGCTTAATGTCCGCATGATTCATTTAACAACTCCAGTGATTTGGTTAGCAGCCATGGCAAAAAAAAGTTGTAAAGTCGAGTATGACTCACTTAAAAACCATCCTGTTTAGCAGTGGGAATTCTGATCGTAAATTGAAAACTCACTGTAAAGTAAGAGGCGAAGGAATACTTAGTAATATTGGTGGTGGTTGACAGATAAATAATACATTGGTAGTCCTACCCACTTATCCCGTAGTGGTTTTGTCTTAAATCACGTGCTCCAAGTCAGCCCTGTAGTGGGGCCATGGAAAAGAGGGTTAAATATGTCCCCAGGCTGGCTGCACTGTTAGGGCACGTTCTACGTACTTCTTCCAGATTTATTTTTCTTATTTTTACACTCTCTGCCTCTAACGCTCAGATTGCAGCCGGGTAGGATAAAATGGACATAAGCACCCTGACTGCAGTTACAAAAAAGCAGGAAGTGATAGTCGCTTATTGAAATGAAACTTACTGCTTGACTGGTAATCTGCTGCTGGTTTATAGAAGCTCAGAAAAAAGAAGGCATTAGGTTGGGTTAACTGTGCAATGCAAACATAGCTCATCAGTCCTGAAACCCATAATCTAGTAGAAAAAGTAAATAGGCTCCTAGATAATAGGAATGTGCTGTAAAGGTCTATTTCCCCTCACTCCAGAAAATTCTGCTTTTGGCACCATCTTCTGTTAAAAGAATTTGAATGCAGCTTTTAGAAAACTTGACTCCCAAGTGTCCAGTGCATTGTCAATTACTGGAATTCAGTGAACAGCAGCATGCCCGAACAAAGATTTTGTGGGCCTATGCTGAGAATACTTGCATACATTTTGTTGCTGATGCACAGAAACAAAAAATAATCGCAAATAAAGCTTTTGTGTATTTGTTGCTCCCATTCTACCAGCACTGACTGCTGTATGCCAACTGTGATTGAGTAATCTGTCTGCAAGCTTGCAGGATATATGCATTAAAGTATAACCGTATTGGATCCCTGTTTCTTAAGATTTTCCTTAAATATAAGCAATGCTGCCTTTTTGAAATGTGCAATTTTTTTTTTAAACGTACAGATTGAATTTTGTCTTGTTAATGTCAAAAGTATAATTAAAATTGTATTCCTGTCTTTGGATCTGGCTTAGTAGATGTTTTTCAAGCATATGGCATGGAGGTGGGGAATTGGTACAAATTCTGCTTTGATAGTGATTCTTTTAGATGATATACATGTGGCTGAAGCGCTTGCCAAGCATGTATACCATGAAGCAGCTTGCAGACTTTTCTTTTTTTTTAAATCAAGGAAATCTTTATGAATGCTTCATACTCTGTCACTTTTTGGCTGCCTTTCAGTGCTGGCATGCAGCAATCTCTAGCAACAACAAGCATCTAAAATGGCAGCACAATGCAAGGTTCCTTAAATAAAGGAATATTAGAAATTATTTTGTAATCAAACATTACATCTCCCTCTCTTTCTGTTACGTACACCCACACTCCTACCCATTCACAAAAAAAAAGATGCAATTTCATTTTCAATCTTTGCTGGCTCAGTGTTGTGATTCAAACTCAGACTGCAAACATTGATTTTTAAGCTTTAGAAGCTTAGCTGTTTCCCCTTTATTTCTGGAGGCAGGTTTCTTCTGCATAGTTCCCTCATCAATTAAGATCAGACCAGCTTGTGATTCTAATGTTGATGCTGCTGCGGCAGGCAGAAACTAGTTTCCTTGATGGTGATTGCACCTAAGCTGCTGCGTGTTGTATCTGAATGACATACATCTATTCTGGGCATAGGGATGGAAAGTGCAAAGCCTTTATTCTCATTAAATGCTGCTTTGATTTCTTTTGTGTTTGATATTGAGAATTCAATATGTTTACATTTTGTATTTAAGTAGCTTCCTTTTGTTCATTTGAACAACCACTTTATTGTTAAAGAAGAGAGGTTTAAATAGAGGTGAGAGTTAATTGGGAAATGCAATTGGTTACAGTAGAGAGATCTGCATTCAAAATAACTGTGCCAATAACATGAGCTTGTCTGACCCCTTGGTTTAAATGCAATGACCAGAACACAATTTCTCTTTTTAAAAAAAAATCAAGAAGTATTTTTGTGCTTGGTGAGTACATTTTCTTCTGCCAGCACCTCATATACCTCCTGGTGGAAGCTGAGACTTTGGCAGGGTTCAAAAATCAGAACATCCCCAAAGAGGAGCATGACACTTCAAGGGCATAATGATTTTCCTTTAGTACTGGAATATTCAAGTTTCAACTACTAGATATGCATTTTCTCATTTAATAATAATAGAGTTCAGTGCGTAATAAGTAGAGGTGTGCATACATACATGCACAAAGAGCATTCAACTCATAGTATTTTGGGAGTTTTGCCAAATGGTTCTTGGTAGACTGTGGATTGGGAGAACCAAAACTCAGAACATTTTGATTCTTCCAGGTTTCAATCAAATACAATCTGGAGAGTTCTTAAGAGGTGAGTCAGGTAAAATTAGTGAGCCCCACCTTTTTCTCTTTCCTCCTTCCTCCTTCATCTCTCCCCCACCCCCTCCTTCTGCATTGTCTTATATGTTAGCCCAGTGGCCCCAAACTTGGATACCAAGGACTGGTTCTGTGGAGGTTTTTCCATGGACAGAAGGGGTGTGATTTCGCATGCTGCCTGCATCCCACGGGACTTTTCTTGTTTGTACAGCCCAATTTCTGGCATGCTGCGGCCCAGTGCTGGTCCATGAACTGGAGGTTGGGGGCCCCTGTGCTAGCCCACTGGTGATTTTCCCAGCACTTTCCTTTCTCTACCTTCCCTTACCTGCTGCTAATGGCCTGGGCTCTTTCCTGTCTCCCTTCCCCAAACACTGATCCACCTGTAACTGGCTGTTCCATGCTGAAACAAGTCACACTTTCCCAGTAATAAGTTGTCTCATGGCTCCTACTATGGTACGGTGAAGTACCATTATAAAAGCA
Source organism: Oxyrhabdium leporinum (assembly GCA_032468155.1). Lineage (NCBI taxonomy): Eukaryota > Metazoa > Chordata > Lepidosauria > Squamata > Cyclocoridae > Oxyrhabdium > Oxyrhabdium leporinum. Next base: position 92,445 of record JANHFL010004635.1, on the reverse strand, counting down.
CGTCTTGTTCATTAAAAAGAACACTGCTTTTATTGAAATTGAGAGTATGCTTTGTTCATCAGGAAGAAGCAGACTCTTTGGTTTAAATTAATTTGGTTCGAATAACATAAGATAATAAGGATTGTTTGACAACTTTAGAAATATTTTAACTTTAGGTTTTGAGCTCCTGCATTATACATTGTACAGCATGTTGTAGTCAGCAAACATGCCCGTAGATGCGTTTTTGCCACACGTGCTAGAGACAAAGTCTCACTGACAACAGAAAGACCTAGTTCTGAGTAAACAGTGAAACACTTTTGGTTAGACATTCACCATTTGGGAATCATGTTTAACTCAAAGTCTTACTGTTTAGAAACAAAAAAACCTCAATGTTATTCGTGTTGTGGTGTTCTCTCTAATCCAGCTCATATATTTGGCTTTGTTTTTGTTTTTAAAAAGGTTGCTGTCTTTGAGTTTTATCTCCTGTGGTTTTTGCTATATCTCTGTACAATGTTCAGGATTCAAGTAATGTTCCATTCTCCTGAGTTTTATTTGTGCAAAGCTGAAGTCCTTCCTGTATAAACGATATAATACAATCGTGTTCTGTAGAAAAAAACGTCATGCTATCAATAACACCACTAAGCACTTTTTTGTTTATATGAAATGATGCCTTTTCACCATCTTTACTGTTTTAATAAAAACAATCATCCAACATTTTATACTGGATTTACTTTAGGCAATTTTTGAACTTCCTTATCCCATAAATTCTTATTCCAAATGCACTTTATATAGATTTAGGGATTTTTTATTAGAGCAATTCTGAGTTAAGAGTTTTGTATCAATCCCAAAGGAGATTGAAACTACAGCACATTTTAATAAAGCTCAACAATAGCTTTATGGGCACGCACATTTTAATATTGTGTTTGATAATACCCTATTAGGTTTGCCACAATAAGATAATCTGATAAAGGCAGAGTTCTGTTTATGCTAAATTCAGCATGTGAAAGTGAACTGAAATTTTGCTTTAAACACCCTTTGCATCAATTACATATTCATGCACTCATTTAAAGCATTCAATACTGTTCCCTTGATTGCTAGTCTATTTACCTAGAAGTATTTTGCAGGTCTTTAATGTATGGCCATTGATCATACATGGGGTTCTTTGCATGTGACATCACCCTGAGGGAAATGTCCTAATAGGAGTGCCGTGTGTGAGAATGCAACTTCATACATACAAATTGTCTCCCCTGTCCACCTGCATGTGGCATTTCTTCTGTCTTTTCCAGACACTTTTTAACTTAATGGGTCAAATACTACATGGCAAAATGAAACACTTGCACAAACTTCAGGCTGCGAGTCAAAAATCCCTGGCCTTTTCCGATTGTTAAGGAAAATACTCATATAGAAATCTAATATTATATACTATTCCTACAATGGAATTCTTTGAGGCACTTGTGCTAAAATTGTAATTGTTCTGAATGAGATCTAATATTAAAAAAGAATTAATGCTGTGTTTTATGTACTGTAATTCAACTAACTTTAATTAAATAAGATCATTTTAATAATTTGTGGGTACTCTTTTCATTACACTTGAAGAAACACTCACAGTTAACACTACAGAAGTCATCTGAGTCTCTGACAGATGCCCATCTAGCTTCTGTTGAAGATCTCTAATAAAAAAAAACTCCCGCAATGTGGCAACTTATACATTTGCTGACAGCTAATACAATCAAGAATTTCTTCCTGACATCTGATCCAAACCAACTTTCCTGTAGTGTTAGCAATATATGACAAGAGGGATATTTTGGATATTTGAAGACTTCTATCATATTTACTCTCAGTTGTTACAGTCATTGTTCCAATTTCTCACTATATTTTTTAATTGCCCAGAACTGGATACAGCAGGGGAGAATAGAATGGAACAATTACTTCCCATGATCTTGACTCCCAATGCCACATTTATTTTGGCAACAGCTGCATCATACTTCTGGCTCATGTTTAACTTGTGTTTTGCAAGAACATCCAGATCCTTCTTACATAGACTATTGCTAAGACACAGCATGTTCATTTCAATCCATTGCTTAAGTCTATCTGTATTGTTCTGAATATTCTTTCTCTCCCTTCTGTATTGTGTCACCTGCAAACTGGATAAGCAGCCCCTCAACTCTCTCCTCCAAGCCACTGATAGAAAAGCTGAAAAGCATATAGAGCCCCTCCACTCAATAGTTCCCTTCAAGCTGCAGTAAAACTATTAATGAGTCCTCTTTAAATGCAGTCAATCATGAGTCTGCCTAATAATCATATCATATAGCCCATACTTTACCATTTCTGAAAGAGAAAATTGTGAGGCATTTTATCAAAAGCTTTCCTGAGGTCCATACGAGTGATGCCTATGGCATTCCCTTGGTTTACTAAGATAGTTATCAAAGGAGATATGAATAATCAGGCATAATTTCTTTATGACAAACCCATACTGGGGCTTATTTTGCAGTGTGCTTATCCAAGGGTTCACAGACTCATTGACTGATAATCTATTCAAGGGTTCCAAGTATTCCAAGTATGGAAACCAAGTCGATAGGTTTACAATGTCTATGATTTTCCTCATTCCCCTTCTTGAAGATGGGGACAAGATTTGCTATCCTATAATTTTCTAGGACCTTGCCAGTCCTCCAGCAACTCAAAGATTATCAAGAGCCATTCTGCAGTCACCTGTTGTGGTGGAATGAGCCTGGATTCCCAGAAGGGGGTGCATTCCAGAGGATTAAAACACAGCAAAATTTAGATAGAGGAAGAGGGCCAAGTCAACTCCTCCTTAAAAATTCTCGGTGTACAAATATCTAATGATGCAAGTAGCTTAGTTGGGCAAGATTTTGGTTTATAGGTGAGGAACAATAAAGACGACTGCTTAGAAATAATTCTGCATTTTTTTGTGTTTTTTGGAGCCTGACATTTTTGCTTAGTTCCTTCAGTACTTTAGGCTATAATCCAAGTATCATTGGAGATATGAATTCAGTTAAAATAGCCAGGTTCTCTCAAACTTTCTCCCTGCCTAATCTAAATTGCAGCCACTTCCTCCCTCACCCACAATAGCAAAATGCTGACCAGCTATGGCTCCATTTCTCTTTTGAGAGAAGACAGGTTCAAAATTAGTGTTAATAAATGTTCCCTCCTGCTATTCATTATCAACTCATCACATCCTCTTTGGCCTTCCTTTTTCTTCCAACATACCCCAAGTACCTTTTTTCCACTGTTTTCTCTTGTAAGCCTCAGCCTTTTTCCAGGGTTAGCTTCACCGTTTTTGTAGTTTCCACACATTCTTGGTGATGCTCTTCTCATTCCATTCCCTGTACATCTCTTTTTTACTCTTTGGCATTTTAGAAAGTTTTGCCTGTGTCCCCCAGTGACCTCTTTCAATTTCTTCCCAATTTCTTTCTTGTGAGGATTCTTTCAATTGCACCTTCAGCATTTTAATAGGATTTCCCACTCTTCCTAGTTGTGTTCCACTGACTGACCCATCTTCCTTTGGAATATCTCAGAAGCTCAGAAGTTCTTCTGTATACCACTCCTTAGTTTCTCCACTGATATCATGAATTCAAGGATAAAACATCCCCCACCATCACTAAAGTACCCAAAAAGGTATTTTCCAACCAATTCCTCCTTGTTGATGAGGGTTAATAGACTCTTGTCCTTGTTCTTCCTTCAATTTTCTGACAAATTATCAGCACGAGAGGACAAAAATGAGTTGGGCATCTCACTTGGCAGATTCAGACTTTCAGTGGATATCGAGATAATGAAAATTGCCCATTGGAAATATGCGTGTTGGAGAAAATGAGAAAGGAGAATACCACACGCAAAAGTCACAAATAAGAACAAAACACAAGATTCCCAGGAGGAATCTAATTTAATGAATGGATAGAACTAGAGGAGCTCATGAATAATGGGCAAATGGAGACACAGAAAAAATAGAAGTGGCTTGTTTGTGCACGCAGTTGCAAACTGAGCAGAGAGGCAGAGCCCCGAAGCCCAGCTAACCTTAAAGCAACAGCAACAATCTTGTAACAAACTTCTTCTCTTTCAGGCTGAAACTGGGAGATGTCAAAAGTCTCCACAGCAGCTCAGGCTAGAGGCAAGAGAAACTTGCAAAACACCTAGAGAACATCAACCAGCAATAAGGCAAGAGAAATGGGGTCGGGGCACTGAAAAAGGACCAGAACTCAGGCTGAGGGGGAAAGTACATTGCACCCTACAGCTGGAGAGCAGTTTCAAACAGGACTAGCTAAGGCCTGATAACTTTAATACGAGCAATTCAAGCTTGAGTTTCAGAGAAAAAGGAGGGATACGGGGATAAAATATATAGTGGATGCAAGACTAGTAAGAAATCTCTAAGATAGTGTGTGTGTGTGTGTGTGTGTTTGTGTGTGTGTGTGTGATCTCAACCCTCCTTGCATTTCTTTCAACCTAATCGATTGTCAGTATTTATCATAAGAAAGTTTAATTACTGTGCTGTTTTGTTTTTCGATTTCTGTTCTTTGTTGTTTAATGTCCAGAATCCATCAGGACTGGGGTGGACTACTACAGATATGGAGAGGGAGAGGGAGAGGGAGAGAAAAGTTGTGGCTTCCTTTGAAGTTGCATTTCCCCTGCCAGCAAACCGTTTTTATTCTTGTTTGCTCACTTTCTAGAAATTGGGTTCCTTAAATACCTTGGTGAGCTACTTCAGCTACTGTAGGTCAACAAGAATATTGCATCAGTCAGGCATGTTTAACTGCTATTAGGAAATGATCAGCAGTCAATCGGCAGCACTCAAGGTAATGTCAGCAGCAGCCACCGTAGCAGCAGCTTGCTTAACTTTTTATTCTATTGCGTGTAACGCTTCATTGTGGCCTATTAAAGTCAATATTATACCCTGAGTTAAGCATCACTGCAGAATTAGTTTATCTTTCAATGGCTGGTTGCTTGGTTCTTTATACGGAAAGACATATTTGTTTCTTTTAAAACCCTGTCAGTTCTTTATTTGAATCAATGGAAACCAAATGGGAAATTTTGACGGGGAAAGCGGCTTTATCCAGTAAAATTCTTTAAAATGTTTTTTTGTGTGCACATTTGAGAAAATACAGCGGAAAGGTTGCATCCAGTTGTTCCCTCTGCTGCTGGAAACTTTGTGAGTCCAGCAAAGGTTTCCTTGGGAGAAAGAAGGTAAGATTATTTTTGGCTGATTTTTCTATAACTCCCCTAAAGCCACCTCCTTAAGATCCCAAAAACCAATTATTATTATTATTATTATTGTTGAATTTATATACCGCCCCATTCCGAAGACTCGGGGCGGTTCACAACTTCAATTAAAACAGCACAATACCTGCTTTCCAGAAATCCATAGCACCTTCATGGTTAGATTTTAGAAATCCATGGTCAACCTTCATGGTTAGATTTTAGAAGTAGCCCATCTTTGGCTTACAGCCACAATGGAGCCTAAAATTTATGCTGCTCAGCAAGACATTTGTTAAGTGAGTTTTTGCCTGATTTTACAACTTTTCTTGCCACAGTTGTTAAGTGAATCGTTGCAGTTGTTAAGTCAATAACCTGTTGCTAAAAGAATCTGGCTTCCCCACTGCTTGTCAGAAGGTTGCAAAAGGTGATCACATGACCTTGGGACGCCGCATTGGTCATAAATATGAACCAGTTGCCAAGCGTCCAGAGTTTGATCACATGACCATGGGGATGCTGCAACGGTCATAAGAGTGAATTGTCATAATTCACTTTTTTTTCAGTGCCACTGTCACTTTTAACAGTCACTAAACGAACTGTTGTTAAGTCGAGGACTACCTGGATTCAAAATAAAGATGCTGCTACCAAATTGTGAGGATGGGAAGGAATGTCAATCTTGCAAACTTATTTATAAATCTATCAGAAGGGAAGGAACGGCTCCACTTTACGGTTGGTTAGATCACACTGCCAAACTCTAAATTATAATCATACTCATATATAGCTTATATTGTAGAGGAAAAAGCAAGGAGGAGGAGGAGGAAATTTTGGCTCATAGAGTATTAATACACCTGAAGAGCTTTGAGTACCATTTAATCTAAGTGACTACAGAGCATAGGTGGAGAATAAGATTAATTTTCATTAAATATACAGCAGCCAAATACAATGATCTAAATATAAAGCACAAATTGATTGCTTGTTTTTTACTGCAAACTTTTCTCCTCCAATACATGAAGGTTTGCTAAAGGTATTTGACAAGGAATATGTTGAAAGGAAAATAAACCAATGGGCAAATTTTAATTGGATGTGAATATTGGAATACAGCGCAGACTTTTATGATTAACCCTCCCGCCCCTCCATTTTTTTAAATCATGCATTTCATTCTTAAACTTTGGGACTACATTGCAATAAAACCACATTAATAAAAGGGCTGGTTGGCAGGTGCCATGCCAGAGGGAACCATAACTGGAGCCCCAAATCAGCTTTTTTTTTTTACCAAATACATTTCATTCATTCGATAGGAAACACCCTTATTTTAAATATCTGCTTTTTGAACATCCAATTCTGCAAATACCAAATGTGTTCCCACAAGGTCAGGATTAAAAAATATATATTCATAGAGTAAATGAAAGATCCAGTAGTGCATGGCCCCTTTGCAGATCTAAATCTGCACAAAAAAACATGGTGGTAAATCTGTTCCCCTTCTGATGCATTGGACTGGAACTCTTCTTCTGCCAGACAATTTGTTGGTTGGGAATTGCAACAGTTGTATTCCTACATTTTCAAAATGGTAGGGAAGACTAATTTAAGGGTGACATTTGAAAAAAAAACCCACAAAAAACTCAGGATCCTTCAGAACATTTTTAACTGTTTGCCTTTTGTAAATATTTAAATCATTTGAAATTTTTAACTGGAGCCAGACAAGTGAACCATGAAATAAATCATCATAACTGAGTCAACTCAGGGACCGCTGTAAAATTCCAATTCCTTTCACTTATAATTATGGGTCTAGCACATTGGAGGAAGTACTCTGTAGCATTATTGACATACATAGTGGATTACGATCTATGTTTTGTTTCATTCAAGACAATGATCATTTAAGTGCTGGGCAGTTTAAAAGCTTTAGTAGCAGCTACGTTTGTGTTCCTTTCATCTGAATTTATTACATATAAAAAAAAAAACCCTCAGGAGGAAAGGAAATCCAGTCAGCAATTCAATACTCATCTATCCTGACACATGTGAAATTCAGTGAAATGTCTAAGCAAAGATGGTAAATTTGTGGCTGCTGTGAGTTGATTCTGTGGAATATAAAGACCCTACAAGAATTACTCTCCTATAAATATCACCCTTCCTTCCTTCCTTCCTTCCTTCCTTCCTTCCTTCCTTCCTTCCTT